>OX387427.1:51369347-51969347 GCA_947563755.1 Lochmaea crataegi | reverse complement strand
AAGTTATTTTGGTGGAAAAAAATTTGACCAGGGGGCACTTTAGAAAAGTGTCTTTTTACCTTGTGAAAATCAAAATTATTTTTTGAACAAAAATTGTTGGAAATATTCACCAAAATATTTCCGCGTTATTTTGCTGGAAAAAAATTTGACCAGGGGGGCACTTTAGAGAAGTCTCCTTTTACCTTTTGAAAATCAAAATTATTTTTTATACTAAAATTGTTGAAAATATTTCCAAGTTATTTTGGTGGAAAAAAATTCGACCAGGGGGACACTTTAGAGAAGTGTCTTTTTACCTTTTGAAAATCAAAATTATTTTTTAAACAAAAATTGTTAAGAATATTCACCAAAATATTTCCGCGTTATTTTGGTGGAAAAAAATTTGACCAGGGGACACTTTAGAGAAGTGTCTTTTTACCTTGTGAAAATCAAAATTATTTTTCGAACAAAAATTGTTAAAAATATTCACCAAAATATTTCCGCGTTATTTTGCTGGAAAAAAATTTGACCAGGGGGACACTTTAGAGAAGTCTCCTTTTACCTTTTGAAAATCAAAATTATTTTTTATACTAAAATTGTTGAAAATATTTCCAAGTTATTTTGGTGGAAAAAAATTCGACCAGGGGGACACTTTAGAGAAGTGTCTTTTTACCTTGTGAAAATCAAAACAATTTTTTATACAAAAATTGTTAAAAATATTCACCAAATTATTTCTAAGTTATTTTGGCAGAAAAAATTTGACCAGGGGGACACTTTAGAGAAGTGTCTTTTTACCTTGTGAAAATCAAAATTATTTTTTATTCAAAAATTGTTAAAAATATTTCCAAGCTATTTTGGTGGAAAAAAATTTGACCAGGGGGCACTTTAGAAAAGTGTCTTTTTACCTTGTGAAAATCAAAATTATTTTTTGAACAAAAATTGTTAAAAATATTCACCAAAATATTTCCGCGTTATTTTGCTGGAAAAAAATTTGACCAGGGGGACACTTTAGAGAAGTCTCCTTTTACCTTTTAAAAATCAAAATTATTTTTTATACTAAAATTGTTGAAAATATCTCCAAGTTATTTTGGTGGAAAAAAATTTGACCAGGGGGACACTTTAGAGAAGTGTCTTTTTACCTTGTGAAAATCAAAACAATTTTTTATACAAAAATTGTTAAAAATATTCACCAAATTATTTCTAAGTTATTTTGGCAGAAAAAAATTTGACCACTTTAGAGAAGTGTCTTTTTACCTTGTGAAAATCAAAATTATTTTTTATTCAAAAATTGTTAAAAATATTAATTAAGTAAGTAAAAATTAATTAAGTTATTTTGGTGGAAAAAAATTTGACCAGGGGGCACTTCAGAAAAGTGTCTTTTTACCTTGTGAAAATCAAAATTATTTTTTGAACAAAAATTGTTAAAAATATTCACCAAAATATTTCCGCGTTATTTTGCTGGAAAAAAATTTTACCAGGGGGACACTTTAGAGAAGTCTCCTTTTACCTTTTGAAAATCAAAATTATTTTTTATACTAAAATTGTTGAAAATATTTCCAAGTTATTTTGGTGGAAAAAAATTTGAGCAGGGGGACACCTTAGAGAAGTGTCTTTTTACCTTTTGAAAATCAAAATTATTTTTTGAACAAAAATTGTTAAAAATATTCACCAAAATATTTCCGCGTTATTTTGGTGGAAAAAAATTTGACCAGGGGGACACTTTAGAGAAGTGTCTTTTTACCTTGTGAAAATCAAAATCATTTTTTATTCAAAAATTGTTAAAAATATTTCCAAGTTATTTTGGTGGAAAAAAATTTGACCAGGGGGTCACTTTAGAGAAGTCTCCTTTTACCTTTTAAAAATCAAAATTATTTTTTATACTAAAATTGTTGAAAATATTTCCAAGTTATTTTGGTGGAAAAAAATTTGAGCAGGGGGACACCTTAGAGAAGTGTCTTTTTACCTTTTGAAAATCAAAATTATTTTTTAAACAAAAATTGTTAAAAATATTCACCAAAATATTTCCGCGTTATTTTGGTGGAAAAAAAATTTGACCAGGGGGACACTTTAGAGAAGTCTCCTTTTACCTTTTAAAAATCAAAATTATTTTTTATACTAAAATTGTTGAAAATATCTCCAAGTTATTTTGGTGGAAAAAAATTTGACCAGGGGGACACTTTAGAGAAGTGTCTTTTTACCTTGTGAAAATCAAAACAATTTTTTATACAAAAATTGTTAAAAATATTCACCAAATTATTTCTAAGTTATTTTGGCAGAAAAAAATTTGACCACTTTAGAGAAGTGTCTTTTTACCTTGTGAAAATCAAAATTATTTTTTATTCAAAAATTGTTAAAAATATTAATTAAGTAAGTAAAAATTAATTAAGTTATTTTGGTGGAAAAAAATTTGACCAGGGGGCACTTCAGAAAAGTGTCTTTTTACCTTGTGAAAATCAAAATTATTTTTTGAACAAAAATTGTTAAAAATATTCACCAAAATATTTCCGCGTTATTCTGCTGGAAAAAAATTTTACCAGGGGGACACTTTAGAGAAGTCTCCTTTTACCTTTTGAAAATCAAAATTATTTTTTATACTAAAATTGTTGAAAATATTTCCAAGTTATTTTGGTGGAAAAAAATTTGAGCAGGGGGACACCTTAGAGAAGTGTCTTTTTACCTTTTGAAAATCAAAATTATTTTTTGAACAAAAATTGTTAAAAATATTCACCAAAATATTTCCGCGTTATTTTGGTGGAAAAAAATTTGACCAGGGGGACACTTTAGAGAAGTGTCTTTTTACCTTGTGAAAATCAAAATCATTTTTTATTCAAAAATTGTTAAAAATATTTCCAAGTTATTTTGGTGGAAAAAAATTTGACCAGGGGGTCACTTTAGAGAAGTCTCCTTTTACCTTTTAAAAATCAAAATTATTTTTTATACTAAAATTGTTGAAAATATTTCCAAGTTATTTTGGTGGAAAAAAATTTGAGCAGGGGGACACCTTAGAGAAGTGTCTTTTTACCTTTTGAAAATCAAAATTATTTTTTAAACAAAAATTGTTAAAAATATTCACCAAAATATTTCCGCGTTATTTTGATGGAAAAAAAATTTGACCAGGGGACACTTTAGAGAAGTGTCTTTTTACCTTGTGAAAATCAAAATTATTTTTTATACAAAAATTGTTGAAAATATTCACCAAATTATTTCTGAGTTATTTTGGTGGAAAAAAATTTGACCAGGGGGACACCTTAGAGAAGTGTCTTTTTACCTTTTGAAAATCAAAATTATTTTTTAAACAAAAATTGTTAAAAATATTCACCAAAATATTTCCGCGTTATTTTGATGGAAAAAAAATTTGACCAGGGGACACCTCAGAGAAGTGTCTTTTTACCTTGTGAAAATCAAAATTATTTTTTATACAAAAATTGTTGAAAATATTCACCAAATTATTTCTGAGTTATTTTGGTGGAAAAAAATTTTACCAGGGGGACACTTTAGAGAAGTGTCTTTTTACCTTGTGAAAATCAAAACAATTTTTTATACAAAAATTGTTAAAAATATTCACCAAATTATTTCTAAGTTATTTTGGTGGAGAAAAATTTGACCAGGGGGGCACCTTAGAGAAGTGTCTTTTTACTTTGTGAAAGTCAAAACAATTTTTCATACAAAAATTGTTAAAAATATTCACCAAATTATTTTTAAGTTATTTTGGTGGAAAAAAATTTGACCAGAGAAACACTTTAGAGAAGTCTTTTTACCTTGTGGAAATCAAAATTATTTTTTATACAAAAATTGTTGAAAATATTTGTTATTTTGATTGAGAAAAAAATTTGACCAAGGGGACACTTAAGAGAAGTGTCTTTTTACCTTGTGAAAATCAAAACAATTTTTTATACAAAAATTGTTGAAAATATTTCTGTAATTTGGGTTGAAAAAAAATTTTGACCAGGGGGGCACTTTAGAGAAGTGTCCTTTACCTTGTGAAAATCAAAATTATTTTTTATACAAAAATTCTTAAAAATATTCACCAAATTAATTATTTCCAAGTTATTTTGGTGGAAAAAAATTTGACCAGGGGGACACTTAAGAGAAGTGTCTTTTTACCTTGTGAAAATTAAAATTATTTTTTATACAAAAATTGTTAAAAATATTTACAAGTTATTTTGAATAGATGAGGCTTTTACTTGATGAAGATCCATACTAATGATGAAATAAAACAATTTAATTTGTTTAAATCTTCATTTTCATTTTGAACTAACGTTCAAATTAAAATTAGGGACGCGCTTCGCTACACTGTAGCTTTTTCAAACTAGATGAAGATTTAAACAAATTAAATTGTTTTATTTCATCATTACAAGTTATTTTGGTGGAGAAAAATTTGACCAGGGGGACACCTTAGAGAAGTGTCCTTTTACCTTGTGAAAATCAAAATTATTTTTTATACAAAAATTCTTAAAAATATTCACCAAAATATTTCCGCGTTATTTTGGTGGAAAAAAAATTTGACCAGGGGGACACTTTAGAGAAGTCTCCTTTTACCTTTTAAAAATCAAAATTATTTTTTATACTAAAATTGTTGAAAATATCTCCAAGTTATTTTGGTGGAAAAAAATTTGACCAGGGGGACACTTTAGAGAAGTGTCTTTTTACCTTGTGAAAATCAAAACAATTTTTTATACAAAAATTGTTAAAAATATTCACCAAATTATTTCTAAGTTATTTTGGCAGAAAAAAATTTGACCACTTTAGAGAAGTGTCTTTTTACCTTGTGAAAATCAAAATTATTTTTTATTCAAAAATTGTTAAAAATATTAATTAAGTAAGTAAAAATTAATTAAGTTATTTTGGTGGAAAAAAATTTGACCAGGGGGCACTTCAGAAAAGTGTCTTTTTACCTTGTGAAAATCAAAATTATTTTTTGAACAAAAATTGTTAAAAATATTCACCAAAATATTTCCGCGTTATTCTGCTGGAAAAAAATTTTACCAGGGGGACACTTTAGAGAAGTCTCCTTTTACCTTTTGAAAATCAAAATTATTTTTTATACTAAAATTGTTGAAAATATTTCCAAGTTATTTTGGTGGAAAAAAATTTGAGCAGGGGGACACCTTAGAGAAGTGTCTTTTTACCTTTTGAAAATCAAAATTATTTTTTGAACAAAAATTGTTAAAAATATTCACCAAAATATTTCCGCGTTATTTTGGTGGAAAAAAATTTGACCAGGGGGTCACTTTAGAGAAGTCTCCTTTTACCTTTTAAAAATCAAAATTATTTTTTATACTAAAATTGTTGAAAATATTTCCAAGTTATTTTGGTGGAAAAAAATTTGAGCAGGGGGACACCTTAGAGAAGTGTCTTTTTACCTTTTGAAAATCAAAATTATTTTTTAAACAAAAATTGTTAAAAATATTCACCAAAATATTTCCGCGTTATTTTGATGGAAAAAAAATTTGACCAGGGGACACTTTAGAGAAGTGTCTTTTTACCTTGTGAAAATCAAAATTATTTTTTATACAAAAATTGTTGAAAATATTCACCAAATTATTTCTGAGTTATTTTGGTGGAAAAAAATTTGACCAGGGGGACACCTTAGAGAAGTGTCTTTTTACCTTTTGAAAATCAAAATTATTTTTTAAACAAAAATTGTTAAAAATATTCACCAAAATATTTCCGCGTTATTTTGATGGAAAAAAAATTTGACCAGGGGACACCTCAGAGAAGTGTCTTTTTACCTTGTGAAAATCAAAATTATTTTTTATACAAAAATTGTTGAAAATATTCACCAAATTATTTCTGAGTTATTTTGGTGGAAAAAAATTTGACCAGGGGGACACTTTAGAGAAGTGTCTTTTTACCTTGTGAAAATCAAAACAATTTTTTATACAAAAATTGTTAAAAATATTCACCAAATTATTTCTAAGTTATTTTGGTGGAGAAAAATTTGACCAGGGGGGCACCTTAGAGAAGTGTCTTTTTACTTTGTGAAAGTCAAAACAATTTTTCATACAAAAATTGTTAAAAATATTCACCAAATTATTTTTAAGTTATTTTGGTGGAAAAAAATTTGACCAGAGAAACACTTTAGAGAAGTCTTTTTACCTTGTGGAAATCAAAATTATTTTTTATACAAAAATTGTTGAAAATATTTGTTATTTTGATTGAGAAAAAAATTTGACCAAGGGGACACTTAAGAGAAGTGTCTTTTTACCTTGTGAAAATCAAAACAATTTTTTATACAAAAATTGTTGAAAATATTTCTGTAATTTGGGTTGAAAAAAAATTTTGACCAGGGGGGCACTTTAGAGAAGTGTCCTTTACCTTGTGAAAATCAAAATTATTTTTTATACAAAAATTCTTAAAAATATTCACCAAATTAATTATTTCCAAGTTATTTTGGTGGAAAAAAATTTGACCAGGGGGACACTTAAGAGAAGTGTCTTTTTACCTTGTGAAAATTAAAATTATTTTTTATACAAAAATTGTTAAAAATATTTACAAGTTATTTTGAATAGATGAGGCTTTTACTTGATGAAGATCCATACTAATGATGAAATAAAACAATTTAATTTGTTTAAATCTTCATTTTCATTTTGAACTAACGTTCAAATTAAAATTAGGGACGCGCTTCGCTACACTGTAGCTTTTTCAAACTAGATGAAGATTTAAACAAATTAAATTGTTTTATTTCATCATTACAAGTTATTTTGGTGGAGAAAAATTTGACCAGGGGGACACCTTAGAGAAGTGTCCTTTTACCTTGTGAAAATCAAAATTATTTTTTATACAAAAATTCTTAAAAATATTCACCAAAATATTTCCGCGTTATTTTGGTGGAAAAAAATTCGACCAGGGGGACACTTTAGAGAAGTGTCTTTTTACCTTGTGAAAATCAAAACAATTTTTTATACAAAAATTGTTAAAAATATTCACCAAATTATTTCTAAGTTATTTTGGCAGAAAAAAATTTGACCAGGGGGACACTTTAGAGAAGTGTCTTTTTACCTTGTGAAAATGAAAATTATTTTTTATACAAATATTGTTAAAAATATTCACCAAATTATTTTTAAGTTATTTTGGTGGAAAAAAATTTGACCAGGGGGACACTTTAGAGAAGTGTCTTTTTACCTTGTGAAAATCAAAATTATTTTGTATACAAAAATTGTTGAAAATATTTCCAAGTTATTTTGGTGAAAAAAATTTGACCAGAGGGACACTTTAGAGAAGTGTCTTTTTACCTTGTGAAAATCAAAATTATTTTTTATACAAATATTGTTAAAAATATTCACCAAATTATTTCTAAGTTATTTTGTTGGGAAAAAATTTGACCAGGGGGGCACCTTAGAGAAGTCTCTTTTTACCTTGTGAAAGTCAAAAAAAAATTTTTCATACAAAATTTGTTGAAAATATTCACCAAATTATTTTTAAGTTATTTTGGTGGAAAAAAATTTGACCAGAGAAACACTTTAGAGAAGTCTTTTTACCTTGTGGAAATCAAAATTATTTTTTATACAAAAATTGTTGAAAATATTTGTTATTTTGATTGAGAAACAAATTTGACCAACTTGAGAGAAGTGTCTTTTTACCTTGTGAAAATCAAAACAATTTTTTATAAAAAAATTGTTAAAAATATTCACCAAATTATTTGTTATTTTAGTGGAAAAAAATTTGACCAGGGGGACCAGGGACACCTTAGAGAAGTGTCTTTTTACCTTGTGAAAATCAAAATTATTTTGTATACAAAAATTGTTGAAAATATTTCCAAGTTATTTTGGTAGAAAAAAATTTGACCAGGGGGACACTTTAGAGAAGTGTCTTTTTACCTTGTGAAAATCAAAACAATTTTTTATACAAAAATTGTTAAAAATATTCACCAAATTATTTCTAAGTTATTTTGGTGGAAAAAAATTTGACCAGGGGGACACATTAGAGAAGTGTCTTTTTACCTTGTGAAAATCAAAACAATTTTATACAAAAATTGCTAAAAATATTCACCAAGTTATTTTGGTGGAAAAAAATTTGACCAGGGGGACACTTTAGAGAAGTGTCTTTTTACCTTGTGAAAATCAAAATTATTTTGTATACAAAAATTGTTGAAAATATTTCCAAGTTATTTTGGTGGAAAAAAATTTGACCAGGGCACACCTTAGAGAAGTATCTTTTTACCTTTTGAAAATCAAAATTATTTTTTATACAAAAATTGTTAAAAATATTTCAGTGTTATTTTGGTGGAAAAAAATTTGACCAGAGGGACACCTTAGAGAAGTGTCCTTTTACCTTGTGAAAATCAAAATTATTTTGTATACAAAAATTGTTGAAAATATTTCAAAGTTATTTTGGTGAAAAAAATTTGACCAGGGGGACACCTCAGAGAAGTGTCTTTTTACCTTGTGAAAATCAAAATTATTTTTTATACAAAAATTGTTGAAAATATTCACCAAATTATTTCTAAGTTATTTTGGTGGAGAAAAATTTGACCAGGGGGGCACCTTAGAGAAGTGTCTTTTTACTTTGTGAAAGTCAAAACAATTTTTCATACAAAAATTGTTAAAAATATTCACCAAATTATTTTTAAGTTATTTTGGTGGAAAAAAATTTGACCAGAGAAACACTTTAGAGAAGTCTTTTTACCTTGTGGAAATCAAAATTATTTTTTATACAAAAATTGTTGAAAATATTTGTTATTTTGATTGAGAAAAAAATTTGACCAAGGGGACACTTAAGAGAAGTGTCTTTTTACCTTGTGAAAATCAAAACAATTTTTTATACAAAAATTGTTGAAAATATTTCTGTAATTTCTTTAGAGAAGTGTCCTTTACCTTGTGAAAATCAAAATTATTTTTTATACAAAAATTCTTAAAAATATTCACCAAATTAATTATTTCCAAGTTATTTTGGTGGAAAAAAATTTGACCAGGGGGACACTTAAGAGAAGTGTCTTTTTACCTTGTGAAAATTGAAATTATTTTTTATACAAAAATTGTTAAAAATATTTACAAGTTATTTTGAATAGATGAGGCTTTTACTTGATGAAGATCCATACTAATGATGAAATAAAACAATTTAATTTGTTTAAATCTTCATTTTCATTTTGAACTAACGTTCAAATTAAAATTAGGGACGCGCTTCGCTACACTGTAGCTTTTTCAAACTAGATGAAGATTTAAACAAATTAAATTGTTTTATTTCATCATTACAAGTTATTTTGGTGGAGAAAAATTTGACCAGGGGGACACCTTAGAGAAGTGTCCTTTTACCTTGTGAAAATCAAAATTATTTTTTATACAAAAATTCTTAAAAATATTCACCAAAATATTTCCGCGTTATTTTGGTGGAAAAAAATTCGACCAGGGGGACACTTTAGAGAAGTGTCTTTTTACCTTGTGAAAATCAAAACATTTTTTTATACAAAAATTGTTAAAAATATTTACCAAATTATTTCTAAGTTATTTTGGCAGAAAAAAATTTTACCAGGGGGACACTTTAGAGAAGTGTCTTTTTACCTTGTGAAAATCAAAATTATTTTGTATACAAAAATTGTTGAAAATATTTCCAAGTTATTTTGGTGGAAAAAAATTTGACCACTTTAGAGAAGTGTCTTTTTACCTTGTGAAAATTAAAATTATTTTTTATACAAAAATTGTTAAAAATATTTACAAGTTATTTTGGTGAAAAAAAATTTGACCAGGGGGACACCTTAGAGAAGTGTCTTTTTACCTTGTGAAAATTAAAATTATTTTTTATACAAAAATTGTTAAAAATATTCACCAAAATATTTCCATGTTATTT
Source organism: Lochmaea crataegi (assembly GCA_947563755.1). NCBI lineage: Eukaryota > Metazoa > Arthropoda > Insecta > Coleoptera > Chrysomelidae > Lochmaea > Lochmaea crataegi. Next base: position 51,959,585 of record OX387427.1, on the reverse strand, counting down.
TGGTGGGAAAAAATTTGACCAGAGGGACACTTTCGAGATGTGTCTTTTTACCTTGTGAAAAGCAAAATTATTTTTTATTAAAAAATTGTTTAAAATGTTTCTAAGTTATTTTGGTGGAAAAAAATTTGACCAGGGGGACACTTTAGAGAAGTGTCTTTTTACCTTGTGAAAATCAAAACAATTTTTTATACAAAAATTGTTAAAAATATTCACCAAATTATTTCTGTTATTTTGGTGGAAAAAAATTTGGCCAGGGCACACCTTAGAGAAGTGTATTTTTACCTTGTTAAAATCAAAATTATTTTTTAAACAAAAATTGTTAAAAATATTCACCAAAATATTTCCGCGTTATTTTGGTGGAAAAAAATTTGACCAGGGGACACTTTAGAGAAGTGTCTTTTTACCTTGTGAAAATCAAAATTATATTTTATACAAAAATTGTTAAAAATATTCACCAAATTATTTCTAAGTTATTTTGGCAGAAAAAAATTTGACCAGGGGGACACTTTAGAGAAGTGTCTTTTTACCTTGTGAAAATCAAAATCATTTTTTATTCAAAAATTGTTAAAAATATTTCCAAGTTATTTTGGTGGAAAAAAATTTTACCAGGGGGACACTTTAGAGAAGTCTCCTTTTACCTTTTGAAAATCAAAATTATTTTTTATACTAAAATTGTTGAAAATATTTCCAAGTTATTTTGGTGGAAAAAAATTTGACCAGGGGGACACTTTAGAGAAGTGTCTTTTTACCTTGTGAAAATCAAAACAATTTTTTATACAAAAATTGTTAAAAATATTCACCAAATTATTTCTAAGTTATTTTGGCAGAAAAAAATTTGACCAGGGGGACACTTTAGAGAAGTGTCTTTTTACCTTGTGAAAATCAAAATTATTTTTTATTCAAAAATTGTTAAAAATATTTCCAAGTTATTTTGGTGGAAAAAAATTTGAGCAGGGGGCACTTTAGAAAAGTGTCTTTTTACCTTGTGAAAATCAAAATTATTTTTTGAACAAAAATTGTTAAAAATATTCACCAAAATATTTCCGCGTTATTTTGCTGGAAAAAAATTTGACCAGGGGGACACTTTAGAGAAGTCTCCTTTTACCTTTTGAAAATCAAAATTATTTTTTATACAAAAATTGTTGAAAATATTCACCAAATTATTTCTAAGTTATTCTGGCAGAAAAAAATTTGACCAGGGGGACACTTTAGAGAAGTGTCTTTTTACCTTGTGAAAATCAAAATTATTTTTCGAACAAAAATTGTTAAAAATATTCACCAAAATATTTCCGCGTTATTTTGCTGGAAAAAAATTTGACCAGGGGGACACTTTAGAGAAGTCTCCTTTTACCTTTTGAAAATCAAAATTATTTTTTATACAAAAATTGTTAAAAATATTCTCCAAATTATTTCTAAGTTATTTTGGCAGAAAAAAATTTGACCACTTTAGAGAAGTGTCTTTTTACCTTTTGAAAATCAAAATTATTTTTTATACTAAAATTGTTGAAAATATTTCCAAGTTATTTTGGTGGAAAAAAATTTGACCAGGGGGACACTTTAGAGAAGTGTCTTTTTACCTTGTGAAAATCAAAACAATTTTTTATACAAAAATTGTTAAAAATATTCACCAAATTATTTCTAAGTTATTTTGGCAGAAAAAAATTTGACCAGGGGGACACTTTAGAGAAGTGTCTTTTTACCTTGTGAAAATCAAAATCATTTTTTATTCAAAAATTGTTAAAAATATTTCCAAGTTATTTTGGTGGAAAAAAATTTGACCAGGGGGCACTTTAGAAAAGTGTCTTTTTACCTTGTGAAAATCAAAATTATTTTTTGAACAAAAATTGTTGGAAATATTCACCAAAATATTTCCGCGTTATTTTGCTGGAAAAAAATTTGACCAGGGGGGCACTTTAGAGAAGTCTCCTTTTACCTTTTGAAAATCAAAATTATTTTTTATACTAAAATTGTTGAAAATATTTCCAAGTTATTTTGGTGGAAAAAAATTCGACCAGGGGGACACTTTAGAGAAGTGTCTTTTTACCTTTTGAAAATCAAAATTATTTTTTAAACAAAAATTGTTAAGAATATTCACCAAAATATTTCCGCGTTATTTTGGTGGAAAAAAATTTGACCAGGGGACACTTTAGAGAAGTGTCTTTTTACCTTGTGAAAATCAAAATTATTTTTCGAACAAAAATTGTTAAAAATATTCACCAAAATATTTCCGCGTTATTTTGCTGGAAAAAAATTTGACCAGGGGGACACTTTAGAGAAGTCTCCTTTTACCTTTTGAAAATCAAAATTATTTTTTATACTAAAATTGTTGAAAATATTTCCAAGTTATTTTGGTGGAAAAAAATTCGACCAGGGGGACACTTTAGAGAAGTGTCTTTTTACCTTGTGAAAATCAAAACAATTTTTTATACAAAAATTGTTAAAAATATTCACCAAATTATTTCTGAGTTATTTTGGTGGAAAAAAATTTGACCAGGGGGACACCTTAGAGAAGTGTCTTTTTACCTTTTGAAAATCAAAATTATTTTTTAAACAAAAATTGTTAAAAATATTCACCAAAATATTTCCGCGTTATTTTGATGGAAAAAAAATTTGACCAGGGGACACCTCAGAGAAGTGTCTTTTTACCTTGTGAAAATCAAAATTATTTTTTGAACAAAAATTGTTAAAAATATTCACCAAAATATTTCCGCGTTATTTTGCTGGAAAAAAATTTGACCAGGGGACACTTTAGAGAAGTCTCCTTTTACCTTTTGAAAATCAAAATTATTTTTTATACTAAAATTGTTGAAAATATTTCCAAGTTATTTTGGTGGAAAAAAATTTGACCAGGGGGACACTTTAGAGAAGTGTCTTTTTACCTTGTGAAAATCAAAACAATTTTTTATACAAAAATTGTTAAAAATATTCACCAAATTATTTCTAAGTTATTTTGGCAGAAAAAAATTTGACCACTTTAGAGAAGTGTCTTTTTACCTTGTGAAAATCAAAATTATTTTTTATTCAAAAATTGTTAAAAATATTTCCAAGTTATTTTGGTGGAAAAAAATTTGACCAGGGGGCACTTCAGAAAAGTGTCTTTTTACCTTGTGAAAATCAAAATTATTTTTTGAACAAAAATTGTTAAAAATATTCACCAAAATATTTCCGCGTTATTTTGCTGGAAAAAAATTTGACCAGGGGACACTTTAGAGAAGTGTCTTTTTACCTTGTGAAAATCAAAATTATATTTTATACAAAAATTGTTAAAAATATTCACCAAATTATTTCTAAGTTATTTTGGCAGAAAAAAATTTGACCACTTTAGAGAAGTGTCTTTTTACCTTGTGAAAATCAAAATCATTTTTTATTCAAAAATTGTTAAAAATATTTCCAAGTTATTTTGGTGGAAAAAAATTTGACCAGGGGGACACTTTAGAGAAGTCTCCTTTTACCTTTTGAAAATCAAAATTATTTTTTATACTAAAATTGTTGAAAATATTTCCAAGTTATTTTGGTGGAAAAAAATTTGACCAGGGGGACACTTTAGAGAAGTCTCCTTTTACCTTTTAAAAATCAAAATTATTTTTTATACTAAAATTGTTGAAAATATCTCCAAGTTATTTTGGTGGAAAAAAATTTGAGCAGGGGGACACTTTAGAGAAGTGTCTTTTTACCTTTTGAAAATCAAAATTATTTTTTAAAAAAAAATTGTTAAAAATATTCACCAAAATATTTCCGCGTTATTTTGGTGGAAAAAAATTTTACCAGGGGACACTTTAGAGAAGTGTCTTTTTACCTTGTGAAAATCAAAATTATATTTTATACAAAAATTGTTAAAAATATTCACCAAAATATTTCCGCGTTATTTTGCTGGAAAAAAATTTGACCAGGGGGACACTTTAGAGAAGTCTCCTTTTACCTTTTGAAAATCAAAATTATTTTTTATACTAAAATTGTTGAAAATATTTCCAAGTTATTTTGGTGGAAAAAAATTTGAGCAGGGGGACACCTTAGAGAAGTGTCTTTTTACCTTTTGAAAATCAAAATTATTTTTTAAACAAAAATTGTTAAAAATATTCACCAAAATATTTCCGCGTTATTTTGGTGGAAAAAAATTTGACCAGGGGGACACTTTAGAGAAGTGTCTTTTTACCTTGTGAAAATCAAAATCATTTTTTATTCAAAAATTGTTAAAAATATTTCCAAGTTATTTTGGTGGGAAAAAATTTGACCAGGGGGCACTTTAGAAAAGTGTCTTTTTACCTTGTGAAAATCAAATTTATTTTTTGAACAAAAATTGTTAAAAATATTCACCAAAATATTTCCGCGTTATTTTGCTGGAAAAAAATTTTACCAGGGGACACTTTAGAGAAGTGTCTTTTTACCTTGTGAAAATCAAAATTATATTTTATACAAAAATTGTTAAAAATATTCACCAAAATATTTCCGCGTTATTTTGGTGGAAAAAAATTTGACCAGGGGACACTTTAGAGAAGTGTCTTTTTACCTTGTGAAAATCAAAATTATTTTTTGAACAAAAATTGTTAAAAATATTCACCAAAATATTTCCGCGTTATTTTGCTGGAAAAAAATTTGACCAGGGGGACACTTTAGAGAAGTCTCCTTTTACCTTTTGAAAATCAAAATTATTTTTTATACAAAAATTGTTGAAAATATTCACCAAATTATTTCTAAGTTATTCTGGCAGAAAAAAATTTGACCAGGGGGACACTTTAGAGAAGTGTCTTTTTACCTTGTGAAAATCAAAATTATTTTTCGAACAAAAATTGTTAAAAATATTCACCAAAATATTTCCGCGTTATTTTGCTGGAAAAAAATTTGACCAGGGGGACATTTTAGAGAAGTCTCCTTTTACCTTTTGAAAATCAAAATTATTTTTTATACAAAAATTGTTAAAAATATTCTCCAAATTATTTCTAAGTTATTTTGGCAGAAAAAAATTTGACCACTTTAGAGAAGTGTCTTTTTACCTTTTGAAAATCAAAATTATTTTTTATACTAAAATTGTTGAAAATATTTCCAAGTTATTTTGGTGGAAAAAAATTTGACCAGGGGGACACTTTAGAGAAGTGTCTTTTTACCTTGTGAAAATCAAAACAATTTTTTATACAAAAATTGTTAAAAATATTCACCAAATTATTTCTAAGTTATTTTGGCAGAAAAAAATTTGACCAGGGGGACACTTTAGAGAAGTGTCTTTTTACCTTGTGAAAATCAAAATCATTTTTTATTCAAAAATTGTTAAAAATATTTCCAAGTTATTTTGGTGGAAAAAAATTTGACCAGGGGGCACTTTAGAAAAGTGTCTTTTTACCTTGTGAAAATCAAAATTATTTTTTGAACAAAAATTGTTGGAAATATTCACCAAAATATTTCCGCGTTATTTTGCTGGAAAAAAATTTGACCAGGGGGGCACTTTAGAGAAGTCTCCTTTTACCTTTTGAAAATCAAAATTATTTTTTATACTAAAATTGTTGAAAATATTTCCAAGTTATTTTGGTGGAAAAAAATTCGACCAGGGGGACACTTTAGAGAAGTGTCTTTTTACCTTTTGAAAATCAAAATTATTTTTTAAACAAAAATTGTTAAAAATATTCACCAAAATATTTCCGCGTTATTTTGGTGGAAAAAATTTTTACCAGGGGACACTTTAGAGAAGTGTCTTTTTACCTTGTGAAAATCAAAATTATATTTTATACAAAAATTGTTAAAAATATTCACCAAAATATTTCCGCGTTATTTTGGTGGAAAAAAATTTGACCAGGGGACACTTTAGAGAAGTGTCTTTTTACCTTGTGAAAATCAAAATTATTTTTTATTCAAAAATTGTTAAAAATATTTCCAAGTTATTTTGGTGGAAAAAAATTTGACCAGGGGGCACTTTAGAAAAGTGTCTTTTTACCTTGTGAAAATCAAAATTATTTTTTGAACAAAAATTGTTAAAAATATTCACCAAAATATTTCCGCGTTATTTTGCTGGAAAAAAATTTGACCAGGGGGACACTTTAGAGAAGTCTCCTTTTACCTTTTGAAAATCAAAATTATTTTTTATACTAAAATTGTTGAAAATATTTCCAAGTTATTTTGGTGGAAAAAAATTTGAGCAGGGGGACACCTTAGAGAAGTGTCTTTTTACCTTTTGAAAATCAAAATTATTTTTTAAACAAAAATTGTTAAAAATATTCACCAAAATATTTCCGCGTTATTTTGGTGGAAAAAAAATTTGACCAGGGGACACTTTAGAGAAGTGTCTTTTTACCTTGTGAAAATCAAAATTATATTTTATACAAAAATTGTTAAAAATATTCACCAAATTATTTCTAAGTTATTTTGGCAGAAAAAAATTTGACCAGGGGGACACTTTAGAGAAGTGTCTTTTTACCTTGTGAAAATCAAAATCATTTTTTATTCAAAAATTGTTAAAAATATTTCCAAGTTATTTTGGTGGAAAAAAATTTGACCAGGGGGACACTTTAGAGAAGTCTCCTTTTACCTTTTGAAAATCAAAATTATTTTTTATACTAAAATTGTTGAAAATATTTCCAAGTTATTTTGGTGGAAAAAAATTTGACCAGGGGGCACTTTAGAAAAGTGTCTTTTTACCTTGTGAAAATCAAAACAATTTTTTATACAAAAATTGTTAAAAATATTCACCAAATTATTTCTAAGTTATTTTGGTGGAAAAAAATTTGACCAGGGGGCACTTTAGAGAAGTCTCCTTTTACCTTTTGAAAATCAAAATTATTTTTTATACTAAAATTGTTGAAAATATCTCCAAGTTATTTTGGTGGAAAAAAATTTGAGCAGGGGGACACTTTAGAGAAGTGTCTTTTTACCTTTGGAAAATCAAAATTATTTTTTGAACAAAAATTGTTAAAAATATTCACCAAAATATTTCCGCGTTATTTTGGTGGAAAAAAATTTGACCAGGGGACACTTTAGAGAATTGTCTTTTTACCTTGTGAAAATCAAAATTATATTTTATACAAAAATTGTTAAAAATATTCACCAAAATATTTCCGCGTTATTTTGGTGGAAAAAAATTTGACCAGGGGACACTTTAGAGAAGTGTCTTTTTACCTTGTGAAAATCAAAATTATATTTTATACAAAAATTGTCAGAAATATTTCCAAGTTATTTTGGTGGAAAAAAATTTGACCAGGGGGACACTTTAGAGAAGTGTCTTTTTACCTTGTGAAAATCAAAATTATTTTTTATTCAAAAATTGTTAAAAATTTTTCCAAGTTATTTTGGTGGAAAAAAATTTGACCAGGGGGCACTTTAGAAAAGTGTCTTTTTACCTTGTGAGAATCAAAATTATTTTTTGAACAAAAATTGTTAAAAATATTCACCAAAATATTTCCGCGTTATTTTGCTGGAAAAAAATTTGACCAGGGGACACTTTAGAGAAGTCTCCTTTTACCTTTTGAAAATCAAAATTATTTTTTATACTAAAATTGTTGAAAATATTTCCAAGTTATTTTGGTGGAAAAAAATTTGACCAGGGGGACACTTTAGAGAAGTGTCTTTTTACCTTGTGAAAATCAAAACAATTTTTTATACAAAAATTGTTAAAAATATTCACCAAATTATTTCTAAGTTATTTTGGCAGAAAAAAATTTGACCACTTTAGAGAAGTGTCTTTTTACCTTGTGAAAATCAAAATTATTTTTTATTCAAAAATTGTTAAAAATATTTCCAAGTTATTTTGGTGGAAAAAAATTTGACCAGGGGGCACTTCAGAAAAGTGTCTTTTTACCTTGTGAAAATCAAAATTATTTTTTGAACAAAAATTGTTAAAAATATTCACCAAAATATTTCCGCGTTATTTTGCTGGAAAAAAATTTGACCAGGGGGACACTTTAGAGAAGTCTCCTTTTACCTTTTGAAAATCAAAATTATTTTTTATACTAAAATTGTTGAAAATATTTCCAAGTTATTTTGGTGGAAAAAAATTTGAGCAGGGGGACACCTTAGAGAAGTGTCTTTTTACCTTTTGAAAATCAAAATTATTTTTTAAACAAAAATTGTTAAAAATATTCACCAAAATATTTCCGCGTTATTTTGGTGGAAAAAAAATTTGACCAGGGGACACTTTAGAGAAGTGTCTTTTTACCTTGTGAAAATCAAAATTATATTTTATACAAAAATTGTTAAAAATATTCACCAAATTATTTCTAAGTTATTTTGGCAGAAAAAAATTTGACCACTTTAGAGAAGTGTCTTTTTACCTTGTGAAAATCAAAATCATTTTTTATTCAAAAATTGTTAAAAATATTTCCAAGTTATTTTGGTGGAAAAAAATTTGACCAGGGGGACACTTTAGAGAAGTCTCCTTTTACCTTTTGAAAATCAAAATTATTTTTTATACTAAAATTGTTGAAAATATTTCCAAGTTATTTTGGTGGAAAAAAATTTGACCAGGGGGACACTTTAGAGAAGTGTCTTTTTACCTTGTGAAAATCAAAACAATTTTTTATACAAAAATTGTTAAAAATATTCACCAAATTATTTCTAAGTTATTTTGGTGGAAAAAAATTTGACCAGGGGGCACTTTAGAAAAGTGTCTTTTTACCTTGTGAAAATCAAAATTATTTTTTGAACAAAAATTGTTAAAAATATTCACCAAAATATTTCCGCGTTATTTTGCTGGAAAAAAATTTGACCAGGGGGACACTTTAGAGAAGTCTCCTTTTACCTTTTAAAAATCAAAATTATTTTTTATACTAAAATTGTTGAAAATATCTCCAAGTTATTTTGGTGGAAAAAAATTTGAGCAGGGGGACACTTTAGAGAAGTGTCTTTTTACCTTTTGAAAATCAAAATTATTTTTTAAAAAAAAATTGTTAAAAATATTCACCAAAATATTTCCGCGTTATTTTGGTGGAAAAAAATTTTACCAGGGGACACTTTAGAGAAGTGTCTTTTTACCTTGTGAAAATCAAAATTATATTTTATACAAAAATTGTTAAAAATATTCACCAAAATATTTCCGCGTTATTTTGCTGGAAAAAAATTTGACCAGGGGGACACTTTAGAGAAGTCTCCTTTTACCTTTTGAAAATCAAAATTATTTTTTATACTAAAATTGTTGAAAATATTTCCAAGTTATTTTGGTGGAAAAAAATTTGAGCAGGGGGACACCTTAGAGAAGTGTCTTTTTACCTTTTGAAAATCAAAATTATTTTTTAAACAAAAATTGTTAAAAATATTCACCAAAATATTTCCGCGTTATTTTGGTGGAAAAAAATTTGACCAGGGGGACACTTTAGAGAAGTGTCTTTTTACCTTGTGAAAATCAAAATCATTTTTTATTCAAAAATTGTTAAAAATATTTCCAAGTTATTTTGGTGGGAAAAAATTTGACCAGGGGGCACTTTAGAAAAGTGTCTTTTTACCTTGTGAAAATCAAAATTATTTTTTGAACAAAAATTGTTAAAAATATTCACCAAAATATTTCCGCGTTATTTTGCTGGAAAAAAATTTTACCAGGGGACACTTTAGAGAAGTGTCTTTTTACCTTGTGAAAATCAAAATTATATTTTATACAAAAATTGTTAAAAATATCTCCAAGTTATTTTGGTGGAAAAAAATTTGAGCAGGGGGACACTTTAGAGAATTGTCTTTTTACCTTTTGAAAATCAAAATTATTTTTTAAAAAAAAATTGTTAAAAATATTCACCAAAATATTTCCGCGTTATTTTGGTGGAAAAAAATTTTACCAGGGGACACTTTAGAGAAGTGTCTTTTTACCTTGTGAAAATCAAAATTATATTTTATACAAAAATTGTTAAAAATATTCACCAAAATATTTCCGCGTTATTTTGCTGGAAAAAAATTTGACCAGGGGGACACTTTAGAGAAGTCTCCTTTTACCTTTTGAAAATCAAAATTATTTTTTATACTAAAATTGTTGAAAATATTTCCAAGTTATTTTGGTGGAAAAAAATTTGAGCAGGGGGACACCTTAGAGAAGTGTCTTTTTACCTTTTGAAAATCAAAATTATTTTTTAAACAAAAATTGTTAAAAATATTCACCAAAATATTTCCGCGTTATTTTGGTGGAAAAAAATTTGACCAGGGGGACACTTTAGAGAAGTGTCTTTTTACCTTGTGAAAATCAAAATCATTTTTTATTCAAAAATTGTTAAAAATATTTCCAAGTTATTTTGGTGGGAAAAAATTTGACCAGGGGGCACTTTAGAAAAGTGTCTTTTTACCTTGTGAAAATCAAAATTATTTTTTGAACAAAAATTGTTAAAAATATTCACCAAAATATTTCCGCGTTATTTTGCTGGAAAAAAATTTTACCAGGGGACACTTTAGAGAAGTGTCTTTTTACCTTGTGAAAATCAAAATTATATTTTATACAAAAATTGTTAAAAATATTCACCAAAATATTTCCGCGTTATTTTGGTGGAAAAAAATTTGACCAGGGGACACTTTAGAGAAGTGTCTTTTTACCTTGTGAAAATCAAAATTATATTTTATACAAAAATTGTCAGAAATATTTCCAAGTTATTTTGGTGGAAAAAAATTTGACCAGGGGGACACTTTAGAGCAGTGTCTTTTTACCTTGTGAAAATCAAAATTATTTTTTATTCAAAAATTGTTAAAAATATTTCCAAGTTATTTTGGTGGAAAAAAATTTGACCAGGGGGCACTTTAGAAAAGTGTCTTTTCACCTTGTGAGAATCAAAATTATTTTTTGAACAAAAATTGTTAAAAATATTCACCAAAATATTTCCGCGTTATTTTGCTGGAAAAAAATTTGAACAGGGGACACTTTAGAGAAGTCTCCTTTTACCTTTTGAAAATCAAAATTATTTTTTATACTAAAATTGTTGAAAATATTTCCAAGTTATTTTGGTGGAAAAAAATTTGACCGGGGGGACACTTTAGAGAAGTGTCTTTTTACCTAGTGAAAATCAAAACAATTTTTTATACAAAAATTGTTAAAAATATTCACCAAATTATTTCTAAATTATTTTGGCAGAAAAAAATTTGACCACTTTAGAGAAGTGTCTTTTTACCTTGTGAAAATCAAAATTATTTTTTATTCAAAAATTGTTAAAAATATTTCCAAGTTATTTTGGTGGAAAAAAATTTGACCAGGGGGCACTTCAGAAAAGTGTCTTTTTACCTTGTGAAAATCAAAATTATTTTTTGAACAAAAATTGTTAAAAATATTCACCAAAATATTTCCGCGTTATTTTGCTGGAAAAAAATTTGACCAGGGGGACACTTTAGAGAAGTCTCCTTTTACCTTTTGAAAATCAAAATTATTTTTTATACTAAAATTGTTGAAAATATTTCCAAGTTATTTTGGTGGAAAAAAATTTGAGCATGGGGACACCTTAGAGAAGTGTCTTTTTACCTTTTGAAAATCAAAATTATTTTTTAAACAAAAATTGTTAAAAATATTCACCAAAATATTTCCGCGTTATTTTGGTGGAAAAAAATTTGACCAGGGGGACACTTTAGAGAAGTGTCTTTTTACCTTGTGAAAATCAAAATCATTTTTTATTCAAAAATTGTTAAAAATATTTCCAAGTTATTTTGGTGGAAAAAAATTTGACCAGGGGGACACTTTAGAGAAGTCTCCTTTTACCTTTTGAAAATCAAAATTATTTTTTATACTAAAATTGTTGAAAATATTTCCAAGTTATTTAGGTGGAAAAAAATTTGACCAGGGGGACACTTTAGAGAAGTGTCTTTTTACCTTGTGAAAATCAAAACAATTTTTTATACAAAAATTGTTAAAAATATTCACCAAATTATTTCTAAGTTATTTTGGTGGAAAAAAAATTGACCAGGGGGACACTTTAGAGAAGTGTCTTTTCTCCTTGTGAAAATCAAAATTATTTTTCGAACAAAAATTGTTAAAAATATTCACCAAATTATTTCTAAGTTATTTTGGCAGAAAAAAATTTGACCAGGGGGACACTTTAGAGAAGTGTCTTTTTACCTTTTGAAAATCAAAATTATTTTTTATACTAAAATTGTTGAAAATATTTCCAAGTTATTTTGGTGGAAAAAAATTTGACCAGGGGGACAGCTTAGAGAAGTGTCCTTTTACCTTGTGAAAATCAAAATTATTTTTTCAAAAATTGTTTAAATATTTCCACTTTAGAGAAGTGTCTTTTTACCTTTTGAAAATCAAAATTATTTTTTATACAAAAATTCTTGAAAATATTCACCAAAATATTTCCGCGTTATTTTGGTGGAAAAAAATTTGACCAGGGGACACTTTAGAGAAGTGTCTTTTTACCTTGTGAAAATCAAAATTATATTTTATACAAAAATTGTCAGAAATATTTCCAAGTTATTTTGGTGGAAAAAAATTTGACCAGAGGGACACTTTTAGAGAAGCGTCTTTTTACCTTGTGAAAATCAAAATTATTTTTTATTCAAAAATTGTTAAAAATATTTCCAAGTTATTTTGGTGGAAAAAAATTTGACCAGGGGGCACTTTAGAAAAGTGTCTTTTTACCTTGTGAAAATCAAAATTATTTTTTATACTAAAATTGTTGAAAATATTTCCAAGTTATTTTGGTGGAAAAAAATTTGACCAGGGGGACACTTTAGAGAAGTCTCCTTTTACCTTTTGAAAATCAAAATTATTTTTTATACTAAAATTGTTGAAAATATTTCCAAGTTATTTTGGTGGAAAAAAATTTGACCAGGGGGACACTTTAGAGAAGTGTCTTTTTACCTTGTGAAAATCAAAACAATTTTTTATACAAAAATTGTTAAAAATATTCACCAAATTATTTCTAAGTTATTTTGTTGGAAAAAAAATTGACCAGGGGGACACTTTAGAGAAGTGTCTTTTCTCCTTGTGAAAATCAAAATTATTCTTTATACAAAAATTGTTGAAAATATTTCTGTAATTTTGGTTGAAAAAAAATTTTGACCAGAGGGGCACTTTAGAGAAGTGTCCTTTAGCTTGTGAAAATCAAAATTATTTTTTATACAAAAATTCTTAAAAATATTCACCAAATTATTTCCAAGTTATTTTGGTGGAAAAAAATTTGACTTAAGAGAAGTGTCTTTTTACCTTGTGAAAATTAAAATTATTTTTTATACAAAAATTGTTAAAAATATTTACAAGTTATTTTGAATAGATGAGGCTTTTACTTGATGAAGATCCATACTAATGATGAAATAAAACAATTTAATTTGTTTAAATCTTCATTTTCATTTTGAACTAACGTTCAAATTAAAATTAGGGACGCGTTTCGCTACACTGTAGCTTTTTCAAACTAGATGAAGATTTAAACAAATTAAATTGTTTTATTTCATCATCACAAGTTATTTTGGTGGAGAAAAATTTGACCAGGGGGACAGCTTAGAGAAGTGTCCTTTTACCTTGTGAAAATCAAAATTATTTTTTCAAAAATTGTTTAAATATTTCCAAGTTATTTTGGTGGAAAAAAATTTGACCAAGGGGACACTTTAGAGAAGTGTCTTTTTACCTTTTGAAAATCAAAATTATTTTTTACACAAAAATTCTTAAAAATATTCACCAAAATATTTCCGCGTTATTTTGGTGGAAAAAAATTTGACCAGGGGACACTTTAGAGAAGTGTCTTTTTACCTTGTGAAAATCAAAATTATTTTTTGAACAAAAATTGTTAAAAATATTCACCAAAATATTTCCGCGTTATTTTGCTGGAAAAAAATTTGACCAGGGGGACACTTTAGAGAAGTCTCCTTTTACCTTTTGAAAATCAAAATTATTTTTTATACTAAAATTGTTGAAAATATTTCCAAGTTATTTTGGTGGAAAAAAATTTGAGCAGGGGGACACCTTAGAGAAGTGTCTTTTTACCTTTTGAAAATCAAAATTATTTTTTAAACAAAAATTGTTAAAAATATTCACCAAAATATTTCCGCGTTATTTTGGTGGAAAAAAATTTGACCAGGGGGACACTTTAGAGAAGTGTCTTTTTACCTTGTCAAAATCAAAATTATTTTTTATTCAAAAATTGTTAAAAATATTTCCAAGTTATTTTGGTGGAAAAAAATTTGACCAGGGGGCACTTTAGAAAAGTGTCTTTTTACCTTGTGAAAATCAAAATTATTTTTTGAACAAAAATTGTTGGAAATATTCACCAAAATATTTCCGCGTTATTTTGCTGGAAAAAAATTTGGCCAGGGGGACACTTTAGAGAAGTCTCCTTTTACCTTCTAAAAATCAAAATTATTTTTTATACTAAAATTGTTGAAAATATTTCCAAGTTATTTTGGTGGAAAAAAATTTGAGCAGGGGGACACCTTAGAGAAGTGTCTTTTTACCTTTTGAAAATCAAAATTATTTTTTAAACAAAAATTGTTAAGAATATTCACCAAAATATTTCCGCGTTATTTTGGTGGAAAAAAATTTGACCAGGGGACACTTTAGAGAAGTGTCTTTTTACCTTGTGAAAATCAAAATTATTTTTCGAACAAAAATTGTTAAAAATATTCACCAAAATATTTTCGCGTTATTTTGCTGGAAAAAAATTTGACCAGGGGGACACTTTAGAGAAGTCTCCTTTTACCTTTTGAAAATCAAAATTATTTTTTATACTAAAATTGTTGAAAATATTTCCAAGTTATTTTGGTGGAAAAAAATTCGACCACTTTAGAGAAGTGTCTTTTTACCTTGTGAAAATCAAAACAATTTTTTATACAAAAATTGTTAAAAATATTCACCAAATTATTTCTAAGTTATTTTGGCAGAAAAAATTTGACCAGGGGGACACTTTAGAGAAGTGTCTTTTTACCTTGTGAAAATCAAAATTATTTTTTGAACAAAAATTGTTAAAAATATTCACCAAAATATTTCCGCGTTATTTTGCTGGAAAAAAATTTGACCAGGGGGACACTTTAGAGAAGTCTCCTTTTACCTTTTAAAAATCAAAATTATTTTTTATACTAAAATTGTTGAAAATATCTCCGTTATTTTGGTGGAAAAAAATTTGAGCAGGGGGACACTTTAGAGAAGTGTCTTTTTACCTTTGGAAAATCAAAATTATTTTTTAAACAAAAATTGTTAAAAATATTCACCAAAATATTTCCGCGTTATTTTGGTGGAAAAAATTTTTACCAGGGGACACTTTAGAGAAGTGTCTTTTTACCTTGTGAAAATCAAAATTATATTTTATACAAAAATTGTTAAAAATATTCACCAAAATATTTCCGCGTTATTTTGGTGGAAAAAAATTTGACCAGGGGACACTTTAGAGAAGTGTCTTTTTACCTTGTGAAAATCAAAATTATATTTTATACTAAAATTGTTGAAAATATCTCCAAGTTATTTTGGTGGAAAAAAATTTGAGCAGGGGGACACTTTAGAGAAGTGTCTTTTTACCTTTGGAAAATCAAAATTATTTTTTAAACAAAAATTGTTAAAAATATTCACCAAAATATTTCCGCGTTATTTTGGTGGAAAAAAATTTTACCAGGGGACACTTTAGAGAAGTGTCTTCTTACCTTGTGAAAATCAAAATTATATTTTATACAAAAATTGTTAAAAATATTCACCAAAATATTTCCGCGTAATTTTGGTAGAAAAAAATTTGACCAGGGGACACTTTAGAGAAGTGTCTTTTTACCTTGTGAAAATCAAAATTATATTTTATACAAAAATTGTCAGAAATATTTCCAAGTTATTTTGGTGGAAAAAAATTTGACCAGGGGGACACTTTAGAGAAGTGTCTTTTTACCTTGTGAAAATCAAAATTATTTTTTATTCAAAAATTGTTAAAAATATTTCCAAGTTATTTTGGTGGAAAAAAAGTGGACCAGGGGGCACTTTAGAAAAGTGTCTTTTACCTTGTGAGAATCAAAATTATTTTTTGAACAAAAATTGTTAAAAATATTCACCAAAATATTTCCGCGTTATTTTGCTGGAAAAAAATTTGACCAGGGGACACTTTAGAGAAGTCTCCTTTTACCTTTTGAAAATCAAAATAATTTTTTATACTAAAATTGTTGAAAATATTTCCAAGTTATTTTGGTGGAAAAAAATTTGAGCAGGGGGACACCTTAGAGAAGTGTCTTTTTACCTTTTGAAAATCAAAATTATTTTTTAAACAAAATTTGTTAAGAATATTCACCAAAATATTTCCGCGTTATTTTGGTGGAAAAAAATTTGACCAGGGGACACTTTAGAGAAGTGTCTTTTTACCTTGTGAAAATCAAAATTATTTTTCGAACAAAAATTGTTAAAAATATTCACCAAAATATTTTCGCGTTATTTTGCTGGAAAAAAATTTGACCAGGGGGACACTTTAGAGAAGTCTCCTTTTACCTTTTGAAAATCAAAATTATTTTTTATACTAAAATTGTTGAAAATATTTCCAAGTTATTTTGGTGGAAAAAAATTCGACCACTTTAGAGAAGTGTCTTTTTACCTTGTGAAAATCAAAACAATTTTTTATACAAAAATTGTTAAAAATATTCACCAAATTATTTCTAAGTTATTTTGGCAGAAAAAATTTGACCAGGGGGACACTTTAGAGAAGTGTCTTTTTACCTTGTGAAAATCAAAATTATTTTTTGAACAAAAATTGTTAAAAATATTCACCAAAATATTTCCGCGTTATTTTGCTGGAAAAAAATTTGACCAGGGGGACACTTTAGAGAAGTCTCCTTTTACCTTTTAAAAATCAAAATTATTTTTTATACTAAAATTGTTGAAAATATCTCCAAGTTATTTTGGTGGAAAAAAATTTGAGCAGGGGGACACTTTAGAGAAGTGTCTTTTTACCTTTGGAAAATCAAAATTATTTTTTAAACAAAAATTGTTAAAAATATTCACCAAAATATTTCCGCGTTATTTTGGTGGAAAAAATTTTTACCAGGGGACACTTTAGAGAAGTGTCTTTTTACCTTGTGAAAATCAAAATTATATTTTATACAAAAATTGTTAAAAATATTCACCAAAATATTTCCGCGTTATTTTGGTGGAAAAAAATTTGACCAGGGGACACTTTAGAGAAGTGTCTTTTTACCTTGTGAAAATCAAAATTATATTTTATACTAAAATTGTTGAAAATATCTCCAAGTTATTTTGGTGGAAAAAAATTTGAGCAGGGGGACACTTTAGAGAAGTGTCTTTTTACCTTTGGAAAATCAAAATTATTTTTTAAACAAAAATTGTTAAAAATATTCACCAAAATATTTCCGCGTTATTTTGGTGGAAAAAAATTTTACCAGGGGACACTTTAGAGAAGTGTCTTTTTACCTTGTGAAAATCAAAATTATATTTTATACAAAAATTGTTAAAAATATTCACCAAAATATTTCCGCGTAATTTTGGTAGAAAAAAATTTGACCAGGGGACACTTTAGAGAAGTGTCTTTTTACCTTGTGAAAATCAAAATTATATTTTATACAAAAATTGTCAGAAATATTTCCAAGTTATTTTGGTGGAAAAAAATTTGACCAGGGGGACACTTTAGAGAAGTGTCTTTTTACCTTGTGAAAATCAAAATTATTTTTTATTCAAAAATTGTTAAAAATATTTCCAAGTTATTTTGGTGGAAAAAAAGTGGACCAGGGGGCACTTTAGAAAAGTGTCTTTTACCTTGTGAGAATCAAAATTATTTTTTGAACAAAAATTGTTAAAAATATTCACCAAAATATTTCCGCGTTATTTTGCTGGAAAAAAATTTGACCAGGGGACACTTTAGAGAAGTCTCCTTTTACCTTTTGAAAATCAAAATAATTTTTTATACTAAAATTGTTGAAAATATTTCCAAGTTATTTTGGTGGAAAAAAATTTGACCAGGGGGACACTTTAGAGAAGTGTCTTTTTACCTTGTGAAAATCAAAACAATTTTTTATACAAAAATTGTTAAAAATATTCACCAAATTATTTCTAAGTTATTTTGGCAGAAAAAAATTTGACCACTTTAGAGAAGTGTCTTTTTACCTTGTGAAAATCAAAATTATTTTTTATTCAAAAATTGTTAAAAAAATTTCCAAGTTATTTTGGTGGAAAAAAATTTGATCAGGGGGCACTTCAGAAAAGTGTCTTTTTACCTTGTGAAAATCAAAATTATTTTTTGAACAAAAATTGTTAAAAATATTCACCAAAATATTTCCGCGTTATTTTGCTGGAAAAAAATTTGACCAGGGGGACACTTTAGAGAAGTCTCCTTTTACCTTTTGAAAATCAAAATTATTTTTTATACTAAAATTGTTGAAAATATTTCCAAGTTATTTTGGTGGAAAAAAATTTGAGCAGGGGGACACCTTAGAGAAGTGTCTTTTTACCTTTTGAAAATCAAAATTATTTTTTAAACAAAAATTGTTAAAAATATTCACCAAAATATTTCCGCGTTATTTTGGTGGAAAAAAAATTTGACCAGGGGACACTTTAGAGAAGTGTCTTTTTACCTTGTGAAAATCAAAATTATATTTTATACAAAAATTGTTAAAAATATTCACCAAATTATTTTGGTGGAAAAAAATTTGACCAGGGGGACACTTTAGAGAAGTCTCCTTTTACCTTTTGAAAATCAAAATTATTTTTTATACTAAAATTGTTGAAAATATTTCCAAGTTATTTTGGTGGAAAAAAATTTGACCAGGGGGACACTTTAGAGAAGTCTCCTTTTACCTTTTGAAAATCGAAATTATTTTTTATACTAAAATTGTTGAAAATATTTCCAAGTTATTTTGGTGGAAAAAAATTTGAGCAGGGGGACACCTTAGAGAAGTGTCTTTTTACCTTTTGAAAATCAAAATTATTTTTTAAACAAAAATTGTTAAGAATATTCACCAAAATATTTCCGCGTTATTTTGGTGGAAAAAAATTTGACCAGGGGACACTTTAGAGAAGTGTCTTTTTACCTTGTGAAAATCAAAATTATTTTTCGAACAAAAATTGTTAAAAATATTCACCAAAATATTTCCGCGTTATTTTGCTGGAAAAAAATTTGACCAGGGGGACACTTTAGAGAAATCTCCTTTTACCTTTTGAAAATCAAAATTATTTTTTATACTAAAATTGTTGAAAATATTTCCAAGTTATTTTGGTGGAAAAAAATTCGACCAGGGGGACACTTTAGAGAAGTGTCTTTTTACCTTGTGAAAATCTAAACAATTTTTTATACAAAAATTGTTAAAAATATTCACCAAATTATTTCTAAGTTATTTTGGCAGAAAAAATTTGACCAGGGGGACACTTTAGAGAAGTGTCTTTTTACCTTGTGAAAATCAAAATTATTTTTTATTCAAAAATTGTTAAAAATATTTCCAAGCTATTTTGGTGGAAAAAAATTTGACCAGGGGGCACTTTAGAAAAGTGTCTTTTTACCTTGTGAAAATCAAAATTATTTTTTGAACTAAAATTGTTAAAAATATTCACCAAAATATTTCCGCGTTATTTTGCTGGAAAAAAATTTGACCAGGGGGAAACTTTAGAGAAGTCTCCTTTTACCTTTTAAAAATCAAAATTATTTTTTATACTAAAATTGTTGAAAATATCTCCAAGTTATTTTGGTGGAAAAAAATTTGAGCAGGGGGACACTTTAGAGAAGTGTCTTTTTACCTTTTGAAAATCAAAATTATTTTTTAAACAAAAATTGTTAAAAATATTTCCGCGTTATTTTGGTGGAAAAAAATTTTACCAGGGGACACTTTAGAGAAGTGTCTTTTTACCTTGTGAAAATCAAAATTATATTTTATACAAAAATTGTTAAAAATATTCACCAAAATATTTCCGCGTTATTTTGGTGGAAAAAAATTTGACCAGGGGACACTTTAGAGAAGTGTCTTTTTACCTTGTGGAAATCAAAATTATATTTTATACAAAAATTGTCAGAAATATTTCCAAGTTATTTTGGTGGAAAAAAATTTGACCAGGGGGACACTTTAGAGAAGTGTCTTTTTACCTTGTGAAAATCAAAACAATTTTTCATACAAAAATTGTTAAAAATATTCACCAAATTATTTCTAAGTTATTTTGGCAGAAAAAAATTTGACCACTTTAGAGAAGTGTCTTTTTACCTTGTGAAAATCAAAATTATTTTTTATTCAAAAATTGTTAAAAATATTTCCAAGTTATTTTGGTGGAAAAAAATTTGACCAGGGGGCACTTCAGAAAAGTGTCTTTTTACCTTGTGAAAATCAAAATTATTTTTTGAACAAAAATTGTTAAAAATATTCACCAAAATATTTCCGCGTTATTTTGCTGGAAAAAAATTTGACCAGGGGGACACTTTAGAGAAGTCTCCTTTTACCTTTTGAAAATCAAAATTATTTTTTATACTAAAATTGTTGAAAATATTTCCAAGTTATTTTGGTGGAAAAAAATTTGAGCAGGGGGACACCTTAGAGAAGTGTCTTTTTACCTTTTGAAAATCAAAATTATTTTTTAAACAAAAATTGTTAAAAATATTCACCAAAATATTTCCGCGTTATTTTGGTGGAAAAAAATTTGACCAGGGGACACTTTAGAGAAGTGTCTTTTTACCTTGTGAAAATCAAAATTATATTTTATACAAAAATTGCTAAAAATATTCACCAAGTTATTTCTAAGTTATTTTGGTGGAAAAAAATTTGACCAGGGGGACACTTTAGAGAAGTGTCTTTTTACCGTGTGAAAATCAAAACAATTTTTTATACAAAAATTGTTAAAAATATTCACCAAATTATTTCTAAGTTATTTTGGTAAAAAAAAATTTGACCAGGGAGACACTTTAAAGAAGTGTCTTTTTACCTTGTGAAAATCAAAACAATTTTTCATACAAAAATTGTTAAAAATATTCACATTATTTGTTATTTTAGTGGAAAAAAATTTGACCAGGGGGACACCTTAGAGAAGTGTCTTTTTACCTTGTGAAAATCAAAATTATTTTGTATACAAAAATTGTTGAAAATATTTCCAAGTTATTTTGGTGGAAAAAAATTTGAACAGGGGGACACCTTAGAGGAGTGTCCTTTTACCTTGTGAAAATCAAAATTATTTTTTATTCAAAAATTGTTAAAAATATTTCCAAGTTATTTTGGTGGAAAAAAATTTGAACAGGGGGACACCTTAAAGAAGTGTCTCTTTACCTTGTGAAAATCAAAACAATTTTTTATACAAAAATTGTTAAAAATATTCACCAAATTATTTGTTATTTTAGTGGAAAAAAATTTGACCAGGGGGACACCTTAGAGAAGTGTCTTTTTACCTTGTGAAAATCAAAATTATTTTGTATACAAAAATTGTTGAGAATATTTCCAAGTTATTTTGGTGGAAAAAAATTTGACCAGGGGGACACTTTAGAGAAGTGTCTTTTTACCTTTTGAAAATCAAAATTATTTTTTATACAAAAATTCTTAAAAATATTCACCAAAATATTTCCGCGTTATTTTGGTGGAAAAAAATTTGACCAGGGGACACTTTAGAGAAGTGTCTTTTTACCTTGTGAAAATCAAAATTATATTTTATACAAAAATTGTTAAAAATATTTACAAGTTATTTTGAATAGATGAGGCTTTTACTTGATGAAGATCCATACTAATGATGAAATAAAACAATTTAATTTGTTTAAATCTTCATTTTTATTTTGAACTAACGTTCAAATTAAAATTAGGGACGCGTTTCGCTACACAGTAGCTTTTTCAAACTAGATGAAGATTTAAACAAATTAAATTATTTTATTCCATCATTACAAGTTATTTTGGTGGAAAAAAATTTTACCAGGGGGACACTTTAGAGAAGTGTCTCTTTACCTTGTGAAAATCAAAACAATTTTTTATACAAAAATTGTTAAAAATATTCACCAAATTATTTGTTATTTTAGTGGAAAAAAATTTGAGCAGGGGGACACCTTAGAGAAGTGTCCTTTTACCTTGTGAAAATCAAAATTATTTTGTTTACAAAAATTGTTGAAAATATTTCCAAGTTATTTTGGTGGAAAAAAATTTGAACAGGGGGACACCATAGAGAAGTGTCTTTTTACCTTTCGAAAATCAAAATTGTTAAAAATATTTACAAGTTATTTTGGTGAAAAAAAATTTGACCAGGGGGACACCTTAGAGGTGTCTTTTTACCTTGTGAAAATCAAAATTATTTTTGATACAAAAATTCTTAAAAATATTCACCAAAATATTTCCAAGTTATTTTGGTGGAAAAAAATTTGATCAGGGGGACACTTTAGAGAAGTATCTTTTTACCTTTTGAAAATCAAAATTATTTTTTATACAAAAATTCTTAAAAATATTCACCAAAATATTTCCGCGTTATTTTGGTGGAAAAAAATTAGAGAAGTGTCTTTTTACCTTGTGAAAATCAAAATTATATTTTATACAAAAATTGTTAAAAATATTTCCAAGTTATTTTGGTGGAAAAAAATTGGAGAAATTAGAGAAGTGTCTTTTTACCTTTCGAAAATCAAAATTATTTTTGATACAAAAATTGTTAAAAATATTTCAGTGTTATTTCGGTGGAAAAAAATTTGACCAGAGGGACACCTTAGAGAAGTGTCCTTTTACCTTGTGAAAATCAAAATTATTTTGTATACAAAAATTGTTGAAAATATTTCAGCGTTATTTTGGTGGAAAAAAATTTGACCAGGGGACACCTTAGAGAAGTGTCCTTTTACCTTGTGAAAATTAAAATTATTTTTTATTCCAAAAATTGTTAAAAATATTTCCAAGTTATTTTGGTGGAAAAAAATTTTACCAGGGGGACACTTTAGAGAAGTGTCTCTTTACCTTGTGAAAATCAAAACAATTTTTTATACAAAAATTGTTAAAAATATTCACCAAATTATTTGTTATTTTGGTGGAAAAAAATTTGAACAGGGGGACACCTAAGAGGAGTGTTCTTTTGCCTTGTGAAAATCAAAATTATTTTGTATTCAAAAATTGTTAAAAATATTTCCAAGTTATTTTGGTGGAAAAAAATTTAGAGAAGTGTCTTTTTACCTTGTGAAAATCAAAATTATTTTTGATACAAAAATTGTTAAAAATATTTCAGTGTTATTTCGGTGGAAAAAAATTTGACCAGAGGGACACCTTAGAGAAGTGTCCTTTTACCTTGTGAAAATCAAAATTATTTTGTATACAAAAATTGTTGAAAATATTTCCAAGTTATTTTGGTGGAAAAAAATTTGAACAGAAGTGTCTTTTTACCTTTCGAAAATCAAAATTGTTGAGAATATTCACAAGTTATTTTGGTGAAAAAAAATTTGACCAGGGGGACACCTTAGAGAAGTGTCTTTTCACCTTGTGAAAATCAAAATTATTTTTGTTACAAAAATTCTTAAAAATATTCACCAAAATATTTCCGCGTTATTTTGGTGTAAAAAAATTTGACCAGGGGGACACTTTAGAGAAGTGTCTTTTTACCTTGTGAAAATCAAAATTATTCTTTATACAAAAATTCTAAAAAATATTCACCAAAGTTTTTCAGTTATTTTGGTGGAAAAAAATTTTACCAGAGAAACACTTTAGAGAAGTCTTTTTACCTTGTGGAAATCAAAATTATTTTTTATACAAAAATTGTTGAAAATATTTGTTATTTTGATTGAGAAAAAAATTTGACCAAGGGGACACTTTAGAGAAATGTCTTTTTACCTTGTGAAAATGAAAACAATTTTTTATAAAAAAATTGTTAAAAATATTCACCAAATTATTTTAAAGTTATTTTGGTGGAAAAAAATTTGACCAGGGGGGCACTTTAGAGAAGTGACCTTTACCTTGTGAAAATCAAAATTATTTTTTATACAAAAATTCTTAAAAATATTCACCAAATTATTTTTAAGTTATTTTGGTGGAAAAAAATTTGACCAGGGGGACACTTTAGAGAAGTGTTTTTTTACCTTGTGAAAATTAAAATTATTTTTTATACAAAAATTGTTAAAAATATTTACAAGTTATTTTGAATAGATGAGGCTTTTACTTGATGAAGATCCATACTAATGATGAAATAAAACAATTTAATTTGTTTAAATCTTCATTTTCATTTTGAACTAACGTTCAAATTAAAATTGGGGACGCGTTTCGCTACACAGTAGCTTTTTCAAACTAGATGAAGATTTAAACAAATTAAATTGTTTTATTTCATCATTACAAGTTGTTTTGGTGGAAAAAAATTTGACCAGGGGGACACCTTAGAGAAGTGTCCTTTTACCTTGTGAAAATCAAAATTATTTTTTATTTAAAAATTGTTAAAAATATTCACCAAATTATTTCCTCATACTCCTCCCACCTTCTCTCCATTTCCTCCTCCATCCATTCCTGTACTTCCTCCCTGGTCGCACCCCTCCAGCGTTTATTTCTGGCTCTGGCCATCTCGTCCAATGGGTAGGTCCTTGCCAGCTCCGCTGCTGCCAGTCCTCCCACTGTCCTGTACCCCTGCACCACCCTCAGCAATATACCTCTCTGCGCCCGCAGGAGTGGCCTAACCCTCGCATTCACTCCCGCTCTTCCACCCCACACCTCCGCACCGTACAGCATCCTTTGCTGTACCGTCCTACCAATGATCCTCCTCTTTCACTCTCCCGGCCCCTTCACGTTACACATCAATCTCCCCAGCCATGCATGCTGCCCTCACTCTCCCCTCCTCTGCCGTCTTCAACATGTGTGTTCGGAAGGATAATTGACTATCCAACCACACCCCTAGGTATTTCATAGACACCTCCATACGAATTCTCCTTACCTTAGAAGGAACTGGAGCGTAGGGTGGAGAGGGAAAAAAGAGGGAAGTGGGAAGAGTTACTGAAAGACCTGGAAAACAATCCATGGGGAAAGGCATATGAGATAGCGGTGAAGGGGATGGGTGGAAATAGGAACGAAGTGCTAGAGGAAGATTGGGAGAAGGAGGTTATAGGCAAATTGTTCACAGGGGGAGAAGGAGGAGTTGGAGGCAGGATTCGAGAAGTCCAGGACACTAGTGGGGTAGGGAAAATGAGGGAGATAAGGCCGGTAGAGAAGTGGGAAGTACAGGAGGGGGGAAGGAACATTAAAGTAAGGAAAGCCCCAGGGATAGATGGCCTGAGGGGAGATATGATGAAGAGGCTGTTGGATGACAATGGGGAGTACTTCTGCGAGCTTTTCAACAGGGTACTAAGGGAGGAAGAGTTTCCAGAAGGATGGAAGGTAGCTAGGGTGATACTACTCAAGAAGGCGGGTAGAGAGGGGAAGCGGGCGGGGGAGTACAGGCCCATCAGTCTGCTGTGTGGTATGGGTAAATTGATGGAGGGGATAATAAAGGATGGGATTGAGGAGGAAGTTGGCAGGAATGGGGGTTTTAGGGAAAACCAGCACGGGTTTGCGAATGGAAAATCATGCATCTCGGCAGCTGGAGGAACAAGAAATTGGCCCTACTCGTGTTCTTCGACGTCGGGAACGCGTTCAACAGTGTCAGCAAACGGGCAGTGTTGAGCGCGTTGCTGAGGCTAAGAGTGGGGGAGGGTTTGGTTAACCTAGTGGAAGACTACCTGACTGGACGTGTGATAGTAGACACTAGAGGGAGGAGGTATGATACGGAGGCTGGAGTGCCCCAGGGCTCGGTTCTTGGACCGACGCTATGGAAGTGTGTGTTTGATGAGGTTTGTGGGATAGTATGTGAAGAGGGATGTGAGATTACGGTGTATGCGGACGATGTGTGTGTGGTATGTACGGCAAAAGGAGAGGCGGAGATAGAAAGAAAGGCGGAGAGAATTTGTAGGAAGATTGTGGAGAAGATAGAGCGGTGCGGACTAGAAGTGGCGGAAGATAAGACGGTGGGGTTGCTAGTGAAGGGACGGAGCAAGACGAGGGAAGTGGGGGTGATGGTGAAGGGAAGGAGAATTCGCATGGAGGAGTGTGTGAAATACCTAGGGGTGTGGTTGGATAGTCAGTTATCCTTCCGAACACACATGTTGAAGGCGGCAGAGAAGGGGAAAGTAAGGGCAGCATGGCTGGGGAGATTGATGAGTCATGTGAAGGGGCCGGCAGAGTGGAAGAGGAGGATCATTGGTAGGACGGTAGAGCAGAATATGCTGTACGGCGCGGAGGTGTGGGGTGGAAGAGCGGGAGTGAATGCGAGGGTTAGGCCACTCCTGCGGGTGCAGAAAGGTATATTGCTAAGGGTAGTGCAGGGGTACAGGACAGTGGGTGGACTGGCAGCAGCGGTGCTGGCAAGGACCTACCCATTGGGCGTGATGGCTAGAGCCAGAAATAAACGCTGGATGGGTGCGACCAGAGAGGAAGTACAGGAATGGATGGAGGAGGAAATGGAGAGAAGGTGAGAGGAGTATGAGGGCGCGCTAAAGGGAGCGATTGGGAATAGGAGAGATTGGATGGATCGGAAATTCGGGGAGGTGAACTACTTCTTGACACAGGTGTTCACTGGACATGGGTCGAGAGTAGGGTACCTCCACAAGATTGGAAAAACAGAGACTGGAGTGTTCGAGAGGTGTGGAGTGGAGGAGAGGCGGTGTATTGGGAGAATATGGTGGAGATAATGTTGAGGGGGGAAGAGGAATGGATGGAGGTAAGTGGCGTAGTAGAGAGCATGGTCAGGGGGAGAGAACGACTCGATATGGCATGAGAGGTAGGAGTGGAAGTTAGGGAGAAGAAGACGATGTGAGCGGAGAGTGTGCGAGGGACCGCCGCCCGTCTCGAAGTATGCTAGGGTAGTGATTCCGAGGCGGGGGTAACGGTACCCTCCTGATCGACTTCCCCGATATCCTTCAGGCTTATCACCCCATTCCTACCCTCCTTTTCCTTTTTCCCATCTGTATAGATTGTTACCTCCGCCACCTCTCCGTCACCTCTCACCCACGCCACCATCTTCTTCAGCACCTCCACCTCTACCTGCTCAAGCCTGTGGAGTCCATTGCTGTCCCCGCTCCCCACTTCCCCAAACAGTCGGCTCATCAGCTCAAACACCTTTTTCTCATCCCTACTATCTCCCTCCATCCGACAGATCAACTCCTCCGTCTTCACCCTTACCCCATTCCTTTCCGAAGTGCGTACCTCCTTGACCCATTCCATTTCCTTTCCTTTTCCTCCTAGCATCGGGTACCTCTCCGTAAACATCCTCTGAATTCCTTTCTCCATTCCACTGTCTTCCTTGGTCACCCATACCACCTTTACCTTTTCATCCCCTAATATTGGATTTCCCACCTTCACCTTTATTCCCTCCCCCTTTTTACCATCCCAGTCCCTACCTCTAACCTCCTTCCATCCCTCCCAGTCTCTTTGCCCCACCTCCCATCGTGTTTGCATTATCTCCTTTCCTTGACCCGCCCCTATGACGCTGCCTTCCCTTCCTCCAGCCTTTCCACCTTCTCCTCCAGTCACCTTACCATATCCTTCAATCTCTCTAAACTCTCCCTCTCTTCTTCCTTCCCATTCTCCACTTCCTTCTTTCCCTTCTCCTTCAGTTTCCTCTTCTGTTCCTTGTCCTCCAGAGGCGATACCTCCTTTCTCTTCACTCCAGTATCACTCCACCTTCTCGTATCCCGCGCCTTATCAGGCATTCGTTTTACTTTGTTCGATTTACAAAAAATTCCTTGCCTTCCTTCGTCCATCACCTCCTGTTCAATTTCTATTTCTCTTTTCTTCATATTCCAGGGGGAAACCTTAGAGAAGTGTCTTATTACCTTGTGAAAATCAAAATTATATTTTATTCAAAAATTGTTAGTAACTATGCTAGGAGAGATCAGGACCATGGCGGAGGCGCTAACATGGGAATCTCCATAAGGAAATCGTCGAAAAAGCTAAGGTTAAAAATCCCGAAAATGTCTCTTTTTGGAGTGGGGGTAAAATTGAAAGAATTTCCTAGTGTGGATGCAAACCTTCCCGTCTTACATACATTTAAGTTGCGAATATAAAAATATTATACAGAGTGTAGCGAAAGTAAGTGTTCTTCGACACGAAAAAGGTAAGGTAACTTGCATTAAAAATTTAATTACGAGTTTATGAAAAATTCAGAGTTTAAATAAAATCATA
This sequence comes from Lochmaea crataegi, assembly GCA_947563755.1. NCBI lineage: Eukaryota > Metazoa > Arthropoda > Insecta > Coleoptera > Chrysomelidae > Lochmaea > Lochmaea crataegi. Next base: position 51,931,631 of record OX387427.1, on the reverse strand, counting down.
TCGTTGTCTTTACGATAAGGATATATTAAGCATACATTAAAAATAATATACAGAGTGTAGCGAAAGTAAGTGTTCTTCGACACGGAAAAGGTACTGAAAACATTGAACTTCAAAAGAATAATTTTCGTAGTTAATTTAAATATTAGTTTTGTATTAACTTTGTTTTCGAAAACTTTCTTGGCTCCATCCCTTCTGAGGTGAGTAATTCAATGTTATTTATTACCATCACTGCGTTGGGGTGAATTAGTACCCTAAAGGCACATTTTTTCAACAATTTTTTTATATCTACAATTTTTTTCTTTTAAAATACCTTCATTCAAATCCTAATGACATTAGAGGAAAAAATATGTTTCCAACTCTATGGGTGGAATGCATAAAAAGTAGTAGTTGCTACTACTACACTAAAAAGTGATAGCAGCATAATGAAAATACTTTTATGTTTGACTTAATAACTCGTATATTAAATATTAACCGAAAAATATAAATATGACGTTACAAAAACTATTTTGACAAAATTGATAAGATTGTATTGTTCGTATCCAGGTAATCGTACATATGGTAAAATATTGATTGTCCTCAACACTCCCCCTCAATCAAATAATTTTACAAAAAAAAATACTTTAGCTACATATAAGCAAAAATTATTACAATGCACATGTATACACTAGAGAGATATCGGTAAAATCAATAGCGTCTGTGAACGTAATTAACGTCCTGCGGTATTGGGTTTACGTCAAGCGGTATTTCAATTTTATTTAACAGTTATCGGAAGCAGTTACCCGCGCTATGCGCTATTCGAAAATGTCACTTAACCTAGCTTTATTGTTATTGTGTCTATTGTGTGTCTTATAAGTTTTTCATTAAATTTGTGTGTTTGTCTTAGCCATATTCAGTATTTTTTGTATTATTATTGTTCAAATAAAAGACGAACATTTATTTTTTGAGGTTCCTAATAGTGTATCTATAGATTCATTTTATCTACAATTATTTTTTCTTAACTTCCACTATAGAATCTTTGCAATGGATGAAGATCTTGAAGCGATAATTATTGGTGGTGGAAATGATCAAGACATTGAAGCCGCCATTTTGATGAATAACTTTATCATAGGAAAACTGCGCATGCCCGGCATGTTAATTATCAAGCGCTATTTCAAATACCGCCTGTCGTTAGGCTCCGTAAATTACGCTTGGCGGTAACGTTATTTAGGGACGTTGTTTTAAGAATCGACTCGCGCATAGGTTAAATGTCAAAATAACATATGCGCTAATAGGGCCTGACGCTATTTGGGTTACCGATATCTCTCTACTAAGAAGTACATAACAAAACTATTTCACTTTATCTCTCAATCCTAATGAAAACCTATGCTTTTCAAATATTGTTCGTGATAAATTTTTCGTTAAAATATCAGCAGTTTGATCACTTGAGGATATGACGTATTCAATAGATATAAATTTACATTTTATTAAATCTCTAAGAAAATTATATTTAATGTCAATGTGTTTTAATCTTTTGTGTTCCATTTTATTTGTTAATTTTATACATGACTGATTATCCTCAAACATTAAGAATGTGCTTTTTGTATAGCCAAAATCTATAAGTAAATTTGAAAACCACAATCCTTCTTTGACAGTAACCGGTTGTTGACTTTCTATCAGTTTGGTCTCCTGCCCAATCTGCGACGGCGTAACCAATTAATTTTTCTGAATTGTTTTTATCGAAAAATAATTCATAATCTATAGTACCCTTTAAGTATCTTAATATCCTTTTTAGATTGGTCCACAGATAATCTAAGGCAATATTCTTAAATCTGCTGCATACATTTATAGATATACTTATATCCGGTCTAGTGGCTAACATTAAATGCATTATACTCCCAACTAATTCCCTGATTGGTTTCTTTTCCTCTGATTCTTTGTGAAATAAATTTATGTCCAATTTTGATTCCATTGGTGTGTTATTACTATTACAGTTTTCCATGTTGAAACGTTGTAATAAGTTAACAATGTAGCGTTTTTAGTTCAAATAAATTCCATCTTCAGTTCTTTTGAATTTTATACCAAGAAACATATTAAGCTGTCCTAAGTCACGCATTTTAAGTTTAAGTTTAAGTTTTTGATAGTTTTATCTTTAATGCTTCTATTTGATTTGTACTATTACTCGCTATAATGATGTCATCAACATATAATAGTAGATACATTTCATTATTTTTATTCTGTATACTGTATAAACATGGATCACTCACAGATTGTCTGAATCCCTCCATTATTGCAAATTCGTTAAATCGCTTATTCCAACAATATTGTGCTTGCTTCAACCCATATAAAGCTTTCTTTAGTTTATAAACTTTGTCATCGTGTCTCTCAGGTAGAGTAATATAGATATTTTCATCTATGTTGCCATGCAGAAATGCAGTGACAACATCCATTTGATGAAGACTTAAATCCTTTTTATTTGCTATTGCCATCACAGTTCTGACAGTGGTATAACGAGCTACTGGAGCATACTTTTCTTTAGAATGGAATCCTTCTGTCTGTTTGAATCCTCTGGCTACCAGCCTTGCTTTATATTTATCAATATTACCAAATTCATCCTTTTTAATTTTAAGCACCCACTTAGTATCTATTATTTTTGAATCTTTTATTCTTTCCACTTCTTCCCAAGTATCATGTGATTTTAATGATGCTAGTTCCTCATCAACTCTGCCTCTTTCCATAGATTATAATCTTGTCTACTCTTAATTTCTTCATAACTCCTTGGTAAATTGTCAACATAAGCTTCAGCATTTAATGCAAAGCATTCTATTTCATCCTCACAAAAATAATCTTCCAGATATAATGGTTTCTTTCTTTCTCTTGAACTTCTTACATTCCCTTCTGGTAACAATTCTTGAGTCTCTTCATTTTTACTGATTTCATTTCCTGAATTTTCTCCAGTTTCATTATTTTCCAATTTATCTGTATATTTTAAATTCAATTCAACCATGTCATCTCCTATATAATTTTCTTCAATATTGGTAATATTTTTCTTTTCTTCGAAGATTACATTTCTCGCAGCAACAATTTTCCTTTTAGATGGTTCCCACAGACGATAACCATTATGTGTGTATCCAACAAATATATGTAAATTGGCTTTTGAATCGAATTTACTCATTTGTTTTTCCTTTTGTATATGATTATATGCCATACAACCAAAAACTCAAATTATTCAGATCCGGCTTCTTACCGTAAAATAATTCAGCTGGGGTTTTTCTATCGAAAACTGAAGTAGGACTTCTGTTTGTAATATATGTTGCACATAATATAGCTTCTCCCCACATTTCCTTCTGTAGTTTTGATTGTAATATCATGGCTCTAGATTTTTCCAACAAAGTTTGATTAAATCGTTCTGCTACTCCATTCATTTCTGGATTATACGGTACTGTTAGTTTTTGTCTTATCCCTTTTGATTTGCAGAAATTCGCAAAACCTTTAGAGGTATATTCTCCGCCATTGTCACTACAAAGAACAAAAATGTCCTAATCTACTAGGTAACAGTTTTACATAAATTTGCTTCCTTTTTATAATATAACTAGAAGACCTGACAGACGTTGTCCTGTCTTAACATTGTCTTATCAATAGGATATTATGCAAGCGGTCGTTTTCTGCCCGCTGAGTGGAGTGTCAAAGTAGCTTTTGTTTATTTAAAACTTCTGTAAATGACATCCTTACAATTATCTAATCTCCAAGTAACGATACATATACAAACGCCATTTTTTGTCGTAGAATTTTTTTAAATAATGTTTTTCCCACGGGAACGGGATAAAAAGTATCCTATGTCCGTCTCCTGGTTCTAAGCTACCTCCCCACCAATTTTCAACCAAATCGGTTCAGCCGTTCTTGAGTAATGAATAGTGTAACTAACACAACGGTAGACACCTGGCGGGGATAACTGATCGATTGATAGTTGATCAGTTATCGACCGGCGAAGATCAAATTGAATTGAGAAAAAAAATCATAATTAAAGGAAATTGAAATTATAAACTCCGAATAATAATTTATCGTACTACAATTATTATATTCGATTGCCATCTTGCAAAAATAAAAATCGCGATGGAAAAATAGTAAATGCTCGATGAAATTGTTGGCGTTGTTGGTCAATTCCTCTACGTCTGTTGACTATGTATCTGCGCGTTTCTCTTCGTTTTAATTGTCTTTGTTGATTTCGTTCAACTCGTGTCTCTTGCGATTGTGATTCACGTAACTGCGCCATGCTCACACGCACATCTGCATTGTTTTCTTGGATTTGTTCGCCTGATCTTCGTGCTCTTATTATCTCACACGACTCTAGAACTGATTGTTCGACGACTCAAATTGGCCCCTTGCATCTTGCTAGCATTGCTTAATATAAAAAGCAAAAATAGCAATTTTCTTTTGACACTTTCCTTAATTGCTTATTATTTGACTTACCTTTCACAATAATAAAACACTTATATTTATCAAACACATACATGTTTTCGTTTTGATTTAAAACTATTTCCAAAAAATGTAAAATGAAAAAATATAATAATAAAAATAGGGGTTGATCGTATAAGGGTAAAAATTAAGAGTAATATGAAATTTTTTATTCCAAGTTATAACAAAATAAAATTAAAAATCTTGCCAAAAAAATTAAAGTTTTTAATTAACAAATGAAAAATAGGGGTTGATCGTAGAGGGGTGAAAATTTAGGGTTGTATGTATTTTTGAATGCTGTATCTAAAAAAATAAAAACAAAAAATTTTGTCTAAAAAATAAAATAAAAAATTAAGGGGTGGACCACCCTTAACATTTAGGGGGATGAAAAATAGATGTTGTCCGATTCGCAGACCTACCCGATATGCACACAAAATTTCATGAGAATCGGTCGAGCTATTTCGGAGGAGTTTAACTACAAACACCGTGACACGAGAATTTTATCTATTAGATATATAATATTTTGCAATGAATCACATAGCTGACAAGTGTCTGGATGGAGGTTTGAAATGCAGGTTGAAGTTACTGAAGAAAACATGATAAAACATTTTTTCCTTGACTGGTTCTGTATTTTCTTGTTCACATTTCTCTGTATAGAGAGCATACATCTTTCTGATATTCAAGTCTGGCTGCAAGTATCTTCTATCTGGTGCATCAGAAAGAGTGTAATGACTTTTATAGGAGGGAAATGACTGGATATGTTCTTTAACCTTTGATACATCTATTATATTAGTTGGTGCTCTGTGACCTCTCTTGTCAATACACTCTGATGGATCAGTACTACTTGCGATTTTATATACTCGAGCATCGCTAATCTGAAATGAATTCAAAAAGAATTTCGTACAAACTCGAATTGTCATCATTCTAGTGTATTTACTTAATTACAGTTACCTGTAAATAATTGTCATATTAGTAAAGCGTGATCTATAGACGTCAAAAAATGATAAAACTGTAACTGTAATTAAGTAAATACCTACAAAACCGAGATGTTTTTTTTGTCGATATAGAATTTTGGTTTGTGATTAGATGTAGAGATACTGAACACTGTTTACACTACCACTACACCAATACTAACACTTTACACAATCTTACGCGCGTTTCGATAACCAAGTTATCTTCTTCAGAGACTGAAGGTAAACAGTTTACCTTCAGTCTCTGAAGAAGATAACTTGGTTATCGAAACGCGCGTAAGATAGTGTGAAGTGTTAGTGTTGGTGTAGTGGTAGTGTAAACAGTGTTCAGTGTTAAGTATCGCCAACGGTTCCAGAATTCCCAACTTAGATGTAGAGATGTCGCTGATATCGCACTCTTAGCATTTCCTTAACTGAGGCTAATGTATTGGTGTGGTATCAACGTAGTTTCTAGTCCAGGATTATGCTCTCAGAATAGCATCTTCCTTGTGCTGATGAGGCGCAATACGCCGAAACCGGCCCACAAGTGATGTTATTCCTTCTAATCGCAAACCAGAATGGTTGGTTCTATCTTAACAGATATACCAACCCCGTTTACTTTAGAAGTGTAATTCAATGTCTGTCGGGGCATATAGCCCGAGAAGTAGTTGTTGCTTCTTAGTGGACGGTCTGCTCTTTGGAAATTGATTTTTCTAATTTTGTAAAGCGTTTAATAGTATTGAACTATTATTTGTTGACGTCTATAGATCACGCTTTACTAATATGACAATAATTTACAGGTAACCGTAATTAAGTAAATACCTACAAAACCGAGATGGTTTTTTTGTCGATATAGAATTTTGGTTTGTGATTAGACGTAGAGATGTCGCTGATATCGCACTCTTAGCATTTCCTTAACTGAGGCTAATGTATTGGTGTGGTATCTATCAACTTAGTCTCCAGTTCAGGATTATGCTCTCAGAGCTTCTGGACGAATAGTATCTACCTTGTGCTGATGAGGCGCAATACGCCGAAACCGGTCCACAAGTGATGTTATTCCTTCTAATCGCAAACCAGAATGGTTGGTTCTATCTTAACAGATATACCAACCCCGTTTACTTTAGAAGTGTAATTCAATGTCTGTCGGGGCATATAGCCCGAGAAGTAGTTGTTGCTTCTTAGTGACAGTCTACTTTTTGGAAATTTATTTTTCTAATTTTGTAAAGCGTTTAATAGTATTGAACTATTATTTTTTGACGTCTATCATTCTAGTGGTTAAATAATATTTCAATGACTTTGATTTTGGTGCTTTTGAGGAATCCCTTGTACGGCGTTGCTTTACTGCAGCATTATGAATGAGGCCACGAAGATAAAGATTTTGTTTTGTATTATCTGCTAGCTTATAAAAATATTCAAAAACTATTCGCCGCTTTTCCGGATTCACCAAGTCACAACACTTGCGTGAACATCCACAGTTCACGTCTAGAAATATTTTTTCATTGAAATTTTTCCCACTTCGATTTACATAAGCTTTTCCTGAACATCTTTTGGCAGAATTGACGACCCTTTTCCATGCATTTTTGTTTCTCTTGCGTTTTCTACCTCTCTCGTTGTTGGTCCCATCATCTCCGTAATGTTCATTCGCTCCCGGTCATTCTAGTTCAGATCTGAAAATATTTCAGAAGCCAATCAGGTTAAGTCAAAAAACGTTGAAAAATGGAAAGAAATGTAATCAAAATAATTTAAGCAGTTTGTTTATGATGATCAGGAACTGTGATTTATTATAAAAAACATCGCAAAAACATGAGTATCACAAAAAGTGAAACATATTCTTACCAGAATCCGATGAATTTTGTTCATTTTCAGGTACATATTCTGATCCACTATCAGAAAAAGGATTATTTTCTTCTTCCACATTCACTATTGTATCGCTCATTTCGAAACTGGTTCGGAATGTATGAGTATTCATCCAAAATTTATTGGAGTATGTATATTTATTGTATTTCTTAACTTTTCTTTGATACCCAGAGTAGGCTGCCTCTGGCTCACTTTTACTATTTGGTTGATTATTTAACCTTTTTATTTCATGATCCAATAGTTTTGCTTTTACAAATTCTAATGTTAACATTGATGAATCTAGAGTTTCCAGTGCAGTAACTATATTATCATACATAGGTGGCAATGTTAATAATAAATGTCACAATATCTAGTTCTTGAAGAGTTGCACCTACTCCTTTCAATTCTCTCACAGTTTCTTCAAATTTCAAAAAATAATTTTCTAATGAGTTACCTGGACCATACTTCATTGTTAAGAGTCTTTTCCTTAAGTATAATTGACTTGCTATACCTTTTCTTTGAAATACCGATTCTAAACTTTTCCACATTTCAAAAGCTGTTTTTTTGTTCTTGACATATTCTAAATGAGAATTGGCTATGCCTTGTAGGTACAATAATCACCTTACACTTCTTTTCCATTTTTGCAAAATCATTAACTGGATTTAACCTTTCTTTTTCAGTGCATTCCTTAACTTCAGTTTGGTCAAGTATGATTTCCATTCGAAACCTCCAAAGATCATAATTTTTGCCATCAAATTGATTTATTGCGTATTTTTTTGTAGTTAACGCAATCGCCATGTATTTTTCCTCAAAAGTATTTATTTTAACTTTATCTCTGTTATTCCTCTGCAATTATGGACTGGGCCCAAAACCTGATAGCAGTGTAATGAAAATACTTTTCTCCACGATCATCACAGAATTTGCTAATTCTGAAATCAAATTTGATTACAGAATGCTGGAATTCTCTCTCTTGAGATTGAAGAAATATTCTGCAACACCTCTGCCCCTATGCAATTTAAATGTATTTACATTCACTCTCTACTGATAGAATAATATTCTCACACTGGTTAGCAATAATATCATTAGCCTTGACGCAGTTGATTGTCATCGTAGTGTCAAAACTTGAGTGTCAAAATTATTGCTGTCACATTGAGTGTTTACCTAATATAATTGTGATTGAGTTCTGTCATATAAATTATCTTTTGTTCATTTCCATTTAAAATCTTTGATCGTAGAGAAAGTATGGTCTGCTACTCGGTTAAAATGAAAATTCGTAATGCTCGTGGTTGCTCACGCTCGCCTTCGGCTCGCGCTCGGAAATTTCCACTCGCATCGAATTTTCATTCTAACCTTGTTACAGAATATACTATTAAGTTTGAGTTAATAACTCGTATATTAAATATTAAAAGAAAAATATGAATATGACGTTACAAAAACTATTTTGACAAAATTGATATAATTGTATTGTTCGTATCCAGGTAATCGTTCATGTGGTAAGATATTGATTGTCCTCGACAAAAAGTGTCTATTTCATAGAATTTGCTTTTATATAGAAGTATCCCCTTCACCGCACAGCACAATGGAAGTACCTACTACTGAAATGATGTATCTACTATCTTGTGGTACACAATGACATCACATGTCATAATAATCCTGTTAGAACTTGTTTTTCTTTCAATGCCTACATTTGGCATATTTACTTTAGTATCTAAACTGGAAACAAAAAACTCTACGATTTATGGAAAACAGGAGAAAATCCAGTCCTACACAGGATACCAGGTGTGTGTCAAGCCGGTGTTAGTGATGAGGCTGAGGTTTCTTTAGAAAACAGTGATGATGAGTTTCTCAGTTCCAAATCTGGATACAAACAAGTTAAAGTCATGACATCTCAAGCAGCTGCAAAAGAAAACTCATTAAGTGAACTACAGAAAACCTACTTACGAAAACAAATTGAAGCTGCCGAAGCCCAAATTTCTGCTGCTAGAACTCAACAATCTTCTGCGGAAGCTCAGGTACGGGCCGCGATTGCCTTGGAGAACTTGGCCAAAGCTGGTGGATAGTAAGTTGACCATTTAATTAGACAGGACATTTTGGATGGACAGTAATAAGTATTTTTTTTTCATAAATGTGATAAACTATTTTAGAGAGATAATTTTCTATTTTATTTGTGATACAAGGTATAATTGGAAATAAATGTGTTATTAAGGTAAGTCTTTTGATTATACTGAACAATTATTCAACAAACTTGTTAAGGTAGTACATAATGATAATATTAGTTGGCATTATAAAATAAAGCCTCAGCTACTTCATTTCTTGTGCTTGATTACCATCGGGTATTAGTTCATTTGGATGTTGAACTTCCATCTCAAGTGGTTCAAAATCATAAGAATCTTGCAGATGTTTAGCTACATTGTGAAGTACAAATGCACAGACAATATGTTTTGGAATGTTTTCAGTTTTCAGACGAAAAGTATAGTGGAGCATGGGAAAACGCCGTTTCAACTAACCAAAACAGCATTGCTTGCATGTATTAAATTATAATTTTCTTGAATAAGTGTAGTTGCATTTTTAAATGGTGTCAGCAACCACGGAGCAATACCATATCCTTCATCACTTAACAAGGCTGCTTCTTACATATTATTATACATAATTTGTTGCACTGTGGAGTTTTGCCAAATTCGGCTATCGTGCACAGAGCCTGGTCACAAAGCATCGATGCTTGTAAACATTTCATTGGCGTTACAGATATCTTAAAAGTTTATTGAACATATCCCTTTTCTGTTCACATATTCATCACCGTGAATAGATGGTTTTGTTATTTATTATTGGTACATGGTCTTACCTGAAACTATCCTAGTTAAATCCACGCTCGAAGAACAAAAACAGGAGTCAAATTATATGTCAAATTGAAATATATTTCGAAAAATCTTATCTTATGTCTACAATTTTGTTTCCATCACTACTTATATAACAAATAAGAGGTCACAAGTAATTTAAAATAAAATACACAAGTAACTACTACGTACAGGAACTCTGATAAAGAGCCTCCGCACACGGGTCGATTGGCACTCGAAGCGAATGCGTCTTGAAGTCGAAACGATTCTCCCTCCACTCCACTTCTTAGGTAATGTAATGTAGGTCCACCAACGGGTCGATTGGCGGTCGATAGGTAATCGAAAAGATTGCGTTTCAAGCGTCAGTCGAACCTTGCGAGCTGCTGAGAACGGGAAATCTCGAGTGTGACGATAGTTTCGCGTGCAATATGGAGGTAAGTTTACCTAGATTTAAGAAAAAACCTTTTTATTAGTCATTTAATAAGAAAATTGGAATTGCTTAAGTGACTGAACTACTTTTTCTTCTAGTTATTCAATATAAAATTCGTAGGAGAAGTGGAAAAACATCCTGAGCTCTACGATTATAATCTCCGAGATTATTCGAGGAAAGATTGTACGGAAAAGGCGTGGAACGAAATAGCCGAAAAATTCAACATGTCAGGTGAGTGTCTCCTTTATTCAAAAATACATGTATATTCTGTAAAATATATTAATATCAAATAAAATCAAAAAATCTTCACGATTAAATGCAATAATTCCAGTGCCAAGGTAATGATGCCATAGGAGTTAGAAAATAATTTGCCAAATAATCTCTAAGAGCATTAGCAGTACTACAAATGTTTATTTTGGATCGAAGTGGTAGCGTAGAATTAGAGCGACTAGCAGAACCAGTGATATTGACATTCTGTTCCACACGTGACTGGGTGTATTGACACCCTTCTTTTTTTCTAACATAGTTATGAAGTATGCAAACACATTTAATGATGTCATTGATTGTATCTTCATCCCGGCAACGTATCGCAGTTTGTAATATCTGAAATTTCTCTTTCATCATACCAAACGTGCATTCGATTGTTTTTCTACCCCGACTTAATCGGTAGTTGAAAATTCGTTTTGTATGGTCAAGAATTCGTTTTGAGTAAGGTCTTAGTAAATAACGCGACAACGGAAAGGCTTCGTCTCCTACGAAGTAATAAGGAAAAAAACAGTCACCAAAATCATCTAAGGGAAGCTTGGATGGCGCTGGTATGTCAAGTTGCGAATTAATTAACAAGTTTTTAATTGCCGAGGCTCTGAAAATGCCCCCATCACTGTTTCTACCAGCGTATCCAGTTTCAATAATCGTGAACAAACCATCAGCATCACCGCATGCTAGTAGTACTATCGTGTGGTAGGATTTGTAATTAAAATTAGCTGAGCCAGTATTTGGAAGTTTCTTTATGCGAACATGTGTTCCATCTATTGCCCCTATACAATTTGGAAGGTTCCATAGGGACTGAAAGCGCAGAGCAATATTTTTCCATTGCTGTCTAGTGGGGCATGGCATATATATGTCCTTTAAGTCTCTGACACTATCCGCCCAACTGTTGTCTCTCCCCGGCAAAAGTAAAATCCTAATGAAACCAATGTACATCCTGTAGCCAGATACCTGAAAAAAAGCGTTTGGATAAATGAAGATTAAAATACAAAAATTGTTATTTGTGAATAATTAATAGCGACTTTCAATGAAAAACTATTTTTTGTTACAGCGGGTGAATGCAAAGAAAAATGGAGGAATTTACGAAGTACGTTTGTAAAGAACCTCAAGCCCAAACCGAGTGGTAGTGGAGCAACAAAAAAAAAAAGCCGTATTACCTGACGGAAGCTATGCAGTTCGCTGTTCCCTTCGTTAAGGTAGCCGGCACTATAACTGGAAATGTACAGAAAATCCCTAAAGAAATACCTCCCCCGTCAACAACACCAGCTGTCGAAATGGAAGTTTCCCAAGAGGAATCTGTTTTTTCGGATGACATGCTTTCTGACTCCCACCCATCATTGCCACCATCTCCCAGACCCCCATCTACACCTTTATCACCACCAACACCACCTCCAGCCAGTCCTGCCGATAATGAGACGCCATCTGTATCCACGAGTGCGGGCCAACGATGTCAGCGTGGCCGAAAAAGGAAAACCAAAAATGTACAAAGTGATGCTGATCAAGCCTTTGCTGAATATTTTTCAGCGAAGACTCGAACAATTTCCAACGTTCCTTCCACAGACTTTAAAAGAGAGGGTATACAAAATTATTTGAACAGCCTCATCCCTGACCTCATGCAGTTGAACGATGTTCAATTGAGGATTTACAAGAGGAGAGCATTGCTCCTCATAGATGAGGTAATAGGAACTTCCCCAGAAATTACAAATGCTCGTCTTAATGAGTTTCCTTCATTTGCACAAACGGCAAGTAGCTCCGTTCCATTGCATTTTGGATCTGCGCAATCAACATATTGCTCTGAAGAGGACCCCAGAGTTTACACTAAGTTGTGAATATTTTGTAATTATGATAATATGGAAATTAAAATATTTTTATAACAAATATACAGTTTTCACCAACCTCAATGTTATCAGTATGCGCTCTTCGGCACTCACACATTCCCTCATATTTGTATTAGGGTACTGAATGGCTGGAGATACAGCTTCCACTAGAGCAATGTAATACTCTTTTGACATTCTATAGAATGCTAAAAATTGTTGATTACTTTCCTGTAATTCTTTTGCCGCAACAAACAACCGACATTGAAAATTTCGCTCTATGATTGGATGTATCCATACTCTCTTTTTCCTTTTTTCATCCTACGGTACATATAAAAAATAACAGCGTCTTCTTCATCACTTGAACCACTCATTAGAAAAGAGGTGAACTAAACTTGTTAGAAGACATACGCGAACTGAGACTGAGATAAAAATCGCCCCGTGTACGGTGAACCTCCGATTGCATCGCGTAGTTCGTATGTGACGTTAATTCCGCTTCGACTTCGAGACGCGTTCGCTTCGAGTGCCAATCGACCCGTGTGCGGAGGCTCTAAATGTCTGAAAACAGTCAATAAATAGCACCTATATGACTCTAGGCATGCGATGGATATTTACCCACTCATTGATAGCAACTCCAAGTGACTCTTTAGTGTTAGGAAATGTTATCCACTTATTTTTTTTTTAACCAATTGCTTTAGATACAGCTACCAATGTTCTGGACACAGTACTTTGATTCACATTTATATCAGTGCCGACTCCTTACAGGTATCACTATGCTATTAATAGTAACTGGAGGACATCGACTTTTTCTTAGTGTAAATTTTATGTGCTGGGATTTGTTTTTGTTGATTTTTATTCTTCATCGGCCGATCCATTCTTCGATCTGGAATAAGTGGTCTTGGAGATTGGCAGAAGCTATTATTGGATGTTCATGTGCCTATCTATCATAGTATAGTCTGAGGTTGGGATGTCAGTATATATCAGGTACAGAACTGGCCCTAGGACACTGCATTGTGAAACTCCAGCTTTAATGAGTTGGAATTCAGAAGTCTCATCACTAACTTTTGTTCTGAAGGTTCTGTTTGTTATATATGACTTGAGTAGAGTGAAAGATTAATTTAGTAGACAGTGTTCGATTTTATTTAAGACTTTCAGGATCTCCTGAAAAAAAATATTCACATTTTCCATATTTTACAATTTCTTTACTACTCACCTAAGCTTTCCAAAAAAATCTGCATTTTTCGAGTGGGCGACAAGGCTCCACCTCTAGTTTCTACGGAAACACCGTAATCATCCAAAAAATAATTTGCAAGCTACTCTACATTTTCTCTGTTGAACATGAAATACCAAATGTTGAAAATATTTAGATTTTATTCAAATTAGACGTATTGATCGCATAAGCGGGCACAATTTATGATAATTAACTAGATAATTTACGATAGATGTCATCGTTGTATCTCCTTCTTTCTTAATACCCTTATCTGCGGCGCACATTAATGAACGCTGCCATTTCAAAAATAAAAACACTTGATTTGCGGCGACCGACGTTTCTCAAACACAAACTTCACTTGAACTGAAGTAAACACGACTTACTAAACTACTAAATGCTTCCAAAGCATAGTACCTTCTTCTATGTAACACTTACATTGTAGCATATGCTATGGAGAGTATTAGATTTTTGGGTAGTATAGTAGATACTTCAAAAATGTAGTATATACTTGAAGCATTAGCATGTACTACGTTTTAAAAAAAATGTGCCTTTAGGGTACTGATTCACCCCAAAGCAGTCATGGTAATAAATAACATTGAATTACTCACCTCAGAAGGGGTGGAGCCAAGAAAGTTTTCGAAAACAAAGTTAATACAAAACTAATATTTAAATTAACTACGAAAATTATTCTTTTGAAGTTCAATGTTTTCAGTACCTTTTCCGTATCGAAGAACACTTACTTTCGCTACACTTTGTATATTATTTTTAATGTATGCTTAATATATCCTGAACGTAAAGACAACGATATTATTTTATTTAAACTCTGAATTTTTCATACACTCTAATTAAATTTTCAATGCGTGCTTCGTATATCGACCTTTTCCGTGTCGGAGCACATACTTCCGCTGCGCTCTGTATATTATTTTTAATGTATGCTTAATATATCCTGATCGTAAAGACAACGATATGATTCTATTTAAACTCTGAATTTTTCATAAACTCTAATTAAATTTTTAATGCATGTTATCTTACCTTTTTCGTGTCGAAGAACACTTACTTTCGCTACACTCTGTATATTATTTTTATATTCGCAACTTAAATATATGTAAGACGGGAAGGTTTGCATCCACACTAGGAAATTTTTTCAATTTTACCCCCACTCCAAAAAGAGACATTTTCGGGATTTTCAACTTTAGCTTTTTCGACGATTTCCTTATGGAGATTCCCATGTTAGCGCCTCCGCCATGGTCGTGAACTCTCCTAGCATAGTTACTATTGTTCAAAATATTCAACAAAATATTTCCAAGTTATTTTGGTTGAAAAAAATTTGACCAGGAGGGCACCTTAGAGAAGTGTCTTTTTACCTTGTGAAATTCAAAATAATTTTTTATACAAAAATTGTTAAAAATATTCACCAAAATATTCCCAAGTTATTTTGGTGGAAAAAAATTTGACCAGGGGGACACCTTAGAGAAGTGCCTTTTTACCTTGTAAAAATCGAAATTATTTTTTATACAAAAATTGTTAAAAATATTCACCAAATTATTCCGAAGTTATTTTGGTTGAAACGAATTTGACTAGGGGGACACTTTACAGAAGTGTCTTTTTACCTAGTGAAAATCAAAACAATTTTCCATGCAAAAACTACTTGTATCAAAAATCGTTCGAAAGATTTTTGCAACTTTTTCTCTCGTTATTTATAAACAACATGCGAAGTATTTGTTTTCAAGCAATAAAATGTACATTGTTATTCTATTTAAAAATTAACAAACACTTATTCAACCAATTTATCACGTTAAAAAGTATCTAGTTAAAATGTTCTAGCTAAGTCTAATGATAAAACTCGATATGTTCGATCACTGAAATGATTTTTGCACTAAGAGAAAAGTAAAACTTACGTATTGATTGCACCCACTTTTTCCACATATGTATTATTCGTTTACCTGATGACTTCTTTTTCTTGTTTTAAAACATCCGGCTCGAAGGACCATGACGGAATACTTGACCGTTGGAGATATAGACTGTACTATAGGTGCTGGTTTGCTTTATTCTGGTTTTAAAAGAAGGTGTAGAGTTTGAAGTCGAAGTGGTTTCCATGTAGGTATTCACAACTTAACCAGACGAGACATAACGGCACCGTTACAAAACCAGCGGGCACACTATGGCAACGTTGTGTCGGTAACTGAATCTGTAACTTAAGTGTCAATCATACAATTCATACTTCAACTTCAAACTATAACCAACGTTTGTTTTCGTTCGTTTAATTTCTTATTTCTTTGTTTGTTGGAAGTTTTTGGGAATTCTAATATATATATATATACGTGTGTTCGCAGTAAGTTAGACTGAATATTCATGTTCTTGTTTTACATCAAGTTATTTTATAGTTATGGCTAGTAAACGAAATAAAAGCAAAAATTATAAGCAAGAAGAAAAACAATTGTTTTTAAGTATCGTTGAATCGGAAGTATTTAAGGTATTGAGTAAATAGGAGATTTGGAATTGAGAAAATTCTGTGTAACATTGACAATCATTAGTAAATCATAAAGCATTTAAAATTTTTGTTTTGAGCCCTATTGCCAGCACATAACCTATAACTAATTAGTTAAATTATAGGAGAAATTCATCAATCTACAAAATTTTTCAGTATTCAGATTTTGAATTGGTACTCGGGCAAATAAGTTTTGAGTGTAAATATTACTAACCTATGATAATAGACCTACAATAAGGCAAACAATGCCAAATGTTGATAAATATACCAAAAAATATGAATGCCTCTGCAAGGACATTCCCATTTTTTCCTTACCTAATCCTTTTTCCTAAATCCTCAACTATACAGAAAAAAATACATTGTGGAAAGCAAGATTACAAATGCTACTACATTTAAAAATAAACGAGAAGCTTGGGAGAGCATTACTAAGCAGTTCAGCTCTTCTGCTGGAGAGTCCAGAGATGTACAGCAGTTGAAAAACTTGTATGAAAATTGGAAAAGAAAAGCTAGGAAGGATGTTGCAGAAGAAAATTTAAGTCCTACTTGATAATTATTAATTATTTCCATAAAAGTGATCTGGTGATTGTTGATCTGATGACGCATAAATGTCGTCCTTTTGGCGTCATCTGGTTAGCTGGGATGGAACACATTTTCTTATTCAAAATCCACTAAACTTGAAATCCTTTCAGGCCGAAAAGGAAATTCAGGCTGCTTCTCAAGAAGCAAAAAGGATTACACTCCTGGTCAAGTCCCAACAAAAATCTGACGAATTTTGGGAACCAGTTTTCCTCAAATTCTACAAATTCAGTAAATGTCAAAGGGTAATGGCCTATGTCATTGGGTTCAAAAACAACATTCACCTTTCTAACTCAAAAGGAGATAAAATCACTGGTCCCTTATCGGTACCAGAGGTAGAAGAAGTTACCATGTTTGTATCTCTACAACGTATTTATTTTTCTAAGAAAATTTCCAAGTTAAGGAATAATAAACCGCTTTCGAACAAAAGTATACTCCGATTACAACCAGAAGAAGACGGGTTGTTGAGGGTAGGCGGTCGTTTAAACCACTCGAATCTAACCCTAATTCAAAAACATCCGATCCTACTTCCCTCAAAACATCATTTGATATATCTCTTGCTTAAACGAGAGCATATTCGTCTTGGACAAGGAGGAGCCCAAACTCTATTGTCAAACATTCGACTTAAATATTGGCCTCTGAATGGACTCAGAGAAGTAAAAAATATTATTCATCATTTCGTCCCTTTTTTTCGATTGAAACTCACTTCCTATAACCAAATAATGGCGAACCTACTTAAGGATAGGTCTTTCAACAGGGTAGGTGTCGACTATGCCGACCCTGTATTTCTAAAGTCATCGACGTTACGTAAAGACTCCCTAGAAAAGGCATACATTGCTGTTTTTATATGAATGGTTACCCAGGCCGTTCATTTGGAATTGGTAACCTCTCTGACTTCTGAGGCCTCTCTCCTTGCTCTGAAGAGGTTTATTTCTAAAAGGGGCAATCCCTCATACGTTTTTAGTGATAACGGCACTAACTTTTCTGGTGCGCGAAGTCAACTTTACAAGCTACATAAATTCCTAGTCAACAATTGCACAAACCAATTCATCTCTAATTTCTGTTCAGCAAACAAAATAAATTCATTCCTCCAAATTCGACACACTGGGGTGGAATTTGGGAGGCGCCTAAAAAGATTGTCAAATTCCATTTAGTGCGTCTTGTAGGTAATGCCAATCTAACTTTTGAATTCATTTATACAGTGTTAACGCAAATAGAAGCGATTATCAAGTCTCGACCTATATGTAGTCTCTCTAACATCTCGAACGATCTACAAAGTCTTTCCCCGGCCACTTCCTAGTAGGAAACTCACTAACTTCATATCCAGATATCTAGAGAAGGACATTACATAAATTCCCGATAAACGTTCATCTTTATGGCATAAGGTTTCTCACATTCAACAGACCATCTGGAAACGATGGTCTACTGAGTACCTGAATACTCTCCAGAATCGTCCCAAATGGTAGATAGACTCCATCGCGCAACCTCGCTGTGAACGTATTAGTTATTTTAAAAGAGGACAACACGAAACCCTTACAATGGCTTTTAGCCAGAATCTTAGAAATATTCCATGGTCCGGACAACAAGGTTCGGGTAATTAAGCTCAATACCCCTTCGGGAGAGTATATGCGACCAGTGACCAAGGTGAGTCCACTACCATTTAGGGACACTATATAGACTGCTCAAATGAGAGCAACCGATAACAAATATTTATGATTTCACTCTTATACAATTTGTTTTGTCCAGTGTTTGAAAGCAGGATCATTTCAACGCGGGGCAGTATGTTCAAATTTGATTTTAACCAGACCTACTTCCATTTTTTATTCACTTTTAAACCAAAGTATATTTCTCTTGTCGCGCCCCTGTATATATTCTAACCACTGGGGTTGGTCTAGTCGAGAACTACCTATCCCTTGCACCTGTCGGCTAGAGAGATTCAGTCGAACTTTGAACTTGAGCATGAACATGAGCACAACATACATTTTAGGCTGTGTCAGAAAGTATCTGAAAGTATAGTGGATCCAATGTCAGTGTAACGACAGTAAAATAAAGCAATGTTGTCAGATATATTTAGAATTGTTAGGCTCTCTATACAAATGTTCTCCTTACTTCAGTAAACTGTTAGTTCGTGATGTTCTTAAAAAGCTAGTTTGGAAATATTTAAAAAAATATACATAATACAAATTTATTAGTAAGCAATAAAATAAGTCGCTTAAAATTGCTGGAAAAAGAATAATTAATTAACAACTATAACAACTATATTTAAGAACATTTTGAATAGCTGGTAACGTAGTAACATCCAGTCCAGTATTTGGCATAATATAACGAAGTAACCGGACAGCTTTAGCTCGGCCAACTGGAAAATGCAAGTGTTGAACATCTGGCCTGACCTGGGTTTCTAAACGTCCAGGGGTGTGCGTTGTAGAGAAATATTATCAAAAATACTTGAGTGAGTTCAGTTCTTAGTTGTAGAAAAGTGTAGTTAATCTAAAGTAGAAAAGTATTAATAATATAATATATATTATTTGTTGGTTTAGTGAGGTTAGTTGATTAAGTGAAGTGAGTGAATTGTTATTAATACAATATTTATTTGTTCGTAGACGTTAGGGTAAGTTTTACAAATATAATTCATTAGTAATTAATTAAAATGGCATTTTGGAGACCATTTGAAACGACAGTTCAAGATGATTAATCGCGGGAATCTAATAATTTGGCGCCACAGACAAATGACTTAGCAGTAAATGATAGGGCCGAATTTCAGAACTAAGATTTACATGTTCAGTGTCAACGCGTTGTTTTAAATATGTACGCGTGTTTGAAAAAGGAAAATTCTGAAATTTCTGATAATGCGGTTATCGCGAGAATTCACGAATTAGCGAAAATCGGGTTTAAAACGATTTATAAAGTAATTAAACTAGGTACTGTTACGGATCATTCTTTAAAGCGAAAACGACCAAATCAAAAACTGAATAAGGTTGACAATGCTACGAAAAATGTTATTCAACGGATTGTTTACGGCTTTTACAAGGACAATAAAGTACCAACTTTAGAACTGATTCGTGATAAATTGCGGGATATTCTGGAATATAATTATCAAAGTTTGGAAACACTGCGCGCGTTTTTGTTAAATTGTGGATTTAAATATAAGAAATTAGATAATCGAATGGTCATAATGGAACCTCGGCGTATCGTTGAACTTAGACACGAGTATTTGCGTAAAATAAAAGGGTAGCGTGATTCAAACAGAACTTTAATTTATTTAGACGAAACTTGGTTTGATACGCATGATGTTGTCAAGTATGGTTGGGTTGACGACACAAAAAACTGTTCTTTAGATACTCCGTGTTCGAGAGGAAAACGCGTAATTATTCTTCATGCCGGAAGCAAAGATGGCTTTGTACCTAATGCGTTGCTATTGTCGGCTAAAAACATAACTAAGTCTTCTGCTGATTATCACGAAGATATGACAGCCGATTTGTTTGAAAAATGGTTTGTCGAACAGCTTTTGCCGAATATTCCGCCGAATTCGGTAATTGTTATGGACAATGCGTCGTATCATTCCCGAATATTAAATAAAATACGAAATATAAGAAGTAAGAAGTGTTGAATAATAGTCTAGTGTTTCGTTACAAACAATTATATAGGGGGAAAAAGTGTTTTTAGCAGCAAAAACTCAATTTAAATTTTATCGGGGCGTCGGCCCAGCTTTGTAGTGGAACGCTTCGGATGCGTTAATTACAACCAAGCAAGGTCGAGCGAGGTTAGTACTTGGATGGGTGACCACTGGGGAAACACCGTCGTAGAGCCCGTACAGCCTGAAGCGAATCACTTTAGATTACTAGGGTCAGTAGCATATTACAGCTCGCAGGCATTATACCAATGAGCACGAGGTATAATGTAGATATGCCCTTTTTCGGATGATACTTAAAACCGAGGTCCCGAGTCCATGGATGTTGGGCTCGATAAAGTTCCCTACCACTGGTTGGAATACTAGTGGATCCCGGCGTCGGTGATTAGCCTGAGTTGCAGAAATAGACCGACGTTAAATAACCGTGTTGGAATTTGCTGTGCAATCCCAACTGTGTCGAATACAAATTTAGGGACACCCTGTACATCCACCCTGAAACCTACACAGTCGGTGACGCATCCCTACCAACAGCGACTCTCTGCGCGCGCGAACCCTGTTTCCAGTTCAGTAGCATTCAGACTTTTGTGAAAAGCACGACTGCGGTGTCTGCAAATGACTGCTCACAGTCTTTTATGACAAACAACCCCACGTTGGAATCTATGGGATTACAAAGTATTC
The DNA here is from genome assembly GCA_947563755.1 of Lochmaea crataegi. Lineage (NCBI taxonomy): Eukaryota > Metazoa > Arthropoda > Insecta > Coleoptera > Chrysomelidae > Lochmaea > Lochmaea crataegi. The sequence continues at coordinate 51,910,489 of OX387427.1, read as the reverse complement.
TTAGTGTGTGTGAAGTGGTATCAAATATGTAATTGGTACTTAGTATTCCAATCTAATTACCACCCAACACGTTTGTTGGTGCCGTGTTCTTTAGGTGAAAGCCGGTACGTCTATCTCTCTTCAACTAACGTTAATTGTGGTTCTGTTATTAATTCTCAAATTCTCAGGTGCTCGAGTGTATAACATTTGTTTGTGTACTACCTACTCTTGTAAAGTACAGTGTTTTTTACGTTATATTACCTATTTGTTCGCATATCAACTAGTGCATTTTAAGCGCGAAACTACATATCTGGCAGTGTTGCCAAGTAGTGGCTTCAACAATTATAGCTCTACAATTTCACATGTTTTTTCTTCTTTTTTTTGTTGCTGTAAAGATCTTTAGAATTTGATTCAGTAAAGATCTATTGAAAATAAACTGGCTATTATTGACATCTTCGTAGTTAGTTTACCCTTTCGTGGTCAGTGGAGACAAGGTAGTTATGGTCAGATGTCAACAACCACCTTCCTACAACAATACAGTCCACTAACAATACTACTTGTCTACATTACCCGACAAACCGAATAAAAAAAAACTTCAAAATTAATATTTGTTAGCTAAATTTCGGACTTAATATCAATGTTGAGAGGGAAGGTCATCTTGTGGTACGCTAAAAATCCCCTTATGTCAAGTAACATGTGACAATTGAAAGAAGAGTTATAAGCAAGGTAGTCATGTAAGAGCGTTGAAAAATAAAAGGAATGTACATTGTTTAGTTGTATAATTGATAAATAAAAGTTAGAAGAAAAGAAAAATAATTACTCATGTGCCATCCCACCTACAACTCCTAAAAGGACATGCATTGGTATAGATAGTAGATCATAATATTCCACTTTAATAGGTTTGAAGTTAGTTTTTATGAAAATTCAGTCATTTTTATTATAGTTAGTGAGGTTATGTCAACCAAAATTAGCCTAGCAGTCTGTTTTTGAACGATGTACAAGGAACCCCGTTTCTCTTGGTCTCCACCGTCATTTGTTTCATGATGTAGTTTCATAGGTGACCAAAAATCAACATAGAAGCTGCGTTCGTTATTTGCGTCCGATCAATCTTTTTAGTCTGAATCGTTCATTTATTACATCTAGAGGTAGGGGAGGTAGGGGAAAGGGGGGTAATATCGCGCAGTGAGGCAATATTGCGCACCAAAAAATAAAATAAACGAAGAGCGAGAAGTGAAATCTGCGCAATAATGCTTTGGCTGCTATACGCTCAAGTGCTAAAATACGCGAGGCTGCAAGACATTTCGGCATTCCCGAATCAACACTGCGCCACCATCTAAAACCTACAAGGTTGGCAGAACCTGGATCAGAAGTTGACCGCTTGGGGAGGAAACCTCTTTTTACGAAATCACAAGAAAAAGAGTTAGCAAATCACGTCATGAAGTTGGCAAATTTATTCTATGGCGTAACTCCACGGGAGCTGAGAAGAATAGCTTTTGACTTCGCAGAAGCTAATCACCTACATCATAAGTTCAACAAGGAATCTGGGCTAGCAGGAAAATATTGGCTGTCGTGCTTTATAAAGAGAAATCCCGAGCTGAGACTTCGACAACCAGAAGGTACAAGTCTCAATCGTATGTCCTCATTCAATTCTGAAGCTGTAGGAATTTTTTTCAAAAACCTAGAAAAAATATTGACCAAGTTCAAATTTCAGAGCAATCGAATCTTTAATGTCGACGAATCTGGTATAACCACTGTCCAGAAAAAGTCTGGAAAAGTTTATGCGAAAAGGGGACAGAAAAAAGTGGCGTTGCCATTTCAGCTGAACGAGGTCAAACGATTACCATCTTATGCGCTGTCAGTGCAGCAGGGACATACGTTCCCCCAATGATAATTTATCCGAGAAAACTGATGTCTCCTCAATTAGAAAAAGACGGCTCAATAGGTTGCATTTATTCCTGTTCTGACAATGGGTGGTCGAATGATGATTTTTTTCTAAAGTGGATAAAACATTTTCAAAATTATGTGAAAGCTACGGAAGCTGACCCGATTTTACTTATCCTTGACAACCATGCAAGTCACATTTCGTTGCAAATTTATAATTTTTGCAGAGAGAATCACATCGTGCTCCTTACAATTCCTCCTCACACATCGAATCACCTCCAGCCTCTTAACCTAACGTTTTTTGGGCCACTAAAGAAAGCTCTGTTTGCTGTGTATGACTCTCATATGATTTCGACTGCACACGAAAGGATCACTGTTTATGACGTGGCTCGTTTATTCAATCAACCATACATGAAGGTTGCAACTATAGAAAAGGGAGTCTCAGGATTCAAAGCTGCTGGGATATTTCCGTTTAACCCAGAAAAGTTTACTGAAGAGGATTTTGCAGCAGCTGAGGAATTTCGAGAACTTGTCTTGGACCCAGAAAAACGTGAGAGAAGCTTTAATCCAGCTCCTCCACACACTTCCTGGATATCTGTAGATGCTTTGAAAGCCAAACCGTCAACCTCTGCAGATGCTCAGGAGCCACCTACACCATCGACATCAAAAGCAAATTTACCATCACATTCAGGTGTCAAAATATCGGATCTTGTCCCGATTCCCAAGAAAGTAGTTAAGGCAGTGACCAAAAGAAAAACATCAACAAAGCAACAATCCGAAATTTGAAAAAAAATGAAAAACAAAACAAAAACCTCAAGCGAAAAGTGAGTGCAGGTGTAAAAGTACAGAAAAGATTCAAAAAGAAAGTGAAATCCGATAAAGAAGACACGTCGGATGATAATTCTGATTCATCCTTCAAAGAAAATCTTTCGGATGACAACAACTCAGACTACAATGAATTTGCTATTCACGAAAAGCCTCCTGTAGCCAATGAAATATGTGTCATATGTGGTGAATTCGGAAAGAATAGGGAGCTTTGGTTCCGTTGCGTAAAATGTGCAGTATGGGTTCATTCAGACTATTCTGGTTGGGAGTCTGCAGCAGGATACACATGCGATGATTGTCAACTTAGGCTAGGCGCCGATAAAAAAAAAGAAGAATCGAAACGTCGTTCATTTTAGTTTTGAGTTTAGGTAAGAGAATATCCGATTTACAACTTTGGTAACAAGATTTATTTTTCTTATTTTTTGCTTTTGTTTTAAAATTTCTCTCCATATGTCCTTTATCACACTGCGCGACATAACCCCACATGATGCGCGATATTTCCCGACATATGGGGCAATATCGCGAAGTGAAACTGGAGCAATTTTACCTTTTTTTCGTGTATCCGATTTTTTTTTATTAAATAACACGTATGCTATCATAAAATAAACTCATTGTATTAACATTTTTCCAAATTTAGAGCACTTTACAATAAAAAATGTAAATTTAATAAATGATTCGGCTTAGGTGCGCCGTATTACCCCACTTTCCCCTAAATCTGTACTGTTCGGTGATTCCGCTCAGATCAGTCCGATGTAAATCTGTTTTCTCGGAATATTTCACCGACGGGAAAGATTAATCTGTGTATTTGTGAGGTTATGTTGTAGTTACTTAGATAAATAAATCTGTTTTTGTTTATATCCTTTTTTTGTTTATCGTTGGCAAAAATGACCGATATTGAGTTATACGATGTTGAAGAAGGCAAACTAAGTATATAAATTTCCTGTTACACAGGAAAATTATAATGACATTATTGCTGGAGGTAAGTTCTTTTGTTTATGATTATGTCTATCACTTATGGTGTAGGGGAGACCGGGGATTACCAACCATCCCAACCACTTTTTGGAAAAAAAAATTTGTTGACATTTTTTGTAGTTTTTTTTAAATAGTTTTTGGAAGTCTTACCCCTATTGCAGAAAAATATGAAAAATAACTGATCGAAACTAGACACTTTCTAAATATGTTTTCAATACATTGTTTAGTGAACCAACCTACCCCTCTTTTGGGGTTGGTTGGCTCAGACTAGGGGGTAGGTTGGTACAGGATTAAACAATAAAAATTTATACAGAAACTATTTATCAACCCATAAAAAAGAAAAGTTTACTTCGAACTTGAACATTGACTGAAGTCTTTTAGTTCCCCCAGAAAAGAAAGGTGGTGGTAGGATCATTTTATTGTCATTGCAATGTACGATAGATATATCCTCTATGAGAGGAAATATGAAGGATCCACTAGCTTTTTCACTTTTACGTAAAAATAAAACCTCCTATTCCGTGTCAACGTTCCCTTGGCCAATAATTTTTCAATAAAGTATTTTCCCTTTGAGTGGGTATTTTCTCTGTCTAGCAATTTTACTAAACACAAAATCATCTTTTTTAGGATCACTTTCCAGCTCTCCAAAATCATCAGGGTTAATATTCGCACAGTCTACGTTTTCGTCTCCACTGCTAGTTCCAGAATTCCAGTCGTCATCAGTTGTTTCTTCAGTTTCTATGTTTTCTTTATTTTTTGTTTTATTTTATTTGCATTTTTTATTTTCTCGCGTTGACCGGATTCTTTTTGCTTCAGCCTTTTCTTGTTCCAGTGCGTCGTTTATAGGGGTGTCAGTCAGTATGGCAGATGATCTTCTCTTTCTACCGTTTTTTTGTATTTTTCTTTGGTGCAGCTTTAGGAACAGGTCTGAGGTTCTCTAAAGGCGAAAGTATTTTTTCCCAAACTGTTCAATTGGGAACGGTCGTTCAGTAGTCCATTCTTTTGGATTTGGCTGATCAGAATTGTTTTTTTTCAGGATCTGACTGGTTAGAGATGCCTTCTTTTGGATCTGTCCTATCAGAAGTGCCTCTATTTGTATTTATCCGGTCAGGAGTGCTTTCTTTCTAATCTGAGCGATCAGAAATGCCTTCTTTGGGATATTTTCGATCTGTTACAGTGCTAGGTAAGAATTCAGAATGATCAAAAACTAACCTATTGAAGGGAAAAATGCCTGATACTCTGAAACCATTTATAATATTCATCTGCGTAGCTGCCAAAGGAAGTGATGTATATATGATACTAGGAATATCATAAATTGCCATTGTAGAACCTGAATGATTCCTCATCCAGGCATCACAGCTGTGTTGACATATTTTTTCAAAGGACCATATCCAGTGGTTGTAATTTGTGGCTGAAATGCGTCGGAAATGACAAAACGCAAACTCCGTTTTCTTTTAAGAAATTTAAAGCATCTATGGATAACTGTGAGTTATGGTTATCTAACAACAACAAAACTGGATGTTCTTTTGAGCATCTGACATTTCTAACAAAATGCTGAACAAACTTAAAAAATTGATCTTCTTGCATCCATCCAGAAGGATTGGCGGAACCGGCACTTCCAGCAGGCGCTCCATTTAAAAAATGGTTAGTTATGAAAGTAAACCTATCGCATGATGATCAGGTTGCTCCATTGTTCTGAACGTTTAAAAATATTTTTAATTCAATGAATAACTTTGTTTAATTTGTAGGCAAGGAAAGTATCACAATGACTGATGGAGGTGATGATGATGCAGGTTCATCATCTCAATTTGTCTCTGCATTCACAACTAAACGGAAACATTCAGAAAATCAGGCAAATAAGCGCCACAAAGATAAAATGTAAAGGCAAGATAGGTACTTGGACTTGCTGGAACGCCTAACAACTGCAATTGAAAGAAATGCATGAAATTGAATTTTGTGTTATTAATTTTTTCCCAAAATAATATAAGTTTAGATATATTACTTGTTCCTATTAGATATATTATTGTGTAAGCTACACAAAAGTTTGTTTAAGCTGAATTTATTTTTATTTAAGATTTTTTATATCTGGTTTTTACCAAAGCATTTGTTTGATACCAAAAAGTTATTTGTCTTTAGTAGACATGTTTCAAAGTATTTTTAAATACACTCGTTTGATAAAGTATTTTATTTTTTTTTTACATTTAGGATTTACATATAAAAAAGGAAATAACTTTGGGACAGATAATAATCTTGAAATTAATATATTTAAAAACATTATATTACAATAATTTAAATCAAACATTTGGAGGCACTAGTTGATTCATAATTTCATTACGTTTAAGGCTGCCTAAATGGTTTTCTCTATAATTTCTTCTATCACCAATGTAATAAGGCTCATTGTTTAAATTAATCCTTTCTTATTCTACTTCTTCATTAACATTAATAATGTCATCTGCCGAGGCTCCATTCAAAATGCATATGTTATGTAATATACATGCTGCTACCGTGAGTAAACAAATCAAATCCAATCTTACTGTTTCCATGTGCTTCAGTCTCCGGAATCGGCCCTTTAATAAGGCAAAAGCATTTTCAATTAATACTCTAACCTGATTCAGCAACTTATTGAATTGTTTTTGCTGGTTAGTTAAGCGGCCATTATTCTTAAAGCCAACAATGATGTTTCTTGTTAATCTATAGGCTAAATCGCCCAAAATAAAAGACTGCCTAAAAAATTGAGTCGACCCATTTCCAATATCTCTAAAAAGATCAGATTTTTCAAAGATGTATGGACCCAGATTCTCCCGCATATACATCTTTAAATAGTTTTTTGTTGTCGCATACTCCCTGTAGAAGAATGGAATGAAAATTCTTTCTGTTATAATAAAAATTGGGATGATCTCTGGGTTGGATAATCCGGATATGGCTTCCATCAATGCATCCTATAACTCCTAAAAAAAATTATTAAATTTTTTTAATAGAACTTCAAATGGTAATTATGTTTTTTATATGTTTTTGAATAAATAAATCATTGTATGGTCGCTACATCTATTTTTTAAATATAGAAAAAAATTAGTTTATACCTACCATCAAAACCAATAATTCTTCTAAATTCTTCTCTTATCAACTCTGAACGTTCTCGGGATGGCCAACAAATGATCTTGAAAGTCTAGTTCGCCTCAAGTTTACGTTCACATGTTTTATACAGTGTTAACCAGCATGTTGATTTGGAAACTCCGAATCGATCAGCAACACTTCTAAAAATAAAATAAAAACATGATACCTACTAAAAAGTAATGTTCCTAATGGTTTTTCGGGTTGTTAAGCCATGGTGTGTTTCTTCTCAATGTTTAACTAACACGAGTTGTCGACATGATCTTCAGGAATTGTTGCGAAAATAGTACATTATATTACTAGGAGTAGAAGGTGCTTATTATGTATTGAGCTCAGACGATTACTGCCGAGGCATTGTGATGATTGTAATCTGAATGATTTCATCTTTTAATGTCTACTTACCGGAAACTCTTTGTGTTAGCCAAGCACCACAATGTCACCATGGCCTGTTTTTCTAAGTTCATTTTCGCATGTCCAACTAATACATTTCTGTTGGTCACAGCATGAAGCTTTTGTAAAAGGTCTTCAAAAGTTGTTGGAACCATTCTAAAGTGTCGCTTAAACTGCGCGCGAGAATTGCGAAACGTCGACCCGGCGCGCATTTTTCACAGTATGTTGATAGCTGTTCATAAAATTTTTACATAACTGATTTCAGGTAAACGAAAGTTGAGCCAAATTTTCCAATTCACTCACCTTGTTTGTTCTCCACAATTACAGATATTCAGCAACTTTTTTTTCAAGTAACTACCTAATGATGGCTGAATATGCTTGTAGGTTCAAGTTTTATGACTCATCATATTACAAGGGAATCGTCTTCTTCCTGGCATAACCTACATAGGCTGTCATCTGCTAGGCCAATTGTGTGCATATGCTTCCTTAGCCTACAATGCCCTGTCAGCATTCCCACCATCATCCTCATTGTTTCTCGACATTGACATAGTAGGTCACTTGACAGTCTGACCGAAGGGCTTTTAAGGAATAAGTAGATGAGCAAAGGGGATTCTGGGCCATCAGGACCTGACCTGACCTCTCTCTCTCATCTGTTATTGACTGACAAGTTGTCTACAAATCGTGTGATAACCCTGGTCATAAATGATCTCACCCAAGACGTTCAGGATTCAAATATATAAAAAATAACATTTATCATTATTTATAATAACACGTTCTTGTTGTTGTAACATCGGGATTAGAGAGGCCAAAAGATCTCACCCGAGACCTTCAAGAATGTTCTTTGTTGGAAGTGACGCCGTACAAACTTGCTTGATAACCTTGATCATCAATGATCTCACCCGAGACGTTCGAGATTCGTATATACAAAAATAACATTAATAATTTATGCTGACAAGTTGTTGTAACCGCGAGATTACAGAGGCCAAAGATCTCACCCGAGACCTTCAAGAATGTTCTTTGTTGGAAGTGATGCTATACAAACGCGTCCTCACCCCACTCACCTACCCACACATTTCTAGTAAGATATAAAAGAAGCAGCAGATCTTCATTCTAAATCAGTACATCGTACAATCAAGTAAAGTGTGTCTAGTTTGAGTAATAATATAAAGAAAATAAAAGCTTAATAGTAAGTATACTTTAGAATTTAGTAGTTATTTTATTTATTTTTTGATAGTACTTTCTTTGCGTGAAATAGTTTGATTGTGCTAAAATATTTCTATTTTAATCATCCAATTACAAATTGAAAGGAAGATTTTTTGAAATATTCTTTTTATTGTCTTTTATAATTTTTGTAAGTAGTTTCTTTTCGTGAAATAGTTTAATTGTGCTAAAACATTTTTATTTTCTGCTACGCCGTTTCTTTTTAATCATCCCATTACCAATTTAAAAGAAGATTCCTGGAAATATTCTTTTTTGCTATTTTTCATTTATTTTCTGATGTGCCGTTTCTTTTTAATCATCCTCTTACCAATTTGAAAGATTTCTCAGAATATTCTCATTTGTCAATTTAAAAAGATTTCTTGAAGTATTCATTTTGTAATAGTTGTTTTGTTTGTAGATGAATCTTTCGGAAATTAACCAAATTACTTTGCTTGAAGGAAATCCTTCAAAAACCATTGTCAAATTACATGAACTTGGATTAAACAAGAGTCACCCTATATTGCAAGCGAAAGTGGCGAATGGGAGATTTGGGCGAAGCATCTTGTTAGAGCTGGATGAAAAAGTGGTGTTTTTACCTTCAAGAGTGACGGAGATTTTCATCCCAAATATACATTTATTTCAAACGAATAAATACGCAGTCGTTTTCAAGGGGTTTAAAGAAGTGGGGAAGCCATCGCCTGCTGTGCTATTTGAGATTGTAGAAAACTAATTTTTTTGGTGAGTTATATTTTTGCTATATGAAAAGTGATACAATGAATAGTATTGAATAAAGTAGACGAAACAATCAATCTCCTAAAACAACATTATTCAGAACCATTAGCAAATTTAACAATTAAATTTATCGATGGTCATGTTAAAAAATGTGCTTTAGCGTTAAAGAAAATCAAATTTTCTGTTGGTGAAAAAAGGAAAATTCAAACAAAAATTGGGGAACTTAAGCGGATGCGTTACCAAATTAAATCATTTCAAAAACATGTGGGTTATGGGGTGAAAAGAAGTAGTAGGGTAAAATGGTTAAACATTGGAGCTTATTTTAATAGAAGAATTAGGACGGGACTCATTGTAAATTTAAAACATAAAGAGATTAGTGATTTTTTCAAAGATGCGCTTTATTTATTTAAAGTTAAAATTTCAAAAATATTGAGGCAATTAAGAATGATAAAAGTGAACACTACTCTTATTGGGGATTATGTAAAGCAATCAAATGATTTGGAGGAAGTTGATCAAAAACATTTTAGTACAGCTAATGCAATCATTGACGAAGGAACAGATTTAGAAGAATGGTTTAAAAATAATGTTGTAGATCAAATTTTGAATAAAATGTCCGAGTTTCAAGAGGAAAAAAGTGGGTGGGCCTTAAGCAAAATTATATCTTTAGAGGTAGCTATTAACAAATACGAAATGGGTAATGGCTCATCTTTCATTGAATTGCCTGATCAAATACGTAAAAAAAAAGCTTGCATGAACATCCAGAACGATGACAATGCTTGCTTTTTCTGGAGTGTTATTGCTAGTTTATATCCCAGCAAAGTAAAACATGGGTATCGGACAGCATCATATCCACATTATTCTACTGTCTTGAAAACTCAAGGATTTGACATGCCAATGAAATTACCTCAAATTAAAAAATTTGAAAAACTTAATGAAATTTCTGTAAATGTTTACATGTTAGAGTACAATGTAGTGAACGAAAAATCATTTTATACAGTAGTGCCAGCACGATTAACTGAAAAAAAATTGGACCGTCACGTTAACTTATTACTTATTCAAAACCAATATTTTCCAAAATTAGATGATTACAATGCTCCTCCCATCGACGATGAAAATGTCGATATTAAATATCATTATTGTTCGATTAATAATTTATGTCGTTTAGTTGGTTCACAGTTAAATAAAAATAAAAAGTTTATTTGTGATAGATGCCTCAATTATTTTTCATCAGAAGAAAAGCTCAATAATCACTCTGAACTTTGCGAGAATTTAAATAATGAAAAAATTTCCTTTCCCAAATATGACTTTGTGGAATTTAAAAATTTCACATATAAGCAAAAATGTCCATTCATAATTTATGCCGACTTCGAATCTCAATTGGCGAAATGTGACAAAAAAATTTCAGAAACAACACGCAAGTATCAGCATCATAAGGCATACAGTGCAGGCTACTACATGAAATGTTCTTTCGATGACTCTCTATCGTTTTACAAAAGCTACAGAGGTGATGATTGTATGGATTGGTTCGCTAACGAAATGTCCAGTATAGCTAAATATGTAGAATCGAAAATTAAAAAAATTATACCGATGGTAGAGAATCCGAGTGTTGTTGGTGCAACTGTTTGTCACATTTGTGAAAAACAGTTTAAGGTCAAAGATATAGTTGTACGTGATCATGATCATTTTACCGGGAAGTTTCGAAATTTTGCGCACCAATCATGCAATTTAAACTTCAAAAAACTGTTTGTTGTGCCATTGGCGTTCCACAATCTGTCTGGTTATGATAGCCATCTAATTATTAGAGACATCGCCAAACGTGGGGTAGTTAGTCTTTTGCCTGTCAATAAGGAAAAATACATTTCATTCGCGCAACATGACTCAGAAACAGATATAAAATTTAGATTTATTGATTCATTTCGTTTCTTGGGAGCAAGTCTCGATTCTATCGTTAAAACTTTGAACACTGTTGATTTGAAAATTTAAAAAAAAGAAAATAGCAATCTAGTCAGTGATCAATTTACATTATTAACACGCAAAGGTATATTTCCGTATGACTACGTTGATAGCTCTGAGAAGTTAAACGATGATAAATTACCACACATTGAATGCTTTCACAATAAACTAAACGATTCGAACGTAACTGATGATGACTATGCTCACGCTAGAAACGTTTGGCAATCTTTCAATGTGAAAACTCTTGGAGAATATAGTGATATATACATGCGCACCGATATCCTCCTCTTAGCGGATGTTTTCGAAAACTTTAGAGAGACGGCTTTGAAAACTTATGGTCTAGACCCGGCTTGGTACTACACCATGCCTGGGTATACTTGGGATGCAATGCTAAAGTTCACAAAATGTAAACTACAAATTTTAAAAGATGTTGATATGATAATGTTTGTTGAAAATGCTATTAGAGGTGGAATATCACAGTGCTGCAACAGATACAGCGAATCAAACAACAAATATATGTCAGAATATGATGATGAGAAGCCTTCAAAGTACATACTCTATACGGATGTAAACAATTTGTATGGGAAAGCAATGTGCGAGCCTTTGCCCTACGGAGGCTTCGAATGGATCGAAAATAATATTGATAAATTTGATGTTGACTTCATAAAATCCATTGCAGACGATTCTCCCGAAGGTTATATCCTCCAAGTTGATTTGGAATATCCTAACGGTTTGCATGATTTGCATAAAGACTTTCCTTTGTGCCCCGAACACCGCAAGCCACCGGGTTCGAAATTATCAAAGTTAATGACCACCCTACATGATAAAAGTCATTACACTTTACATTATAGAAATTTAAAGCAGGCTTTAGAACATGGTCTAGTATTGAAAAAAGTACACAAAGTTTTGAAATTTAAACAGTCTGTGTGGCTAAAGTCCTACATTGAATTTAACAACCGATTGCGAACTTTAGCTACCAGCGACTTTGAGAAAGATTTGAGGAAACTCACGAATAATGCTGTTTTTGGGAAATGTATGGAATGCAAACGTAAACATAGAATTTGTAAATTGGTGTCTTCATATGAAGGTCGTTATGGAGCCAAAAATCTAATTGCTAGTCCACGTTATCAAAATAAAAAATTTTCGATGATAATCCACTATCACCTTTAATGGCAATCGAATTGAAAAAATCTGAAATTATTTTTAATAAACCAATGTATGTAGGTATGGCTATTCTCGACATTTCCAAAACCGTTATGTATGACTTTCATTACAATTTCATGCTTCCAGTGATGGGGGTAGACAATTGTAAGCTAATGTACACAGACACCGACAGCTTTATTTACGAACTCACTTGTGACGATTTATACAAACAGCTAATTGATGCAAATATTGATAAATTTGACACATCAGACTACCCCGCTAATAATCCCTACAACATACCGAGAGTTAATAAAAAAGTGTTGGGCTTAATGAAAGATGAGGCTAATGGTCAAATAATTACTCATTACGTTGGCTTGAGATCCAAAATGTATGGCTACAAAGTTCAGGGGGGTAAAGTTATCAAAAAATCAAAGGGTATTAAAAAATGTATTGTAAAAAATAAACCAACTTTTGATGATTATGTGGATTGTTTGAAAAACTGGAAGCAAATGAAAATAACTCAAAATACGATACGTTCGTTCGCCCATGATGTTTATAGCATTGAACAAACCAAAATAGCGTTAAGTCCTCATGATGATAAAAGGAAATTACTTCCAAATTCATTTGATACGCTTCCTTGGGGACATTATAGTGTTTCAGAATAATTTTTTGTCTTAGGAATGGCTACACTAGAAGACATTACAATTAAAAACATTTGTAAAAACATAACTTCAATTCTCGCGTTTATAATGGAAGTTCGTGTACCGCAAACTTTATTATTAAAAATAATTAATAATTATGTTGAAAATAGATGGAATGCCTTAAATAAAATAGCAACATCAAATAATAAGATTAAATGTTATTGGGTACATGATAGGTCATCACGGTATGTTACCTCAGAGATTAGGGATACTCTGCTAGCACACCCTAGTTCAGAATTGGCCTACAAATTTAGAATGGAGGAAGAAGATACATATTGTGTCTGGTTCCAACAATATTTTATTAAAAACTTGAATATTATTTTATGCCAGCAATGTTATAAGCAGCTGGTTTATATTTTGGAAAGCAAAAAAATTGATATAAAGCTTAATGTTTCACGAGATCATTGGCATGCAGTATATGACTATGACAGTATACCCTTTATTTACAAATCGCGGGATATGTGGTGTCAAAATGAATTCACAAAAGTATTGTTTGAATTGAAAACTAGATCAGAATGTGGTGGAGATCTTCATCCAAAACGATCTCTATCACCTAGCGAGGAATTATATGAACGACGACACCCAAATCGATTTATTTCTGTTCATAGCGAGGAGGATGACAGCGATATTGACTTATAAAAAACGTATCACTTTTCATATACTAATAATATAACCCCCGATGTAAATGTTTTTTAACGATGATGTTAAATGTTTTTTAATATTGATTGATGTAGCCATGTATGTATATAGGAATTCAAAATAAACGAATAAAAATAAAAAAAAGTTTATTATTCATAAATAGAAAGTACACGTGTGAGAAGCGATTTGAGCTGCTCTTTCAAACTTGTATTAGGACATGGTATGCTGAAGATATTCCAGTCAAATGGTCCAGAAGCTATAACATTTTTTGTATATTCGCTGAATTTGTAGTAGGTATCTTTGGTGAAAAAATATATATATATAACCATCCGTGTGTCTGAAAGCGGAAGTGATACCAAAAGGGAGCTCAAATTGATCCCTAACATAACCTCTGTTTATGACTTGCTGAAAACCATCGTTAAATTCAGTAAAGCGAGTCAGCTTGTCATAAAACATGTAAATTTGTCCACTATTTGTTTGAAAAATGAAGTCAACTTTGGAATTGATTGGTATTGGTATCTTCCTTGTTTCCAAAATATTTAATTCCGGGAAGGAAACGGTATAGTAGATGTTGGTAGTTGTGTTAAATGCAAATAAATTACCTGCAGAGTTCTGAAAAATGTTTGACATTTTATGTGTTCTGAGTTGTTGCGGAAGATAATCATCAACATAACCAATATTCAAAGGTATGTGAATATCTTTTAAATCAAACTTCCATAAGAAGGATTTATATCCGACATATAGTCGAAAATTGGGAAAAGATCTAGCTGTTGCGAGAAACATAAAATCTGGTGATTTAATATCACATATATTATTGGGTGGAGGTGTTGAAGGTGGTGGTGGTAGTGGTGGCGGGGGTGGTGGTGTTAGTGAAGATGTTGGTTGAGATGTTGGTTTGAATGGATTATTTACGTATGTATTGATTGGTCCGTAAAGAGCTTCGAGCGCCATCTTGTCATCTTCATCTAGAGTTGTAATGTTTGTTTGATACCAAGGAAACATTACTGCAGTCGAAACGGAGCTGTGACCAATTCCCAAAGCATGACCGATTTCATGAGTTAGTACCATGAGGAAGCTAACATCACCATCCGGTATATCCCCATCTATATTAGTATTCCACATCTCATCAGCATCCATATGAATTTCTATACACCCATCTTCTGAGGGAAAATAAGCATGTGCTAATACCTTTCCAGGACCATCAAAATCAAGTCCACAATTATTAGTACCCTGACAGTTGGCTCGAAATTGATGTTTTTTGCGTTATTGAGATATCTGGTGTGGGTGATGGTAATATAACTCGTTTGAATGTAAACTTGGAATTTTGTTGCCATACATCAAAAGCCTTTGTAGCAGCATCAGCGTATTTTTGTGTTGCCTGAGGAAAATACCAAGTAATGTTAGTTTTAGTCCATTTGGTTCTAACCGTGTAAGAGTGATCGCTATGATCGTTTTCTCCTACGAAACATCGAGGTCGCTGCAATAGGTGAACTGTATCAGGATTAAGGGTCCCATCTACAGGTAAATTGTATTTTTCTTGGAAATTCGTTAAAGCTGTTGAAAGATTGGCTATATCATGAGATGCAACATATCCATATCGTTCTAAATATTTTGTTGCATAATCAAGGTTAATTTCATCCAAATATTTTGTTGTATAATTTAGGTTAATTTCCTCAAGTGCAACTAAAGGAAGAATCAACAGCGTCGGTAGCAGCAGCAGCAACTATGGTAGCATGTCTTCACTCTTCAACATTCACTTTAATAATAACCTTAGGTGCTTGTTTCAGAGATATAAAAATAAAAAATAAAAACTAATTATTTATCAGTTTATTGAAATTCTAAGTCGTTTACAACTTTAAACTTATAGTAATATATGAATTCTCTAAGTGCAATTGACAGTATGCTATTACTACAATCGCAAATAGCATACAATAATTCCAATTTACTAAAATGACCATTATTTTGATTGAAATTCCTAATAGTTTCTATTACATTTTTGTAGTATTCACAAAAACTTAGAGAGTCTAAGTATGCTAGGTGATGTGAAAGGAGGCACTGATCAACTTGAATTATTTGCCGAACATCCTCTTGAGTACACTCGAAAGTAACACCATGCTTGCTGATATCCAAAAATTTGGTGTCATCGTAAATTAATTGTCGAACTTGACAGTAGTCTCCACATTGAATTACTACGGGTTCGTATTCATCAGTCAATTCAGACATTGGATCATTAAAAAACGTATTATTTCCTAATATATCAATTAGCGTTGACCATTCAAAGGTGCTGAAGGATATTCTTTCAAATTTATTCCAGGATGACAAAATAACGGCAGAACCAAAGCTTCTTGCTGGACTTATACCACACTGAATTTGAAGTGCGCCTGCAGGATATGTTCTAGGTAGCAAGTAATGCATTTCCTGCTTGGCAACCATTTCATATTTCTCCAAAATCTGATCTAATTTAGTGCTATAATCCATTGAATCGGATTCACCACTATCTTGAGAATAAGAAGAAAAACTCATATTGTTAACTCAACAGCGACAACAACAACAATAACTGGTAATGGTCATCGAAGCACTCAATTTATATTCGAACTTTTAAGGTCAACGTCAGCCCCACTGTATTCATACGCAGCGGAGCAAAAAGTAGCGCTACAAAACATCTACGTTTTCTATCCAACTATTATGTTTTTTGTCTAAGCCGAGCCATTTGACGTACAGTTTTTTACCTTTGCGTCTAAGTATTTTTTCAACCAAGTATATATCAGGATTTGATGTTTTCTGTAATTCTTCTTCGTAAAAGCCTCCACTTATTTGTGTGCCATTCATGTCCTCAAGCAAGTACGTTGTGGGATTAGTTATTTTAATTTTAATGACCTTGAAGAGTTCAGTTGTGTAATTTGGAGTGTAACCTTTTTCAAAGACATGCTTCGACTTGCTTATGCGCACTATATCACCAACTTTGAATTTTCGTGGACCAGCTATCTTTATATGATTATAGATTTCATTTAAAATTGCTTTTTCGTTGGATTTGTTGATTTGAGAAGGTTTATACTTTGTTGTTGAATGCTTTGTATTGTTATATTCTTGAGTGATTTTCGGTAGGATATCCAACCATTTATAGGTACCATTTAAACTGAAATACTTGTAGAGTTTCGATTTCAACGTTCTTATAACACGTTCAGCCATAGAAGCTTTCATTGTACTAAAAACACTATAATGATTTATATTATGTTTTTTCATTAAATTTTGAAACTTGCTGTTGTAAAATTCCTTTCCTTGATCGGATTGGATGTTTCGAGGAGCTCTACGAGTGTGAGCGAGAATGTCCGAGAATGCTCGAGTAATCTCCTCACCAGTCTTCGTCTTTAGTGGACGCGTCCATAAAAATTTTGAAAAACAATCGATGACAACTAGTATCATTTTATGATTCCTATTTTGATGCGCAAAATTACGCATTTCCGCTAAGTCCATATGCCAAAGGTCATCTAACCCCTTAATAATGTTATGTCTACGTGGGTAATTTTTTCTAATTGGCTTGTGAAGTTCGTTCACCAGTTGAATTTTTTCTTTGGATGACATATTTCAGTTAGTCATTGTATCTAAATAAGTATATTTGTAGTTATTTCAGTAGTGACCAAACTCGTTGAAGCTTTTAAGAAAAATAACCATATGACTTAAATGTATTGTTTTATATTTAATTTCTAGTTAAGCAGTCTATGCAATTTGGATGTGTTAATCAATTGGTGAACGCCTTTTGTTGATTTACCTTCTAGAAGTGTTCTATAAATGATAATTTACCTTCTATAACTGTTAGTCGATCAGTAATTTCATGTATGTTTTTCATTAATGGGTTTAAATCTATTCGAGGGGTGTTTGTATTGATATTATCCACCTCCTCTTTCAAACTATTCATTATTTGTGTAGTTACCTCGGATTTGGCATTCTGAATGTCTTTTCGCAAAAAAGTTTTCACTGTAACAATAGCATCATCAACATATTTTTTAGTCGCTAAATGTTTACTAGCGGTTGGAGGATCCCTTGATATAAATTGTGAAATTTCGTCTACTTGTTTAAGCAAGTTTTTTACATTATCTACATTTAGTGTCTACATTTAGTCTACATTTAGTGGGATTATTGTTGAATCCACATATTTTCTAGTAGCAGCATCATTGTCGTTCGTCGGCTCGCTCACATTACAAATTTTCAAATTGTCAGCATCAATATTGCCGTCAGAGGTATGTGGAAACGTGGGTTTAGGTAGCTGCAACTTTTTTTGAACACCCTGAGAGCGATGACCGAATTTATCAACAGACATCTTATAAATGAATGAGATTCGACTTGTTATTTTATTATATCCGCTTCCTTGAGCTCATTGATAATGGCTACTATTTCATTGTCGTGTGACGTATTGCCTGCCTCTTTTGAAGCAATCAACAACTTTAAACGATCGACTAATTCATTGGGATCATCCCAGTAAATATACTCCATAGACCTATCATTGTATGTTAAACGGTTGAGAAGACCTTTTCCTTTTGATGAAGGAATAGATTTTAGTCGAGTTAGCATCTGAGTTGATCTGCTCGTTGAAGGTGTAGAATTTGTTTTAAATAGAGGTTTTATGATGTAGTGATATTTTTCGGTACTTGAGCCTTTAAGTCGATCTAGCGTGTCTAAATGAACTCCAGTTTTCATCAAAAGAGCTTTATAGCTTTGCAAATCTTGATCACTGTAATTGGGATTGAGGTAAAATAAAATCTGATACAAGCCTGGCGCTCCAATTACATACGCTCCTTCGCTGTTTTTTTTTCTGGTAGTATGTTTATATTACCGTTTTTTCCATCAAACGCAATTCGACGTTTGCCTAGTGACCAACCAATTTCGTCATTGTATATCGGACCATAATTTCTATCAATTTTGGCATCATTTTGGAAATAATCTTTAATGAACTGTTGACTGATGACAGGATATTGATCCAAATAATCTTCTATTGCCTCCTGGGAAATGTCTGGACGTTCCTCTTCTGGAGATTCAGAACGTGTGATATTTCCAGCTTCATCAGTTTCAGCGACTGTCTGCGTTTTGAGAAAAGGTGTAAACACGTCATCTATCATATCTTCTTCTTCCTCCTCTTTCTTCACTTCCTCTTTTTTAACTGGGTTTGAATTCAAAAATGTTTTTTGCAATGACTTTGATGATTCGGAAAGTTCCTTTAGCGGCTTAGTCACCGGCTTAAATAGTTTATTAAGAGACTCATCTTGTTCTGATTTGCCTAACTTTAACGCTAAATATTTCTTGCGAATTGATCTAGCCAATTCTGAGACTTTTTTCTTACGTAAAGCTATAGCAACCTTATCGTCCGACATATTGGTGTTGACTAAAGATATGCCCATAGCATCTTACAATTTTATATATTTATCGAATCCTTTGCGATATCTCCCATTGTTGAGAGGAAAATCCTTTACAATCACTAAAGTACTGAAGCGGTCCGCCTTCCAACATTCAGAGCACATTTTCTCAAATACATCAAAAGTCATGTCTGGAGATACGTGTTCCTCAAATATATGCTTCAAGTTGACCTCATCCTGCTTAAATAGCGCAATCACATTACAATTGTCACGTATAAGCTGTTTCGGTATTTTTGAATATGTTTGACAAATATATGCTGCATCGATATCTTTATGTCTACACATAGAATAATATTCACGAATTTTCTGCTGACCATCACAAGCTACGTCATCAAATAAAAAGATGGAATTTGGTTGAGCCTTATCCGGACTTATTATTTCTTCGTTGTCTTTGAATGGAAAATAGCCAACACCATTGACTTGCGCTATAACTTCTTGCAGTAATTGGTATTTTGGTTGAAATAGCGACTTTGAATAAACGTAAACGTTTTTGAATTTAGCGCCATTTGGATTGAATAGAAGTGACAGCATGACATTCGTTTTTCCACATCCAGAAGGACCACATATAATAGCACGAAAAGAATTTGGTAGTAGCTTACCATGTTTGCCAACCGATGATGTTATTGTAAAATCCAGATTGTAAATAGGTAGCGTCTGCTCTTGTTGAATGATCTTCATCTTGTGCAGTTTTCTATCTTAGTGCTATACCATAAATATAGGCGTCACCATATATATACATCAGTTTTAATGTTGGTGTTTAAGGGAGAAGGTCTTGTGAATTATCTAGTTAATAATCTACCATTTGAGCTTCATCTTCCTGGAGGGTATCAGTACTGTGGTCGTAAGTTTTCAACCTCATTCAATAAATTTTTTTTTAAAAATATATGAGTGTTCGTAGCTGGAACAAAACTTCAAAAACGTCTAGAACGTGGTGATTCTGGCGTTAATCCTCTAGACGCCGCCTGCAAACAGCACGACATTGCTTACTGGCAAAATAAGTCTCTCGACGAACGACATAAAGCAGACAAGGAGTTGGAAGATAAAGCTTGGTCTCGTGTCAAGTCAAAGGACGCTTCTTTGGGGGAAAAGACTGCCGCATTACTTGTGACGGGTACAATGAAGGTGAAAAGAAAAATGGGGATGGGGTGCCGTCGTCGTCGTTCTCAGAAACGTCGTTCCTTTCATCGAGATGTAGTGCTGAAGGTGGGAAAAACTATGAAAAACGGATCATCTTTGAAAGACACAGCAGTGTTTGCCTTACGAGCAGCCAAAGCGCTAATTAAACAATTTGGTGGATCAAAGCGAGTTGATGTTCCTCGCGTAATACCAGTTAAATCTGGAGGTTTCCTTCCACTCATACCCTTGTTTGCTGGTCTTTCGGCAATTGGAGCTTTGTCAGGTGGTGCTGCTGGAATTGCAAAGACCGTTATTGATGCCAAGAATGCTCAAAAAAAAATTGGAGGAAGATGTACGTCATAATAAGGCCATGGAACGCGTAGGATCCGGAATATACCTGAAAAAGTATCCAAAAGGTGGTTTTGGTTTGTATTTACAGAAGCAAAAAAAACAATAAAGCTACCCAATCACGCTCTGTTAGACATTGACATAACACACTACGCAAAATTGCTTAAAATACCAAATTTTCGAGGGGTTTTTATGCGAGACACTTTGCCTAAAGATGGTCCTCGAAAACAAGAATGTGCAATAGTTAATTTGGATTCCTCTCAAAATACTGGCAGCCATTGGGTAGCTTACAGAAAGATAAACAACGACGTGGAGTACTTTGATTCATTCGGTAACTTGAAGCCACCGAAAGAAGTTGTTAAATATCTCGGAAAAAAAGTGCGAATTTTCTACAACAACACTCAATATCAAAACTACAATCAAATAAATTGCGGTCATTTGTGCTTGAAATTTTTACAACAATGACAGACTCGCGAAATGTGCAGCTATTATTAGCACATATTCACCACCAAAAATCGTTAAGAAGTTTCACTGCCGAAGAGTTGAAAAATTTTCCCATTGAACATCTAATAAAGTGTGCAAGTCCTTCAGAGTTGTTGGATATATGGCATAAACTTCCTAATGAATATCGAGGAAATTTTGAATTACAAATACGGTTGCCTTGTTTTATTTATTACAACCGACCTGATTGGATAACGCACTGTGATGGTCCTCCGAGTTCTCAAGCTTCCTGTTTTCTTTGTAAACATGCGCTCAAATAAAATCTCAAAAAAATCTCGTGTATTATTTAAGTTCCACCCTTGACTTGCTTCAGTCATCATAATGTCGCAGTTGTTGAGAGTTAACAGCGCAACTCACGTATTTACCTTTCATCCACCTACACCCATTGTGCTGAATCCGAACAATGATTATGAATTAGCTCTACGATTTGTAAATTTTACTACTACAATGAACAAAACAAGCTGCAAAGTTTCGATTTTCCTACAGGATGCTATGAAATTGCTGACATTGAAGCGTTTATTCAAGATAAGTTAGGTGCGAGTAATTCACTAAGGCCAGAAGGTATATTTTCAGTAAAACCCAACCACAATACGTTAAAATGTGAAATCTTTAGTAAATATAGAATTTCATTCAAAATGTCTGATAGTTTGGGTAGAATATTGGGATTTACTCCGAAAATATTTGACGCTCATAAATTGCACTCTTCAGATCTGCCAGTCAAAATTATTAAAGTATCTAGTATACGCTTTGAATGTAACATTGCCACTGGAGCCTTCGATGGAGACAGACCTGCTCATACCATCTACGAATTCGTTATTCAGTCAGATCCTGGGTATGCCATTGATGAAACTCCTAATAATTTGCTCTATCTACCTGTTGTACCACAACGTGAAATAACCAACATTACTGTGCTGGCCTTAGACCAAGACGGTCGACCTGTAAACTTTCGTGGAGAACTTAGTACTTTGGTGTTGGAGCTTAGAGCGAGAGGTAGCAGATGGGTCTAATAATTGATCAACTACATAAAAGACAACCTGCAGAGCTTTCAACTTCATTATCTAAGCGATCATCAAAGCTGAAGCAGCTAACGATCGCAAACAAAATTGTTCTACAATCGCTGGGTTTTAAATTAAAAAGAAAATGACAACCATGTATGGAAAACGTGCTCGTGTAAACGACAACATGCCTCCGATGTTTGATATCTATCGCAAACCAAAGTTTGATGAATCCATTCGTAAAGCTGAGTACAGAACATACGCTCCCTTCATCAAGTCATTCAATTGTAGTGACATTGTGGAGTTTAGCATCAACCAGGTTGATTCTTTCTTTGCAATGAGTGAAACTTTGCTATGCATCAAAAGGTCACTCGTAACACAAGGAGATGGTGAAGTAAAACTAGCAAATAATGTAGGTGCTTTTCTTTTCGATTCATGTACCTACAGCGAAAGTGCGAGAGAAATGGAAACAGTTCGTGACCCTGGAATCGTAAGCGCTATACGTGCCATGACTTGTTACAATCAAGAAGACTCCAATCACATGGCTATAGCTGGCTGGAATTATCCCAAAGATCCTATTTTAAATGACATTGACAAGTCATTTAGCTTACAAATTCCACTCAAACATATTTTCAACATTTTTAATGATTATCCGATGATAACATGTGGACGTCAAACAATACGACTGGTACGAGCTCGAAATGACAATGATTGCCTAAATATATTCGAAAAAACTGTTGGCGGCACGTTAACTAATACAACTGCTACAATTACAATTACTAGCGTTGAGCTGAAAATAAAGCATATATATCCTAATGATGACATTAAATTGGAACTTATGAAATCTATTCAAAAAGATCAGCCAATAGTTATTCCATTCAGAAAGTGGGAGCTACATGAATTACCTGCAATCACTACAGGTGCAAGACGAGAGGTTTGGGCTGTTAAAACAACAACATCAGTCGAAAGACCTCGTTATGTCATTGTGTTCTTTCAAACAAATAAACGAGACAACAGCAAAACCGATCCTACTTTGTTTGACAATGCTGATGTTCAAAGTATCAGACTATCATTGAATGGTGAGTATTGGCCCAATGAAAGAATGCGGTTGGATTTCGGTAAAACCGACTAGAATGAAGCCTATTTCAACTATACTGAATTTTATCCCAGCTACACTAATTCCACACAAAAGCGTCCCCTGCTGGATTATTCTTCATTTAAAAAACGTGCATTATTTGTAATCGATTGCTCGAAACAAGAAGAAAGTATGAAGGCATCTACAGTCGATGTAAAACTCGACATTGAAGCAAACATCGCCTTTCCACAAAATACCAAGGTTTACTGCATAATAATTCATGATTGTGTAATGGAATACTTTCCCCTCACCGAAATTGTTAAGAGTTTGAATTGATCACCAAGCTGAATAATAATTCATGCATGCGTGATGGGATACTCCCCCTTCAGCGCATGTGTTAGCAGTATAAATTAACCACTGTTCTGATCTGAGCTAGTATTCAAGTAGTCATCATGAGAGTAGCACTAGTAGATATCCAGGGATTTGTAATAAATGGGTTGTTTACACCGAAAGAACTTACCATTGAAATTGGTTATAAAAGAAGTCATTACATATTTACGTCTCCACAACCTTTCGATGCATTAAGTAACCAAGATAGAAAGACTTGTGCATATTTGGAAAAGAACGTTCACGGTATCCGATACTCTTCGGGAGATGTCGAATATTCAAAATTGAATGAAATTTTGGAAACAAAGTTGCTGTTTGCTGCAGAATACATTTACGTCAGAGGGCAGCAAAAGGAAGAATTTTTACGAGCTAGGTGCCACATTTTTGGAGTGTTTCCCGTCATCACTGACGTCTGTAAATTTGATGGAACCCCTTGTTCAACTGGCAACTTTGTACACGACCCAAACCCCTGTCACGCTAATGGGGTGTATTCGTGCACAGAAAAAAATGTAGACCATCTCCGACAATGGTTTGTCAATCGAATTTTACCTTTGTAAATTATATAAAATTAAAATAAATGTTTTTGGTGGAAAAATGGAATTTTAATAAAACACCTTCCTATATATTATTCATCTTTTTTATTTTACATGTAAATTTTCAAAATCAATATTACACATGTTATTGTGGTAGAGAGGGTGTTGAAGTGGTCGCCAACGGTTGGCATTTTTCATGCTCTTGTCTGTTTTGTTGAATGGTGGTGGGTTGAATACGTTTACGTTGCTGCTCATAGTCTCTGAAAATGTTATCACAAGCACTTAAAACGTCTTCTTGATACTTCTGTTTCAACTCTTCAGGTACCCAGTTTATTCGATGTCCACACCATGCTTGTTTAACTTATTCGTCCTCACTAAGCTTTTTCTCAAAAATACAAAGGTCTTCTAGCCGTTTCATAACCTCACTTTTGTCTTCATAAAAAGCAATGTCTTTATTTAATATGTGTATTTTTTGAATAAACACCTCAATTTGATGTCTGAACTCTTCGGAAGACATAATGCAACTAATTCTAGAATATTCATTCGAGGAAAGCTTGAAGATGAATAAATTTTTTTAAGCGTTTATTTCATTGCAGTATGTCTAACATTTGCGTTTCACAATTTTATAAAGCATAATCAACATTAATATTATCATTCCAGAAATAATAATACATAATATTGTAAATGACATATCATATTTAACCTCCTCATTATAAATAATAGTCTTCTGCCAATCTGCTTGATCACTTTCGCTATTATCCGGAAATACCAGATTGATTTTGTAGAATGTTCCTGTTTTAGGTATTATCTTGAAGAATACTGGCAGCTGTCCATCATTCACTACTTTATGGTCCATCAAAGTCCATTCTGTTCGGTTACACTCAGCTTTCAAATTATTGAAGCATACAGCCATATTTTTTACATTATTGGGATTGTTCACATACAAAATATTGTTTACAATTGCTGTCAAGATAATAAAACTTGACATTAATTGAGTCATTTTGTAGGTGGAATCCGTCGTCGCTTCGATTTAGTTGTTGTTAGCTTCCTAGTGTGAAACACACTGTTTCATAGACTTAGGTATACTGTTTAAATTTCTTAAAAACTCTAGATTTGTTCTTCTGAAATAAAATGGTTTTCACGTGTAGGTGAGTGGGGTGCGTTTGAACGGCGTCACTTCCAACAACATTCTTGAACGACTTGGGTGAGATCATTAATGACCAGGGTTATCACACGATTTGTAAACAACTTGTCAGTCAATAACAAATGCGAGAGAGAGGTCAGTTGACCTCGCATTCTAAAATTATCTATGCTGGTATTACAATCTTGTCGGCGAAATCCTTGAAGAGGTCTTTTATCTTTGATGAGTGGCAGAATATTAAGTATTTATCAGGACCGGCGCCGCGCAGTCAACAATAACTCAACAAAAAATACGCTAATGTCCTTTTGGCGCATCGTGCGTCACGGCGCACGTCACACAACGCAGTACCGTTCCCAGCCCCCCCACCTCGCAGCACATTCTACTACCCAACACTATTTTCCCATAGCCCCCTGATGCCGGGGCCTCTCTAATCCCGATGTTACAACAACAAGAACGTGTTATTATAAATAATGATAAATGTTATTTTTTATATATTTGAATCCTGAATGTCTTGGGTGAAATCATTTATGACCAGGGTTATCACACGATTTGTAAACAACTTGTCAGTCAATAACAGATGAGAGAGAGAGGTCAGTTGATCTCGCATTCTAAAATTATCTATGCTGGTATTACAATCTTGTCGGCGTTATCCTTAAAGAGGCCTTTTATCTTTGATGGGTGGCAGAATATTAAGTATTTATTAAATAAAACAAAAATCAGGACCGGCGCCGCGCAGTCAACAATAGCTCAACAAAAAATACGCTAATGTCCTTTTGGCGCATCGTGCGTCACGGCGCACGTCACACAACGCAGTACCGTTCCCAGCCCCCCCACCTCGCAGCACATTCTACTACCCAACACTATTTTCCCATAGCCCCCTGATGCCGGTCCTGATGGCCCAGAATCCCCTTTGCTCATCTACTGGAATAGTTTAGCGTGCCTTTGCCCCGGAGTTTCATGCCACCAGCGCAACGCCTGGTTGTTTATCCATTGATGGATGCTCTCCTTAGTGAGGCATGTAGCAATTCCGCAGGAAGGTTCTGGCCCTAACATGACCTCAGTCGCCAGATTTGACGTTGTCCGATATGAGCTTATCGCTTTTAGTGCTGCTTGGCTATCGGAGTAGATGACGATTCTTTGGCTATCTACCTCCCGTCTCATCAACTCTTCTGCACAGCATTGCACCGCCATTACCTCTGCCTGAAAGACAGTGGCATGTTTCCCAAGGCTTAGAGAGATCGTGATTTTCTCTTGTACCCCATATATTCCGGCTCCTCCTCCAGAGTCTGTTTTAGAGCCATCAGTGTACCAGTTGAGATTCGCTATTATAGGAGGCCCTGTCTCCCAGTCCTTTCTATCTGGAATGACTACTGTGTATTCATTTTTAAAGCTATATTGTGGGGCAATCTGATCCATTGGCATTCCCAGTATTGGATCTACCTTTATTTCTTCATATAGCTTTTTGTAGACCTTACCGTGTCCTTGACTTATCGGAGGAGGCCCCTGTAATAATCTGTGAATTACAGATCTTGCATTTCCCTGAACGAAGATATGCAGTGGTGGCAGGTTCAGTATCACCTCCGCAGGGCTGCAGTCGGCATCGTTCTCATGGCCCCTGTGATACTTAGGCAAGCTTGCCTTTGGATACCACTTAACTGCCTTTGCGCCCCAATCTGCAGTGTCCTGGGCCACCAGACTACTGATCCATAGGTTATCATTGGCCTCACGACCTGTGTATATAACCATTTGGTCATGTTGGGATTCAATCCCCAATTCTTCCCACACATCTGCCTACACCTTCCGAGAGCGATTCTGGCCTTGTGCGTGGTTTTTTCGGTATGAGAATTCCATGTAAGCTTCTGGTCAAAGATTACCCCTAGGTACTTAACTTCTTTAGCAAATGGAATTTCCACTCCGTTAATTTGTGGATTTTGTAGACCTTGCAAATTTCTCTTTTTTGTAAACGGTACCAGTGTAGTTTTGTGAGGGTTCACTGCCAGTTCCTCCTCCCTACACCAGCCACTTACTATATTAAGCGCCATTTGGGTGCGCTCTGATATCGTGTTTGGAAACCGTCCTCTTATGACGACAGCAAGAGCGTCCGCATACCCTAGGCACTGAATACCTTCATCGGACAGCCGTACTAGAAGAGTATCGCCCACAAAAGGGGCGATAGCACGCCTCCCTGAGGGCAACCCCTCCCCATTCCCGTCGTGATGATTGCCTCTCCCAGGGTGGATGTGATTATCCTATTCCCTAGATTGACTGCAAGCCACCTGCAGATGATGGGTTCGATCCCTCTTCTTTCCATACACCTGGTTATAGATATTGGAGACGCATTATTGAATGCTCCCTCTATATCCAGAAAAGTAGCTACTGCTATTTCCTTGTCGTCGATCGACTTGGAAAGTAGCCTGTTTAAGTCATCCAGAGCCAGGTCTCGCCAGCCTCGCTTAGAGGGCGAGTTTTCAGAGCGTTGTCCTTTATGTACCTATCTACTAGCTTTTCCAAAGTCTTAAGCAGGAAGGACGTTAGGCTAATTGGTCTATATGATTGGGGCGTTTGGTCTGAGATTCTACCTACTTTCGGAAGGTAGATGACCTTCACCTTCCTCCATATTACCGGAGTATATTTCCAGGCTAGGCTAGCCTTGAAGATCTTGCTTAGTTGCCGCACTAATGCCTCTTTACCCTTCAGCAGTAGGGCTGGATAGATTCCATCCTCTCCCGGTGATTTAAAGGGTTGGAATTCATCTATCGCCCATCTTATTTTATCTGGTCTTGTAATAGCAGTGGCGATTTGCCAGTCCTCCCGACTGTGGAGATTTCTGGCTACCTCCTTCCGACCTAGATACATGATAGCTCCTGGGAAGTGTGCCCTTGTCAGCAACTCCAAGCTTTCCTGAGCCGTTTCTGCATAGTTTCCGTCCGTTTTCTTCAGGAGACTCACCTTTTCATTGGAGCCTTCTTTGGCCAGAACTTTGTGGATTCGGGCGCATTCTGTGGTCTCTGTAATTTCCTCGCAGAACCTTCTCCATGAGTCCCTTTTGGCCTTCCGGAGTAAGCTTACTCCTGTATAGGTCCCAGTTTTGGTTGAGCTTGGCTTTATTGAATAGCCTTCTTACCTCGGTTCTTGATCCCTCTAGGTAATTATTCAACCAAACTGTGTTCCCTCTGCGTTGCCTTGTTCGTTCTGGACAGTTCACTCGGTAGGCATTCAACATTGCCTCGTTAACCTGGTCAACTGCCACTTCTAGGCTTTCTGTCCCTTTTATAGTGACTGTCCCTTCCTTAAGTGACTCTCTGAGGGATTCATCATATCCTTCCCAGTTAGTCTTCCTTGGATTGCTGAACTTCGTCACTATTAGGGCTGCTGACCTCAGCTCAAATCTGATATGCCTGTGGTCGGAACATGATGGTTCTTGCGATACCCACCAAGCTACTATGTTATCACTTATTCAGTTGGTACTCTAATACTCAAGTCTAATACCTCTTTCCTAACCGCTGTGACAAAAGTAGGTTCTGTACCTCTATTGGCAATAAATAACCCTTCCCTAAGTATGAATTCATAAAATGACTCACCTCTTTTGTTGATGTCCGTACTGGCCCAGATTGTATGATGGGCGTTGGCATCGCATCCCAGTTTAAGCTGCATGTCCCTCTCCCGGCAATAGTCTACGACAGCCTTTAATACCTGTGGAGGACAGGTCAGCTCATCTCCTGGACAGTAGGCGGAACAGACGACTACTCTCTTCGTCCCACTCTTCGTTTGGTATGAAAGGATTCCTGCAACCAAGTCCCCGGAGCAAAGCCCTGGAATTAGTATACAATTAACTCTTTCACTGTGAATTATACATGCTCTTGGCCTTAATGCTGGCCTATGATAGAGTAACGTACCTGTTTGTTGTTTGAGGCCCGCTATGGTCCTTCCATGTACCCAAGGTGTTGGGAACACACCCCAACAGAATATTAGGTGAGAACGTACTCCAACCGAAAATAAGGTTGGCAATAAAAAAAGATTGACAGCGCGCTCTGTCATCAGTAACACTAGATAAAAAAACAGACATGGGCAGCGATGTGCTCATATTATATATATTAAAAAAATGTATAAAAGTGTAAATAAAGTGTACATACAAAAAAAACTAGTTCTTTAGTGTTGAACCTTTCATTCATACAATCCACTAACAAAATAAATTGTAAACAGTTCAACATTAAAATTGATCCTTCTACCCGAATAACCATGTGTGTGAAGTGAAAAGTAGTTCTCCAAAAGCGAGAAAAGCCTCATGTCCGAAAAGATGATGCCAAAAAAGGGGTGAAATGTAGCCCAGGAAACTCAAAATAAACGTTAGCCAAAACAGTTTAGTGAATTATATAGTTACAAAAAATATAATAAAAGTTTCAAAGTCAAACAAGGTTAAAGAGCAACTAACAAAAATGTGTTGTGCCTTCTAGCGGAAGTAGCAGGTAATCACCCCATCTTCCAGAGACACAAGGTAGGAAATTTCAATTTTTTGCAAATCTCATTCATCCAACTTTATGGACTTGCAGATAGGAGCAGAAGATTCAGCCTCTCAGATAGGCAACCAATTAAACACCCATTTACATTTCAGTTTCATTAACAGACAAATGTTTTGTTTACATCCTTGTTAAATTGATAATTATTATTAGTATAGAAATTAATACGAGGCATTAGATAAAAATAAATATTCTATTCAGTTTATGCTTAACCCAAAAAAGGCAATTCTTTCTGTTTAAACTTATTTACATATTTCACATAGGTAGTTTTTCATATTCTAGATAGAAACAATTAACTAACAATGCCTCGAAAAACAGATTTATCAAATGCGGAGCGCCTCAAGGCAAATATTGAACAGTGCGAAAGCACAAAAAATAAAATAAAAAGGTTCTTAGCAGAACACAAACAAGACATTGTAGGTGACTATCTGATTGAACAGCTACAGGTAAGAAAAGAGATTATTTGTGAAAATCTCACAAAATATAAACAGACTTTAATCGGGCTACAACATTTTGAAGCACACACTAAATTTGAAGACGAATGTCTTGATATTAACTCAAGCATAAACTTAATCACAAATAAATTTTAACAACCTCAAAGTACAAATCTGAATCTTGGTGTTCCAGCTTCGCAAACAAAAGATGAACCCATTACATCTGCAAAATTGCAACCTATTCAAATAGAGCCATTTAGTGGAAAAAATATAATCAAATACAAACCCTTTATTGAAACCTTTATTGCAGTGATTGATAGAAATTCAAAAATAACCCAGGTAGAAAAATTCTTTTATCTCAAATCATTTTTAAGAGATGAGGCCTTAGCCCTAGTTGATATTTTACCTGTAATATCAGATTCTTGTGATAAGGCTCTAACAATTCTTAACAATAGGTACAATAATGAAACTGCCCTTATTAATTCTTGTATTAATTCAATTTTAGATTTACCTTCAATGACAAAAGGCAGCACAAATGCTTTAAGAGAACTTACAAGCAAATTTAAACAATATTTAGGTTCACTAAGAAATTTACTACATGATAAAATTGATACATGGGATATGATCTTAACTTGGATCGTTACTAAAAAACTTGACTCTTACACAAATAGAGCATATCAAATAGATAGGGATTATACTAAATTACCCACATTACAGGAATTTTGAACTTTTCTGGAAAACAGAGCTACTGCCCTTGAAGCTGTCCAATCAGAAAGTAAATCCGTTAAAGAAAGGTCACACTCTGTACATGTGGCTACTACCACAAATAATGCTCCAAATAAAAATGAAGGAAAATGCTCATTTTGTAAAATCAATGGGCATAAAATTTATGTTTGTAAAAAATTTCAGTCCACCCCTTTGGAGGAAAGGTTGAAATTCATAAAAAATAATAAACATTGTAAATTATGTTTGAATGCTCATAGTGGAAGTTGTAGGCTAAATTTGAAGTGTAGTGTATGTCGTGGCGGCCACAACACAATATTCTTCCTCTTCAACCGTATGCAGGTTGTGCAGAATAAATGCCTTAGAATGGCAATATACAAAGGGGTTAGACCTAACTTTTTTCCTAGGAACTCATGGCTTCACCAAAAATCCAAAATGGAATATCTAAAACCATATACTCTCGAGCTGGCAAGAAGGTATTATGAATACTGCCTGCCAGGCTCCCTAACGAGTAGAATGAAAAAACAACGCGGAGGCAGACATAAGGGATATAGTCTCCTGCACGCAAACATCTCAATGCAGCTCCAGTCAATATAAACACTGTACATTTACATTTTCTTTGTACATTGTAACGAGTTTTTTTTGGGCACCGATCAGAGGTTTATTTATTTTTTTTTTCCTTTCGTAACATTTTTTTTTTGGGTTTAATATAACTCGTTACATACTCTCCAACCTTTTCCGTTACCGTATCCAGGTATTTATTTTTCTTTATACTTATATTTTTATCGTCCGTCCGGAAGTACGTAAAGTCGAAGTATACTATATAAAATTTTTGATTTAAATATTTCAACCGAGGAGACATTCAGTAAATATACAAACTAATTAATTTCGAAAGACACCTAGTATACATGTGAATTTTTTGGCTAGAGATAAATTTAACGACCACTAATGCCGAAATGTAGAGTGGGAATTAAAATATAAATTGGAAGTCAATTGAAAGAATCGCTCTCATTTTCTGCTCTTCTCTGCGCTTCGATTTAAAAAAAAACCAGTGAACCAGTAAAAATATTTTTGTGAAATCCGGACTCCGGCAGTTTTTGTTTTGAAGGTAAATAGTTTAAAGTAATAGTATATTAGAAGACTTTCCGTACCGCCGTTTAACATTAAAATTTTGTAGACATTTCTTTGAAAATAGTCATGACCAGTTTTTATGTACTAAGTTAAAACATATTTTTTGATTCTTTCTTTTACAAAAATAAAATATTTATAGTTGGAATGAAATAAAGTTTCCGATAACTGTATATTCGATAATTTTTCGTACTGCCGATTGAGATTAAAATTTTGTAGGTATTTCTACGAAAATTTTCATGACTAGTTTCTTTTAGATATTAAGTCAAGTTTTTTTTTGTTGTTTGGTTCTTTCACAAAAATAAAAGTTGTAGTTGAAATATAGTTGGCTTAAATTTTTTTTTGTATCACATCGTTTAAAATAATAATTCATAATCGATATGAATTATTATTATCCGGTTCTCTAGTGGTTTTATGATTTCAGTTGCTGAAGTTCTTTCTATATAATTAAAACTCGTGTGGATTGTGAAATTTTAACTTTATTCCGGTCTTGATATTTTTTACTCTGTGTGTCGATAACTAGGTACCTTTTAAACTCGTGAAATTTATTTCGGGAATAGTAGTTTATAATATTTTTCTTCCGTATTTCTTTTAAATCCAAGGGGTTTCTCGAACTTGGAAGAGGCTTAGCTACAACTCGTTCGAGTAACCGGCAGATTTAAACCGTTCTTATATCGTACCGTGGACCAGTTTATTTCTTTTATTTTTTTTTTAATAGTATTTTTCGTATTTCTTTTAAATCCAAAAAGTTTCTCGAACTTGGAAGAGGCTTAGCCACAACTTGTTCGATTAACCGGCAGATTTAAACCGTCCTTATATCGTACCGTGGACCAGTATATTTCTTTTATTTTCTAAATAATATTTCGTTTATATTTCTTTTAAATCCAAAAAGTTTTTCGAACTTGGAAGAGGCTTAGCCACAACTTGTTTGATTAACCGGAAGATTTAAACAGTTCATACATCGTACCGTGAACCAGTTTATTCATTTTATTTTATAAATAATATTCCTGTTGTATTTCTTTTAAATCCAAAGAGTTTCTCGAACTTGGAAGAGGCTTAGCTACAACTTGTTCGATTAACCGGCAGATTTAAACCCTTATTACGTCGTCCCGAGGACCAATTCAATTCTTTTATTGTCTAAATAATAATCTTTGTATTTATGGGGAATCCGAAGGGTTTCTCGAACTTGCAAGGGGCTTAGCCACAACTTGTTCGATTACCCGGCCGATTTAAATTTTTTCCTCTTTCTTTCCTCCGTCTCGTGTGCAAAATATATATATATATATAATTTTTGTTGTTGTTGTTTAAACACTGGTTTTCCGTATTTCCTTTGAATCCTAAGGGCTTTCTTGAACTTGGAAGAGGATTAGCCACAACTCGTTCGAGAACCCGGCTGATTTAGGAAGTTCTTTCACCGGCTCACGAATCAATACACTCTCTTCCTGTCTAAATAGTAAATTCCCGTGTCTCTATTGAATCCGAAGGGTTTCTTGAACTTGCAAGAGGCTTAGCCACAACTTGTTCGGTTACCCGGCAGATTTGAGCGGTATTTGAATAATCTGACCAGCCTTGACTGTTACGTCCGTTAAAATCCCAGGTATAGGTAATACATACCTCATTTTCTTTCCCTGTTATTTTGATCGTCACTATAGAATTATTCATAAAATAGACCACAGAGTATTAATATTATTAGTATCAAAGGTTTCCTTTATTATTATTTTGTGATATACCGCCCTATTGTGTGATCGTAGGTATACACTAAACCGTAGGTAGTATACCACTCTGCTGAATTCCTGTTTCCTTCATTAACCCGTAATTTATAAATTGAAGGATCCATATTTGATTGTAATTAAGTAAATAAAGTTAATTCAACAAGACCCCTGGAATTTTCCGTAACCTCCATCTGAGGCTATCTGGAACTCTTGACGCTAAGGGTCAAGGGGCCGTGGAGCAAACCACGTTAATAATCTGGCGCCCGAGATTTAAACCGAATTTTGCATCAAGGGTGTCCATAGTGACGTGTTCGTGTGGCAGGAGCCACGTGTAAGGAAGTAAGCGCGTTACAACATAGTTGTACTTTTGCACATAATTAGTTTAGTCAGGGTAATTATTTAGTAGTGTAAATGAACGCGGTTGTGAGAGAGTGAATGGGGTTGTACATAAGACTGAATGAGGCATGAAAGAGTGTACATAGATTTTAACAAACTAATATTAGGATTTTAATTAGATTAGTTCAGATTCCATAAATATGTGACCCTGTTTTTCAATAGTTTTTCATGGGTATAACATCTAAACTTCTGAGGGAATGTTAACTGTTAGGTTCGATCGGATCTATTATAGGTCATAAATCATTAGAACAAGCGGATGATGCGATACAGCAAGGAGCCGTAATGGAGGGAGTAGAAGAGAGTCCATTAGGTAAACGGAGCCAGTACATCGGCAGAGCGACCAGGTCGCACTATTAATCACATGTAATGCGTGATATAAATAGTTTGTTTTAGCCTAATCAGGCACCATTGTAATAGAATTACTGATGAATAAAGATTATATTGACAACACAATATTACATCAAGACAAATGTGATAGAGAAAACTCTCAACTTGTTCTTTTTACAAATAATATTAGTAATGATGTGCTTCCACCAACCATCAAGGTCAGAATCAAAGTAAATGACAGCAATTTTATAACTGCACTTGCCTTGGCAGACTCTGGCAGTCAACTGTGTCTCATTGCAAACAATTTAGTAAAACAGTTAAATTTAAAAACAATAAATTGCAACCATACCATATCAGGTATACAGGGAACACCTTTTAAAGTCAATCAAGCCGATGAGCTAGAGATTTATTCTTGCCACAACCAAAACAAAATCACATGTAAATGTGCAGTAGTTAAAAAAATCACCCATAGTCCCCTGATACGCGATTGCAATATAAAGGAATTGAACATACCAAACAATTTAATACTTGCAAACAATGAATTTTGTACACATAAAGAAATTAGTATATTGTTGTCCGCAGACATATTCTTTGACATTTTGTGCAATAGTAAGATAACACTTTCGAATGGCATCATTTTGCAAAACACCATTTTTGGATATTTAGCAAGTGGAAGTGTTATCAATAAAATAAATGAACTCTATTCAAACAATGTTGCTGCAATTTCTTTACATACAAGTCTGATTAATAAGGGAGACAAATTAGAAACTATTATATGTAGATTTTGGGAAATAGAAAAAGTACCTGTCATTTTTCAGGAGTATGACTGCGAACAAAAGGCATGTGAAGACATGTTTCAAAAATCTGTTGTATTAAAAAATAAGGAATTTGATGTCAAATTACCTCTAAAACCCTCAGCTGTTCAACAACTATAAATCCTTTGTTCATGAATATATCAATCTAGGACATGCAAAAATTGTTGAACCAGGAAATTACGAAATTAATAATCAACAGGTGTACTATATGGCACACCACCCCGTTATACGGGAAGAAAAAACAACAACAAAGCTTCGCGTAGTGTTTGATGGAAGCATGAAATCAAAAAATAAATCATGCATTAATGATTTTCTATATAATGGTGCAGTTGTACAAAACGAACTGTTTGACAAACTCATTTTATTTCGAACTTATAGATACGTTTTCTTAACCGATATTAAACAAATGTTTAGGATGATAAAAATTCATCCTGACCATTGCAGCTTACAAAACATTTTGTGGCGTGACAATAGTGAACTTCCAATCCAATGCTTACAATTACAAACCGTAACATACGGGCTAAAAAGTTCCAACTTTCTCGCTACTCGCTGCCTTATAGAGTTAGCAGAAAGGTACAAAAATAAATTTCCTCTTGCAGCAAATGTGCTAATTAACAATACTTATGTTGATGATATACTAGCCGGTGCTGACACTGTACAGGAAGCAGTAAAATTAAAAAAACGAACTTATATCATTATTAAAATTAGGATCCTTTAATCTGCACAAGTGGTGTGCGAATGATGCTTCTATTTTGAAAGACATTCCTTTAGAAATGCAACACCTTAATGAAGTTGACATAGATAAAATAGATCCTCCTGTTAAAACTTTAGGGCTATTATATAATGTAGACAGTGGTAGTTTTAAAATTTGTGCCCCAAAAATTGACTCCAATAGTGTATTACAAAAAGGCAAGTGTTGGCCTTTATTTGTAAATTTTATGACCCTGAGGGATTTGCTGGTCCAATCTTAGTTACAGCCAAGGCAATAATGAAAAAGCTGTGGCTATGTAAGTTAGACTGGAACGATATTCTTCCAGATGACCTTAAAAATACATGGCTGGAGTTTCAAAATAGTTTAAATAACATGCCAGTCATAGCAGTTGAACGCAATTTAAATTTGCATGATGCAGCAAGAGTAGAGCTAATTGGATACTCTGCGTCCCTCACTGCATATGGAGCAGTCTTATATATTAGAGCAATATGTAGCAGCAATGTTTATTGCAATATTTTATGCTCAAAGTCGAGAATTACTCCAACGAACAAACAATACACAGTACCCCGTTTAGAACTAAATGGCACACTTTTGTTGGCCGTAATTAGCAAGCAGAATTTTTACCCTGTTGAACAAAAAAATTTCTGAAGCTTTCCTCTATAGTGACTCTAACATTGCATTAACATGGATACACTCGGATCCTAAAACTCTAGATGCTTATGTCGCAAATAGAGTCATAAAGATCCAAAACTTGACAAGGTCATTTAACTGGGCTTACTGCAAGTCTAAGTCCAACCCAGCGGACATCCTCAGTAGAGGAGTTGATCCACAAGACACAAAATATATAACATTCTGGCTGCACGGGCCAAAAGGCCTAAAAGAGGCAGACTTTCATTACAACAAAAAATTTACTGAATTTGTAAATCCACTACCAGAAATAAAAACAAAAGAATTCATTGTAGCCGCCACAAAAAAACAGGAAAATCTTTCTTCGAAGATTTCTCTAGTTTAATCAAGTTAGTTAGAACAGTTGCTTGAGTAGCTCGATTTCTCTACAATACAAGACAAAAAAATGAAAAACTTACAGGGCACCTTTCCCCTTCAGAGTTAATTGCAGCATTGCATTTAATAATGAAAGTTGAGCAAAATAAGTATTTTGTAGAAGAAATTAAGGCCCTTAACTCAACCTTAGAAATGAAATGAAATTTAAAAATATTACACCCCTTCATAGACCAGGAAGGCTTACTACGCGTAGGTGGCAGACTGCATAATGCAAATATTGGGTTTGATCCAAGGCATCCAAATATTTTACCAAAAAATAATTATATCACAGACTTGCAGGTCCAAAACATGTTCTTAGCAGCCTTAATAAAAAATTGTGGATAATTAGTGGAAACCGCGAAGTAAAGAAAAATCTCCACGGGTGTACTATATGCTTCAAAGCAAAGGCTAAGTGCTCAGAACAATTAATGGGAACTCTTCCAAAAGACAGAGTGCTTTCGTGTAGAGTATTTACAAACGTGGGCATTGATTTTTGCGGTCCATTTAATATTAAGCAGTCGAGAATCAGAAAATCAATCGTAACAAAATGTTACATAGCAGTC
Organism: Lochmaea crataegi; assembly: GCA_947563755.1. Lineage (NCBI taxonomy): Eukaryota > Metazoa > Arthropoda > Insecta > Coleoptera > Chrysomelidae > Lochmaea > Lochmaea crataegi. The sequence goes on along the minus strand of OX387427.1, from coordinate 51,873,094 downwards.
TTTGTATGCTTTTCTGTAAGGACTGTTCATTTAGAACTTATTTCAGATATGACTACGCCAAATTTCTTGGCCGCTCTCAAAAGATTTATCCATCGACGAGGCAGGCCAACAAAGATTTATTGCGACAATGGTGGCACCTTTAAAGGAGCCAACAATGAGTTGCGAGAGCTATATAAAGCCCAAAACACGAAACAAAATAAGGACACTGACGTCAATTATGCTACAAATGAAGGCATTGAATTTAAATTCATCCCTTTGGGAGGCTGCTGTAAAAAGCGCGAAGTTTCACCTAAAAAGAGTAGTAGGCAACGCTCTACTTACTTACGAAGAGTTTAACACTGTAGTTATAGAAATAGAAGGCATTCTGAACTCACAGCCTTTGACCCAAATTACCAATGACCCCACCGACTTATCTTATTTAACTCCAGGTCATTTCACAATAGGTGCTCCAATAACAAGTTTTCCTGAAAAGGATCTAACCAGCGTTCCTGAAAACCGACTTTTGGGAATTATGCACAAAAATAAAACAAACGTTTTGGAAAAAATGGTACAACGATTATCTAACACAACTGCAAACAAGGCCTAAATGGAAAAGTCCCACACCGAATTTGGAGGAAGGAATGCTTGCACTTCTAAAAGAAGACAACGTTCCATCCCTTAAATGGCCAATGGCAAGAATCGTAAAGGTGATCCCTGGCAAGGATTTAAAAGTTAGAGTCGTTCATGTAAAAACTCAATCTGGAGTCTTCTCTCGCTCAGTGACAAACATTGCTGTTCTTTCCATATGTTAATCTGTACAAAATAAAATACACCACTTTAAATAAATGAAAAACGCAAAAATTGTATAATTATTGTAAAATAAAAAACCATGTACTTTTCAAAACATGTAAAGTTGTATAAATAGGTAGATTTTAGATTTTTAGAAATATGTAAATACAAAAAAAAAACATACATGTGTACTTGATAGCGTTCACATTAATGTGCTCAACTCAACTAAATGTTCGACTAAAAATATTGAAAATTGCTAAAAATCCATAATAAGTGGTTTCTTGGGACGAGAAATCGACTGGCACAATCAGTTTTTTGATAAAATCATTATTTCGCCTTCAAATAGAGTATTGAAATTTTCGAAAATCCACTTTTCAAAACGCAAAATACTCATAACTCGATTATTTGAAGAGATAGAACATTCTAGTCTTGACCAATCGATTCAGAGCAAAGATTTACATCTCCGCACAAATTTTGATTTGATATTCTCGAGTATTAAGGGAGTTAGGAGAAAGCAGTTTATATCGCGAAATATTCCCATATTACTACCTTGTTACTAAATGTTCGACTAAAAATATTGAAAATTGCTAAAATTCCATAATAAGGGGTTTTTTGGGACGAGAAATCGACTGGCACAATCAGTTTTTTGATAAAATCATTATTTCGCCTTCAAATAGAGTCATGAAATTTTCGAAAATCCACTTTTCAAAACGCAAAATACTCATAACTCGATTATTTGAAGAGATAGAACATTCTAGTCTTGACCAATCGATCCAGCGGAAAGTTTTACATCTTCGCACAAATTTTGAGTTGATATTTTCGAGTATTAAGGGAGTTAGGAGAAAGCAATTTATATCGCGAAATATTCCCATATTGCTACCTTGTTACTAAATTTTCGACTAAAAATATTGAAAATTGCTTAAAATCCATAATAAGGAGTTTTTTGGGACGAGAAATCGACTGGCACAATCAGTTTTTTGATAAAATTATTATTTCGCCTTCAAATAGAGTCATGAAATTTTCGAAAATCCACTTTCCAAAACAAAAAATACTCATAGCTCGACTATTTGCAGAGATAGAACCTTAGACAAGAGAAGAGAGAGGACGCGTAACTAGCAATCTGAGCAAGCGTAATATACTGTGCCTGGTTATCGATCGTCCGCCATTAGATTGGTGACTAAAGCTTTTGTGACACCACGACTATTTTGACCAGTTTTTTTGTGATTTATAAGTGAAAAGAACATTGATAGGTAGTTTGTTACAATGGTTTTTTGTGCTGCATACCAGTGTAAAAGTAGTAGTAACAAAAAGGAACCAGATATTACGTTTCATAATAGGTAAGTCAAATAAGCACCAAATAATACTTGTTCTGTTTTATCATATTTCAAGTTGTTTTCTATCATTAATCAATTTTGTATTTATATAATGTTCGTGTCTCAATTCCGGAATCATAATTATTACCAGTTGAGTTTGTTTATTTTATGTTTTCATTCAAGTTTTGGTAATTAATCATTTTCAAATCACCATACAAGCGATAATTCCCAGAGGCGTGCGGAATGATAATTTTTATAGACTTTAATATATACTATACTTTTGATTTTTTATTATTGTAAATGCTTGTATTAGGTTTTCATTTTTAATTAATCAACTTAATTTTGGTTGTTTTTTTTAGATTTCCTGCGGATCCTGTAAAAAAAAATCTTTGGGTTCAGGCAGTGAAACTTGAAAATTGGACGCCATCGCCAAATGATAGATTATGTTCAAAGCATTTTGAAAAACGGTTTTTCTATCAGACCGATTTTAAAAGACGTTTACTAAATTCAGCAGTCCCTACTACATTCCCAGAATTGCCAAAATACATGCAGCCAAAGAAGGTAAGCACATTCCTACATATTATTAATTATTGTAATTTCATAGAATTAACAAAATATACAGGGTGGGTCACCATAGGTATAATATAATAATAATTGTTTTATTTGGAAAATAACCTATTCGCTTTGTATAAATGAAAATATTTTTGAAATACACGCATTTAAAACTTAAACCACTTTAAACATAATATGAAAATACTATTCTTTTTAAAAAACATATTTTTGCAGACAGTGAAAAGAAAAGCATTGCACCTAGAGGCTGTGCCAGGTACTTCAGCTTCGCATAGTAGCCAAGCACAAGAAGAAACTCCTCGAAAAAAACGGCTAAGAAGACAACTTTTTAATGAGGTGCAAAAGAACAAAGAAAAAACAAGAACAATAAAAGTTCTAAAGCAGAAGCTTGAAAGATACAAAAAAAAAGTTATATCGTTAAAATCCCTTATTAAAGAGTTGAATAAGAAATATTTGATATCCTCTGAGAACATGTTAATGTTTGATAGTATGCCTTGTATTACTAAGGAACTGCAAAAGCGCAAATTTAAAAAAAAAAGTAAATACTCACCTGAGCTGCGTAAGTTCGCTATTACTTTAAGTTTTTTTTCACCCAAAGGGTATAACTATGTAAGGCAGGTGTTTGATACTTGCTCACCTCACCATAGCACTATAGGTAAGTGGTTCAGAAATGTCAACGCTGAGCCAGGGTTCAGTAAAGAAGCGTTTGATGCTATAAAAAAATATGTCAATTCTTCTGACAAACCCTTAATTTTAGCACTTATTGTTGATGAAATTTCACTTACACAACAAGTAGAATGGGATGGGAAGAAGCTTCATGGGTATGTAAATTTTGGTGTTGATTTAGATAATAACTTAACCGAAGTTGCAAAAGAGGCATTTGTTTTAATGGTTGTTGGCGTTAACGCATCCTGGAAGTTACCTGTAGGCTATTTCTTCGCAAATAGTTTGAATGGCAGGCAAAAATGTTCAATTGTTTCACAATGCATTCAATTAATTGATGAAACAGGTGCACATTTGATTTCACTAACTTTTGATGGTGCTCCATCAAATGTGACAATGACTCACATGCTAGGCTGTAAAACGAATTTTAATAGCTTGAAACCTTATTTTACGGTAAATGATAAAAAAATTTATATAATTTTCGATCCTTGCCATATATGTTGAAATTAATAAGAAATACATTTGGTGAAAAAAAAATTTTTAAAAGATGGCGAGGGCAATTTTAGAAGGTGGGAATTTATTGAAAAATTAGGTAAATTACAAAATGCGGAGGGTCTCCACTTAGGAAACAAACTCAGAAAAGCTCATTTACATGTTTCCAAACAAAAAATGAAAGTCCGTTTAGCAGTTCAATTACTAAGCCAATCTGTTGCGGATGCATTGAGCTATTGTGAAAATGAATTAGATTTGGAAGACTTTCAAGGTTGCTCTGCAACTATTAAATTTATAAGAATTATAAATAATATATTCGACATATTAAACAGTAGGTCTCTTCATCCACCAGGGTTTAAAAAGCCTCTTTTTGAAAAGAATATTCAATCCACAAAAATTTTTATAGAAGATGCTATTGAATACATTTCAAAACTAGAAATTAATAATGAAATAATTATCAATTCTCATCGAAAAACTGGGTTTATAGGCTTCATAATTTGTTTGAAAAATACACTTTTGATGTATAATGACCTGGTGTGTGAAGAAAATAAATTAATCTATCTTCCAATGTATAAATTTAGCCAGGATCACATTGAACTATTTTTTTCATCCATACGTTCACGAGGTGGTTGGAATAACAACCCCACTTGTAGACAGTTCACTGCTGCCTTCAAAAGATCAATAGTTAGAGCTGAAATTCGAGAGGGGGGTATGGGTAACTGCATTCCATTAGAGGAGATACCTATATTGGTGGGATCTAGTCAAAGCCAACCTGAAAATAATATCTATTTGAGTCACTCACGACTTACAGATAGTGAGCCCCAAGAACATTATTCTCTGCAAAGTTTATGGGAGGATCATGAATACATAATGAATCCAGCTGTAATCAGCGAATGTTCACATCAAATTGTTGTATACATTGCAGGATTTGTTTCTTGGCACTTACAAAAATCCTTAAAATGTGAACGCTGTTTAACTGCTGAGATAGGGGAAAAAGCCAACTTCTTAAATTCCCTAATAGCAAAAAAATCTCGAGGAGGCCTAACATATCCTTCACAGGATGTTATAAATATTTGTAAAAAGTCTGAACATTTTATTAGATTGTATGAAAAAAAATGCAAAAAAGTGCTTTTATAGATATTTTAAAAAATAAAATCCTGCATCAGGCTATTGAGTCAAACTGTTTTTCTTCTTTAAAAGACCACGCTGCTGACAACAACAACAACCATATTTACTTTTTAATTCAGGCCATAATCTTAAAATATTTAAATATAAGAATTTATTTTATTATTGAAAAAAATTCGGAAGTTAAGGACCCCGTACGGCAACAATATTTATTTATTTTATTTATTTATTTATTTAATTACAATATCCTCGGGGCAAGCCCAATTACAGGATAAGGACAAACACAGGACAATAGCGACAGAAGAGAAAAAAATAATACAAAGCAGTATTTGCAATAAAGCTATTCATGAATGCCCACTGGCGTTCACAAAAAAGAAACTTACACAAGCATTATATGCAAAGTGAAGTCTTTCCTATGAATTACCCCGGAGAAAGATTTGTTTTATTTGTCTATTATTTGTGTTTGACTCAATCGAGGAGTACTCAATGATAAGCTGGTTTAATGGTGAAAATTTGTAAACGTTTGTCCTATGTGGTAATTCATAGAAAAGGCTATTGGTTCTAGAATTTGTTCTAGGAACTCTGAAGTTCAGTAACGATACAATATTATCACATTTAAAAATATAATTAACAATTTTATATAAAAACATAACTGAATGCATTGAGCGACGACGAAGTAAACTACTGCTATTAAAACGAGAATAAAAGTGTTCTTGAGGTGTGCCTCTAACAGGATAAAGACCGTCCAAGATATAAGAAGCCGACTTAAAGTATCTTCTTTGTACTCGTTCCAAAGCGGAAATATGAATATTATAATTCGGGCTCCAAATAACACATGCATACTCCAGTTGCGATCTTACAAATGCCGACAACAAAATATTCCATTAGTTGATATTTTTGAAACATTTCGCATTTCTAACGATGAAACCCAGCGACCGATATGCTGCAGAGACCGTTTTTTGTATATGTGGAACAAAAGACAACCTTTGATCAAAATAAACACTCAGATCTTTAAGGACATCTGGTCTGTCGAGGACAATGTTGCACAAAGTGTAATCAAATTGGATAGTTGTTTCTTTTCGACAAAAGGACATTACGTTACATTTATTTGGGTTCATAGGGAGCTTGTTTCTGATACACCAATTATTGACCAAATTAAGGTTTCTCTGTAGTTTTAAGCAGTCATTAACGGAGTTTATTTTACAGTATAGTTTCATATCATCAGCATATATGTCTTTATCAATGTCAACATCCAGATCTTAGGTAATGTCATTTATAAAAATGTTGAAAAGTAAGGGACCCAATATAGAGCCCTGTGGGACACCGGAAGTTTGAAGAAAAGGATGAGATTTGTATCCTAAAGTTTGAACATATTGAGTGCGATCATGAAGATAAGAACTAAGTATAGCAATTAACATGTCATCTACACCAAATAAATTAGGTTTATGTAAAAGTAGGCCATGGTCAATTTTGTCAAAAGCTTTAGAAAAGTCAGTGTAGATAGTATCAACTTGACTTTTCTTCTCCAGCACTTCACAAATGAATTGGGTTACGCAAAATAGATTCGTAACTGTGGACCTACCAGATATGAAACCATGTTGTTTAGATATGATGATATTACTGACATGAAACGCAAGGTGATTATGGACGACTATTTCGAACACTTTGGCGAAAATGTTTAGAATAGCTACTGGACGATAATTACTTATGTCATTCTTTAAGCCTTTTTTAAATATGCGGCAAATCCTAGAAACCTTCCAACAATCGGAAAACTTCCTAAGATTGAGAATGAGATTAAAAATTCTATAGAGAGTGTTGCACAAAGTATACGCACAGTCATTGACTAAGAAGGCCGGAATTAAATCGGGTCCATTTGTCTGTTTGAGATTAAGTTTCTTAGCAGCCACTAAGATTTCGTTTTCAGAAAATTCTCTGATACTTAAGATATTTTGACCGTTATTATGACTGTCGTGATATACAAAATTGATTTTATTTAAGGGTCAGTAACATTTTTGAGCTATATTTATGTTAGGTATATATTTTTAGTTTATTTAGTTAAAATTAGGAATTAACGAGTTTAGTATTTATTACTATTATATTTTATTATTTTGTAACAAGTTTATTATTGATTATGTAATTTGTCTAGAATTAAAAGAGGAGAGAAATCGACGAGAAATCGACTGGCACAATCAGTTTTTTGGTAAAATCATTCTTTCGCCTTCAAATAGAGTCATGAAATTTTCGAAAATCCACTTTTCAAAACGCAAAATACTCATAACTCGATTATTTGGAGAGATAGAACGTTCTAGTCTTGACCAATCATATTCGGCGGAAAGTTTTACATCTTCTAACAAATTTTGAGTTGATATTTTCAAGTATTAAGGGAGTTAGGAGAAAGCAATTTATATCGCGAAATATTCCCATATTGCTACCTTGTTACTAAAAGTTCGACTAAAATATTTAAAATTGCTAAAAATCCATAATAAGGTGTTTTTTGGGACGAGAAATCGACTGGCACAATCAGTTTTTCGATAAAATCATTATTTCGCCTTCAAATAGAGTCATGAAATTTTCGAAAATCCACTTTTCAAAACAAAAAATACTCATAACTCGACTATTTAGAGAGATAGAACGTTCTAGTCTTGACCAATCGATTCAGCGGAAAGTTTTACATCTTCATACAAATTTTTAGTTGATATTTTCGAGTATTAAGGGAGTTAGGAGAAAGCAATTTATATCGCGAAATATTCCCATATCTACCTTGTTACTAAATGTTCGACTAAAAATAAACTTCAGCGAAGAATAGCTGTTGTAAAATCAAAGATCCAGCATTTATTACGACTAAAGAAAAAATAATATACCTACTTATTATCTTGTGGTTTTCAAGTTTTAATTTTAACTTTTAAAAAATTATTAATTTTTCAAAAAATGCCTAATTGTTAAGAGTTTTTTTTATTTATATATATTATTTATATAGATAATTACAAATAAAATGAAAAAAACAGTAACAATAATATACACTCTAACCACTCCTTATAAGCGAGCCGTCAATAGTAGTACCCCACCTCATTTTCACTCCTACCCCTTTCGGATATTATCAATATATTCGTTATATACTTCAGTGCATGAAATTACCAATTTCCATATTTTTTTGATTTTTTTTGCCCAGTTACTCAATTTTAGTGAAATACCAAAATATTTGAAAATAAAAATTGAATAACCTTAAATACAAGTATAACCCACCACTAAATTCAATTTAGAAACTTTCATTTTACCGTTATACTAATTAAGCATGCTTTAATAACTCATCCAAAATACTCAAAATATATGAGCAAACTTACTAGTTTCAAAAATAACTAATTCGATAATTTCAATAAATTTAATAAGAAAGCAGTAATAACACGTAAGACCCTCCACAATGTGGCAACTGCGCTGGTGGGACATACGAGTAATAATTGTTTATAAAATATATAGCGTCAGGGGGAACTACCACTGTATAACATGTTTGAAATATATTGAAATTTGAAATATATATATATATAATGAATTTTCAATTTAGTCAATATTTTTAGTTTTAATATGCCCCTGCCAAAACTCCTCTCAGGTCGTGGTTCTAAATGTTCCTGTTATTTTAATAAAATTGTCCAGAAAATCCTTTTAAACTGAATTATATTATTACATTTGAGAAATTACATTAGAGTCTTTTGTGGTAAGAGTTCGCAGCGGGTAAGTGTGCGCAGGCGATATTTTTAGTACATGAGTAAAGACAGCAGCACTCACTATAAGGGCTATTTATAACATCGTCGGCAACCGTAAAAATTGGAGGAGCCACCAGCTACAACGGCTTTCGTTTATGAAATACGAGCAAATATAAACTATCGGCCATTTTGCTAAAATTTTCGACAAACTATTAGTGTATGCATTGAAGTTTAATTTCATATCTGAACATAATTTGCACGTTGTTTGTATAACCTCAAATTTGAAACTTTTTAAAAAATTATTCGTTGTTGGGGTAAGTGTGTGCGGTTAAGTGTACGCATGCGTATACTTACCCAGAGTTTTTCTTTCATAAAAATGGCTCGTAACTATCGAATAAAAAATCCAGAAAAGCGGCTAGTCACCCAAGAGCAAATAGATGAGGCAATAAGGTTTATGGAACATGGTGTGAGACAACGAACAGCCGCTGATAGAGTTGGGATCAGCGAAAGAACCCTTCGAAAAGGACTGTTTTGACAGTGTGTTGCAACGTCCTTAGGATGTTTTAAGCCTACTTTTACAAGTCTTCAAGAAAATAAGATCGTTGGATATTGTTTGAACATGGACAATCTTCTTTTCGGAATCACAATTCATTACGAAGACTTGTTTTCCAGTATGGGTGCGTTTGAGATTGCGATCAGGGCAAACCGAGCACGCTCGAATTGCACTAATGCGTTTGACTTTACGTTTAGAGCGAAATATTTTGCGTTCGAGTTTGCTCAGAGCGTGTGTTCCGGTCGGCAAATACGTGTACTGCAGACGCACAAGGGATGGGCAAACAATTCGTATATGTTCGGCTACGATCGGTGTAGTAATCACGACAGGCGCGTAAACTGGCGACGTAATTGGATCTGGTTCGATCTTACACGTCTGCAATTTGCATTAGGTATTTAGCATTACAAAAGTGATATAAACAATGGAGAATATAGTGCCAGAGGGTTACGAATATAATTATATAAATCAAAGCAGTTTTAGAACCAAACTACAATCTAAAGAAGAAGTAGAGGTTAGTATAATAATATTTTATTTGAAGAAATTAATGATAACGGTAAACAGATATGGGGGGGCGTTTTGTTTATACACATGGCCAGCCATTTTAAATTGTGGGTCGGTATTTAATAAGTTTAAATTTTTTTCATTTTCACTAAAAATGAGTTATTTGTGTCATAATTTATTACTTACTAATACTTAATATTTACTTACTAGTGAAAAGCGACAATGTTTTTTTTTAATGTTCATCACTACTTAGAAAACATGCAGTGGCGTTGATGCTCTCCTTAGATTGATATTGATGTTTTTTTACAGAAATGGGTTCACGATTTAGAAGAAAAAACTAAGGTTACTTACAGAATAACCAAAACATTTCCAGTAGGTTCTGTAAGGCCAGTCAATATCTTTAAAAGAATATATCACTGCCATTTTAACACTAGAACGGAAGAGACGCAATTATCCCGAAGCCGAAATACAAACTGTCCACACCAATTATATGTTAAAATTGAACGGAAGCTTGTCAAATCAAAGTCGCCAGACCATAGTAATCTTGTTGGTAACTGGCCCTGTGTAATAGAATTCAAGAATAATCATAACCATACCATTCTATCAGCGGCTGCACTTCGCTATAGGCCAATAGGAGACACAGCCAAAAAAAGGAATTTTGAATTATTCCAACATGGTCATAATGCTTCTAGTGCATATCACACGTACTGTGTCGAAATGATGGCACAATATGGCGATGAGTATGACAATTATGTTCAAGATAGACGCTTTTTTCCAACCAATAATGACGTACAAAACCTATGGAAAGCTAACTTTAAAACATCGTACGGAGAAAGATCAGGAAAAAATATGCTGATTTATCTAGAAAAATATTTAGCTGAACAAAAAAAAAGTCAGGGTTTTTTTATAAAATTTCCTCCGTAAAAGAAAATTATTCAGTTTCAATATGTACACCTATCATGCAACGCGTAGCGCGATTATTACCTCAGGCAAATGAAATTCTTTTCGTGGATTCTTCAGGCAACTGCGACGTAGGAAACCATAAAGTATACTTTTTTGTGACACAGTCTCCTGCTGGCGGACTGCCTGTTGAGAGCATTTTGACAAATAGTCAAAAATTAACACTGTTTTCGGACGCTGTTCAATCGTTGTATGAGATTTTTCCTGTGAAAATTACACCTTCAGTAATTCTCACTGATGATGATCTCGGTGAAAGAAAAGCACTCCAGACGGTTTGGCATAATGCAAGTATGTTATTATGTACTTTTCATGTTTTAAAATCCTGTTGGAAATGGATTACACTGGCAAAAAATGGAATTTTGAAAGAACATGCTCAACTTCATTATAGATTATTCAAAGACATTTTAATGTCAAGAAACATTGAAGATACTGAAACAGCTATAATGACTTTCTACGAAAAATGTTTGTATGAGAATTTTGCTCATTATGTAGAACATATGCTTGATCGGATTGAGATGTGGTGTTTACTGTATAGAAATGATCTCATGGTACGAGGATCTGATACAAACTTGGAAAGAATAAAGGCATTCAATTTAACGCAACTGACAGATTTTATAATCACTAGTTTTGAGTCTTACTTTACACAGCGTATTATGGACCTTATCTTTAACCGAGTTTCTAAAGCTGTTGAAAATAAGTATTTTCCAGACCAAAGGGACAATCACGTTTATAATATAATCTGTCTTGGAAACATGGATTTTAGAGTTAACAGTTCGAGAAATCCAGAAATTTTGTACGACGTAGATATGTCTGTTTTCAAATGTTCATGCCTAATTGGCTATAATGGCCATTATTGCAAGCACCAAGGGGCTGTTGCAAAAAAAATATAATATATTTACAGCAACTAACACCTTATCACTTTCATCCAAACATATCCTTTATGAAATCGTTTTGGGAAAAATTGCAAATTCATCTACTTTTGATACACTGAAAATCAATGACGTTACAGCAAAAAATTTAAACCAGGACATGTCTTCTACTAATAATTATTCTTCTGTCCAAAACCAGTAAGATCAAGAGACGTTTGATAATGATGATGCCTTGAAATTTGATGAAAAGGAAAATATTGATATAGAAGCAATAAAAACTAGATGGACGGCACATTCGAATTTAATTATGTCAAACTTGAAAGCGATACTGAATCTTTTGGACCCGCTATAATGAAATATTTGGACAACTGTACCAAGTATGCCCGATCAAATCAATCATTGATATCAGGCTTGCATTGTGCTTTTAAATATACAGGAATTCCGTCTAAAAATAAGAGGCAGGCAGTATTAAGAAAAGGAAAAAAAATATCTGTACAACCGACTTCAATATCGAGACGTAAGGTTACATTGACAGGTAGAAGAGCATCTTTAGCTGGACGAAAACCTGGAAAATCTAACAGAAAACAGCAAAAAAGAGCACCACACAAATTGCAACTGCGTGTAGGGAGTAACATTGGTCTAGGTGACAATAAATTTAGGAAATAGTTATTTTTTGCGGATGTTAATTTGTCATTATGTTAATTTAAATATAATAGCAATTAAAAAAGTTGGTTTTATACTGCGCCTTATTTACATTCTATAAACTGGCATATAGACGTACTAACATAAACTACGTCTGGCCCTTGCCTATGCTTGACCAACCTTAGTAAACTGCAGACGTATAAGGACAATCTACGTCTTCACTTTACTGCTATTATTATTGGTCGGATAAATCTTGAAAAGCCGAATCGTTCAGCTATGCCTTATGCGTCTGCAGTATACGTATATGCTTCCGGGCGCTCTCTTTTCCCGGTCTTATTGGATAGGGCACTGTAGCGAATAGCGGATTATAACCTAAAATTCGAACAAGTTGTTGTTATTGTAAAATTTATTATGGATGAGAATGGAAAATGTGATATTTGTGGCCTTGCTGGTCCTTTACAAGAAATTCAGCAGCACTTCATGGACACACATGTAGAAATAGAAAACCATGAAAACATCCCTGAAGACACCGATCATGGGGATCAAGATTGTATTGAAAATAGTAAGTAGAATACAAGGTACTTAATTTACAAATGTTATTACTTAGGTACTTATTACCCAGCTATGTGTAGATGACCACTGAAATGTATTCCTTCATTTTTAGCTGAAGAAAATTCGGAAATGAATGATACTCATTTACGTTGGCCTGCAGAACATGTCCTATTACTAATTAGGTTGGTCGAAAATAAACAGGATATGTTTAATACATCTCTAAAAAAGAATGTGTGGATAAAAATATCAAGTGAAATTACAAAACTGACAGGAAAAAGTATACAAATGAGCAAGTCGACAATAAGTGGAAAGGGCTTAAAAAGACCTACAAGAAAATTAAAGGCCACAATAATCACACTGGAAATTGAAGAAAAACATGGGAATTATATAAGGCTATTGATAGTTTTATGGGTAACAAACCCGAAATAACACCTTTAGCTATTTGCAGTTCTAGTAGTGGCTTAAAAGTAAACACTGGTAAGTTGTGCAGAAAAAAGTCTAAAGGTATGGACAATAACTCGGAAGATCTAACGACGCCGACGGTTTCCAGTGCTCTAAATAATAATCAAATTTCCAATATGTGGGCACTTACTCTGAAAATCCGGGGCATCTAACAACGGTTTCCAGTGTTCTAAATAATGATCAAATGCCCAAAGTTGTGGACAATAACTCGGAAGATCTAACGACGGTTTCCAGTGCTCTAAATAATGATTAAATATCCAAAGATGCGGGCACTAACTCGGAGGTTACAGAGCATCTAACAACGACTTCCAGTACTCTGAATAATGAACAAATGCCCAGTACATCTTCCTTTGATAGAGAGAAATACAGTGTTAAAACTACGAAAAGTAGTGAACAAAGTTGCCTACGGAAAAAATTATTCAGACGACGAAGAAAATTTTTGGGGAGGAGACAGTGAGGAGACAATTCCTAAAAGAGGAAAAAAGCGTGCACGCAACCCAAGAGAATGGAGGAGAGTCAAAGCCAAGTTACTAAAAAATGCAGCAAAATCTTATATTTCTAGAACAGGAAAAGTTGTTAAAGGGAAGACTATGGGGCCACCTTGCTCGGACAGATGCATTCTTAAGTGCTCCATGAAATTTTCCGATGAAGCTAGGCTTGAACTATTTAAGAGTTACTGGAACTTTGGTACATTACAACGACAACGTGACTTTTTAGCAACATGTGTAGAACCATTGCAGTTGAAGTACCGTCGCGTGTCATCTTCGTCACAAGAACCAAGGAGACAAAATTGTGGATTTTACCTATTGAATAATGGCAAGAAAATACGAGTTTGCAAAACGTACATTATTAATACTTTTGGAATAACAGAACGAATCATTCGCACCGTTATTAAAGCAAGAGCTAGTGGTTCTGGTATTATAGATGAATATAAACGTGGCAGGCATGGAAAACACAAAAAAATCGATCAGGAGAATTCGGTTAGATTCTGTTAGATTGCATATAAGTTCAATTCCGAGAATTGAAAGTCACTACCAAAGAGTAAATACAACACGGGAATTCATAGATGGAGGATTGTCCATAGCGGAGTTACACAGAAATTATGTAGAACAACAAGCATCTCTTGGTAAACCCTCTGTGAATTATGATTATTACGCTCGAATATTCAACACTGAGTTTAATATTGGGTTCTTTTATCCGAAGGAAGATCAATGCGACCTGTGTGTGGGATACGAAAATGCAAATGTAAAAGAAAAAGAAAAGTTAAAACAAGAGTATGAATTGCATCAGGAGGAGAAGAAGTTAAGTAGAGCGGAGAAGGCTGCCGACAAAGAAATGTCGAAAGAAGAGGAATCCAATATAGTGTTAGCCACATACGATTTGCAAGCTATTCTGCCCGTGCCAATGGGCCAAAGTTCAGCCTTCTTTTACAAATCAAGGTTGAATTGTTTTAACTTCACGGTAAGTTGAACAACAAGTTTAACACTACTTGTCTTATAGATGTATTTTAATTCATTATTTTGTAGATTTCGGAAATCAACATCGATAATACAGTGTGTTATTTTTGGCATGAGGGGCAAGGAAATAGAGGCGCCGTGGAGATAGGATCATGTGTGTTGATGTTTATCAAGGAAGTCGCTAATAGTCGTGCTGGTAGCAATATCGTTTTCTATTCGGATAATTGCTGTGGGCAGCAGAAGAATAGGTAAGATACGTCTCTGATTCATTTAAAAAGATTTGTTGTCACATAAGACTACAATAATTTGCACTCGTCTGTAACATAGCTCATTTTTTCAGATTCATGTTTGCGATGTATCGATATGCTGTGGAAATTTTTGAAATAAACACAATTACCCATAAATTCTTAATTCGCGGACATACTCAAAATGAAGGAGATGCCACCCATAGCGTTATAGAAAAAAACATAAAAAGGGCTAAAAAGGCGGGCCCGATATACGTACCTTATCAGCTGATATCCCTGATTCGGGCTTCAAAGAAGAAAGGAAACCGATTTGACGTAAAGGAATTGGGTTATAACGACTTCATTGATTTGAAGTCGCTTACAAATGAAATTGCTTTTAACATCCACAAAAACAGTAATGGTGATCAAATAAAACTAGTTGATATAAAACAGATTCGTTTTGAGAAAGAAAGTAATGTTTATTATTACAAAACAAGCTATAAACAAGAAACTTGGGAACGGGCTCCTGTTACTACAACTAAAAAGACGCGGTCTTCAGAAGTGAAGTCGTTGAATGATATTACTACAAAGCTGGCTTACGTCACAAAGATTACTATCCCAGAAAACAAAAAAAGAGATTTATAAGCCCTTTTAGCAACCAATATAATTCCAAGACATTACGAAACCATTTATGATGGTTTGTTCTAATGCGTTTAAAGCTCAGGATTCATAGAGTACTGAGTTCATTTCTTGTAATTTTAGTTTATTTTTATAACATTGTTGGAAGGTTTTTCAGTTTTGATTTAGGATTAGGTTCAATGTCTAGAAGCTGTTATCTTCAAGTTTCTGCAATGACAGTCTTGTGTATTTTTTTAAATATTAGTTCAATATAATATTTTTACGTTTTAACTGTGTTTTAGTTTTAACGATTTAAAAATTAGAAACTTTCAAGTTGAAAAGATACGTCCTTAAAATTCTGACGGAATTACAAAAAATTATCGAAATTTGCATGAACAACGACGTAACTGAAACTTTTTTTTCTCTTACTGTAACTCTTCAGTTTTTTTGTGTGCCGTAAAATAGTTATCAGTACTCGAAACTACAAAGGACTACCTTTAAAACAGTTTGCACTAGCACTATGAAAGCCTCTACTTAAGACTTAAATTGTACTTTGAGCGAAATAATTTTCTTTAAGTTCTATTTCTGACAAAAAATGCTTTTTTTACTTACGTCATTGTTCTTCTGGAGAAGAGAATTTATATTAGGGTCATAAATGTTGAATTCTAGAAATTATTTGAATAAACAATGACATAATAGACATTTGTGCTCGTGCAAAAATGGATAATTTCAAAACAACAATGACGCATTGTGCACTTACGACGTATTTCCACTGGTTATAGACAGAAAATTGTAAAAACTTTGCGGGAACAATGACACAATTGTCACTTGCGTCGTTGTTTCACTAGAAAGAGGCACAAAATGCAACAAAAGTTGTACAAATTACAGTTACGACCTTATTCACCTGAAGACGATGCGAAGCACATGGCGATGCGTCGTTGTATTCCCGGATAGCTAAGTCGGTAAGGCAGAAACTGAACAACGACGTATCTTCCATCTAGCGGCAATTGAACATATTACATTATTATACAGGCTTGTGGTGGATTTAACTGAAAATCGAGAAAATTTGCACTTACGTCATTGTTCTTCAGGAGAAGCGAATTGTTCTTCTTGCAATTCTGCATCCATATGTATATCCAATAGGATATCATTTCTTGTTTGGCATATATTATGTAATATACATGCAGCTACTATGACCTGAGGTATCAAATCCAGTCGAACTGCCTCCAACAACTTAAGTCTTCTAAATCTACCTTTCAGTAAAGCAAGGGTCTGCTCTATTACTACTCTGTTTTTGGACAACTTTTTATTGAGATTTCTTTAAATATTTGTTAGATTACCATTATCTCGAAAAGGAACTATTAGCTTTAGACTCAATGGATATGCTGAGTCATCAATTAAATGGCCATCCTGAGGAAATCACTAATTACTCGCCCTATGTCCGATCTTCTAAACATGCACGCATCATGAATAGATCCGACTTCACCAGCATAACAGTCCATGAATATTTTTTTGTCATTACACTTTTGAAAAGATGGCCGCGATTGATGTAGCTGTGTTAACGTCGGAGCTTAATAAACTGAAGAAAAATGAACTGATAGATATTATTGTTAGTTTTAAAGTTCCAGTATCTGTGACAAATGTGCATTTAATAAAGTATTTAAACAAAATTGGTGAATTTATCAATTCTGACATCGAGAAATTCCACGATACCGAAGAAGAGATCACCTGTACTAGATGTAATAAATTATCGGAATCTACTAAATCATTGGAAAAGGACCTCCAAGCTGTAAGTAAATTAACTTATCATTTAGAGAAGAGATGTCAAGAACAAGAAGATCTTATCCTTTTATTAAAACAAACTTTTAACAATAACTCTGGAATTGAACTAGCCATCTACTAGCAAAATTGTTGACAATACATCAACAAATTCATTTAAAGACCTAAAAACAGACGAAAGTACCAAACTAATTACCTATAGTCATGTAGTAAAAAGTGGTACTGATAAGGCACAAAAAAAACGTACAAACAAAACAATATCTCGGGAATTCCGATTTGAATCACCCAACTAAAAAATTAAACAAATTTAATCCTATTTATGGAAATAATAATTCCAGTAAATTTGAAACATTATCTCGACAAGGACATTTACATATCTCGCATATCGCACCCGAGATGAAAGTGGAAGATTTAAAATCATTTTTGAATGTAACTGTGCCTAATGTGTCATTCTCTTGCATCGAATGGAACAGAACGGACAGTTCCTGCTCCTATAAAGTCTCATTTCCATTGGATAAACTGGATGATATATTCAATTTAAGTTTAAGAAGCAAACTATGGGAAATTTTCAGCAGATGTCGAAAAACGAAGTGACATCTTAATCTCGTCTCCAGTGTTTGACATATTAACAACAAAAAATGATGTTTTTAATAGTGATGCTTCAAAGAAATTTTTCAATGAGGGATGTTCAGTGAGTGTGTTTCATCTCAATATCCAATGTTTATCCAATAAGATTGAATTGCTAGATGTATTTTTATCAGAATATTCATTCGAGGTTGTATGCATCTCTGAGCACTGGCAGAGGGAAAATAATTTACTAGGTATACATTTAGATGGTTACCGTTTTGCTCACTCCTTTAGCAGGAAAATAGTTGAGAAGGGTGGAACTGCCATATTTGTAAAGCAATGTAGTAAATTTAAACCTCTTTGCGTTGATGAATATAACATTGAACAAGATGCAGAATTTTGTGCAATCGAGTTATTAAACAATAAGCTAATAATTTTAACTGTATATAGATCAGGAAATGGCAAATTTGATACGTTTCTTAACAATTTTGAAAACCTACTTAATAATATTATAAGTGATAACACCCAAATCGTAATTTTGGGCGATTTTAATATTAATTTTAAATCTGATTCTTTGCAATTGAATCAGGAAATGGCAAATTTGATACGTTTCTTAACAATTTTGAAAACCTACTTAATAATATTATAAGTGATAACACCCAAATCGTAATTTTGGGCGATTTTAATATTAATTTTAAATCTGATTCTTTGCAATTGAAATATTTAACAGATCTATTGTGTATATAAATATTCGGGATTACACTAGGGTAACAGCAACATCTGCAAGCTGTATTGACAATATATTCACAAGTATGGATCAGAGTTGTTTTAGAACGGGAGTTTTCGAACCAGGCATTTCCGACCATAGAGGACAGTATTTTTTACTTTTTAAGGAAGTAGTCAAAGCTAGTAATATTCTTCCTAAAAGAAGGATTTTCTCAAAATCATGCATGCATAATTTTAAACAATCACTAGATAAGGTTAATTGGTCAATATTTAACAAGAATGAAGATGTCAATTTTTTAGCTAACTTTCTTACAAGTACTTATAAAAATTTAATCGTTAAACATTTTAGCCTTCGGACAATTTCACCTTATATGAATCATTGTCCTGTAGATTGGTTCAATGAGGATCTAAAGTCAATGAGACATAATTTATCTAGTTTCAAACTCGTTTCAGAAACTGGATAAAATCCAAATGATATCGTAGCATTTCGAAAGTTCAAACAAGACTACAATTTAAAACTTAAAGAGACAAAAAAGTTAGCCTACAATAATTTTATCGCAACATCGCGAAATAAACCAAAAGCCTGCTGGAAAATAATCAATTTTGAAAGAAATAAAACGAAATCTAGTTCTCAAGATTTTCCATTGCCTCCAAATGAGTTTAATAATTTTTTTGCAAGTGTTGCTGATGGTATTATGAAAACTTTGCCTACAGTAACTCATGAAGATTTGTTAAAATTTAAAAACTTTCCAGTACCGTGTACTTCTTTCTTTTTAACACCAGTAACCGAAGAGGAAGTTAGTAATATAATCAGTTGCTTAAAAAAATCCAGCTCTCTAGATACAAATAATCTCAATAGTTCAATCATAAAAGAAACTTGTAATTTTATCATTAAACAGCTCACAATATTAATAAATTCAATTTTTCATTCAGGAATTTTCCCCGATGCCTTCAAATTCTCTAAAATTCTTCCATTACATAAAAAAGGAGATACCTCTCAGGTTGACAATTATCGTCCAATTTCAATTATTTCTATTTTTAGTAAAATCATTGAGGTATTGTTAAGGCAGAGGTTATATGATTACTTCGACAAACAAGATTTTTTCTGTAATTCGCAATATGGTTTTAGAAAAGAACGATCAACTACTCAAGCTGTTCTAAATATTATTAGTGATGTAGTTGAGGGCCTTGAGAGCGGAAAGCATACGGCTATTACACTATGTGATCTTTCTAAGGCGTTTGACTGTGTTTCTCACAGTATATTGCTTCGTAAACTTGATTACTATGGCATTAGAGGTGTGCAACTCCAGCTAATTGAGTCGTATCTAAGTAATCGTTATCAGGCTGTATCATGTAATAATTCTTTATCCGATTTTAAACCGGTTGTTCATGGCGTTCCTCAAGGGTCAGTTCTTGGACCTTTGCTATTTATCATTTATATAAATGACTTACCCAAATTCATGTTTCCTTATAAATCTGTTTTATTTGCCGATGACACCACTTTTATTTATTCCGATAAAAACTATGAAAACTTCAAGTTAATTTCGGATGATATTGAAAACAAATCTGAACTATGGTTTTTGTCCAACAAACTTAAATTAAATTCGGAGAAGACACAAAATCTCTACTTTTCTTCTTCTTCTAACCAAAAAACTGAAAGTGTAAAATTGTTGGGACTTTTTCTAGATAGATCTCTGACGTGGCATTTCCACGTAGACTATTTAAGAAACAAATTGTCAAGCTCAGTTTTTTTACTTCGACAACTTAAACGAGTTGTTAGCTTTCAAACTTTAAAAACGGCTTACTTTTCCCTTGTACATTCCTATATTAACTATGGAATTGTGCTTTGGGGAAATTCGTCGTCGGCCAAAGATATCTTTGTAATTCAAAAGAGAGCAATTAGGATTTTGAGTAATGTCAGTTTCCGTGAACACTGTGGGGCGTTATTTGTTCATCTACGGATAATGCCTCTCCCGACCTTATTTATTTTTAATACCCTTATTGAGATCCACAAAAATCTTGATTCCTTAACAAAAAATTCAGACTTCCATAATTATAATACTAGACAAGCATGTAATATTCATACAAATCGTTTTCGTCTGACAAGGTCACAGAAGAATTCACTCAACTATTCTCTTTATAATATCTTACCAGCAGAAATGAAAGTTTTGAGTTTGAATAAGTTTAAGAGGAGTTTAAAAATGTATTTACTTAGATTTTGTTTTTACTCTGTCAACGAGTACGTTGAAAACTGTCAGAATGTCTAGGATTTTCAAAAATGTAATTTTAATTTTACGCCAAATATCTACTCCTTCCAGTTTTTAGAATATATTTTTATTGTTTGTATTTTAAGTACCTAATATTATGTATTTTTATATGTTAAATATTATACATTTTGTACCTTTGACTTGCTACAAACATTGTAAAACATGTAATGTAGTCAAATAAATCTATCTATCTATCTATGCCTTGAAGTAAGATGGAGTGGAAACCTTTACGATTTACATAAGCAGATGGATTATCTTTGGGTGCTTTAATTGGAATATGACTTTCGGCTATTGCTCCAACTATTCCTGTAATAGTGATATATTTATAATAATATTGATGATAGGTACAGGAAAAGCTACCTACCTGGAAACCCTGTTCGACCCTGAAATCGATTTATTATCTCATTACTTATATTTTCATTTGGAAATACAATAATCTTGTATCTGGTGTTTACCTCGCGTAGTTTTCCACAAATTTTATACAAACTGCTCCATGCTGTAGATCGACTTACACCAAAACGATCCGCAACTCCCCTTAAAGTGAAAATTGAATATTAAAGTTCCTACATGAGTCACTATCTTTTACACCTACCTAAAACTTTCCATATTTGATAAATACCAAAGGCTAATCAATAGCTGTTTTTCAGCCGATATTTCCGGATTCCCCACAGTAATCCTCTGCTCAGTAATTGAATGAATTTGTGAGAGTACAACTTCAAACGTTGTTGGCGATATTCTGAAGTGGGATTGAAATTGCTTATCTGAATAACTTGGTACAATGCTCTCTGCATAATTCCATATTTTATTTGAAATTACTGACACATCTAATTTTTCGTCACTATCATCGAAGTCAAAAATAAATTCAACGGCAAAACGTAAAACCGGCCCGATTCATCACGATTCGCACGTGGATAACAAAGGCAGTTATCATATAGGAAACTGGGACTGAGATTTATTTCTCTATGGGACTGAGGTTAAACAACAATGAGGTTATGTGAAATGTCAATTCCTGTTCGAGTTTAGAAAACGTTCAGGGCATACTTTAGTGAGAAGCCCGCACGCACTGCCCTCTCTAACGAGCTTAAACTCAAACGCACTCTAAGCAGAACTAAATAAAATTCCTAATCGGTTTGACAAAGCTACAAAAATGGTAGGACGTGACTGGGCCGGAGAATTCCTTAAGCGACACGAGAGACTACGTCAATCAATTTCAACAAGTCTTGCAAGGGCAATTGGTTTTAATAAAGTGCAATTTGACAGATTCTTTGGTAACTTGAAGGAACTTTATGAAAAATACAATTTTAACCCGAATCGCATCTTTAACATGGATGAAACTGGGATCAGTACGGTTCCCAAAAAGACACCCAAAGTCGTCTCCGTGAAAGAAAAAAAAGTGGTAGGAAAAGTTGTAGCTGTAGAGAGAGGCATCACAATAACCAGCTGCTGATCAATGGATTCAGTGTTTCAAATGCGAAGAGTGGTGGCATGAACAATGCACCTCTTATGAAACAGGGGTATTTTCATGCGATTCATGAAAATAAATATGTGCGCACACTTAGCCTGAAGGTCGCGAACACTTATCCCAATGGTAGGACAAGTGTTCGCATAATAACTTGTATTAGTTTTTTAATAATAAGACTGAGAATCCCAAAGTTTATGTTTTTTATTTTTCATATGTTTATTTGTAATGTACCAATGTAATAAATACTTGTGTGTGTACTTCCTAAATATAATAGTTTGCTTTTTACCATACTCTAAACGTGAAAGTGCGTCCACTTACCCCAAGCGACTCTACATAGGTGTGGTCTTTATGTAAAAAATCAATTTCAAATTTTGATATGAAGAATTAGTAGGCATCGTTTTATTATTGTTATTATTATTATTGCCATCTTAAGTGTACACTTGCTCAGCACTTGCTGGTAATGTTCACCTATCCCGAGCGTGTGTAAACGCAAATGGGATTAGGCTCAGCAGTTCATATTCAGAAATTTGCGGACAGTGTGACAAGTATTCAAAATTGCAGCCTTCTGCAGATGGATGTATGTGTTTTTGTGAAGACCTAGTTTGGCTAGGCTGTCTTGTAGAGTTTTGGAAATCAGTCCCGTAGATGAAACGATGACCGGTACCACCTCTACTTCCTCTGCATGACACATCTGTCCTACCTCAATTGTAAGATCGGTGTATTTTGCAATTTTCTCGTTGTATTTGTCTAAAATATTGTTGTTTTTGGGTACAGCAACATCTTCTAGAAGAACCGAGTTAGCTTTTTTATCCACAACTACAATATCAGGCCGGTTATTCGTCACCCGTCTATCGGTGATAATTGACCTATCGTAGCATAGTCTAAAATCAGCATTCTCTAGAACTGAATGCGGATGGTACTTGTAATAAGGCGTGTAGGTGTTAACTAATCCAAATTTGTTGGCCAACTTCTGATTGATGATGTTGCAAAGTTGATTGTGCCTGCGTAGGTAATCAATGTTAGCTATGGCTGAACATCCCGACGTAATGTGTTGTATCGTCTCTGTTGTTTGTTGACACCTTCTGCACTTGTCCGACACGATGTTTGGATCTCTTATAACAAATTTCTTGTAATTATTGGTATTAATTACTTGGTCTTGGATCGCCATCATAAATCCGGAAACAATGTTCCATCAGACAGCCACTGATTTGATGCTTTATTTTTTTATGCAGCATCGATTACTAAGATCATTAGCTGCAGTCTCCATTTCTAAATACGGTTAGTTATATGAACAGCTCTAAGGTAAGTTAGTGTTTTTAATATACTTTCTCTACTGAAAAGTTGGTTTAGAATTGTAGGTTCAACTCCACATAGTGTTCGGTGGACTTGAAAATATTGGCAACTGAATATATGTTCCGGAAGGAGCCTATGGTTATAATGGGGACATCTGGGCCTAGGAGTACCAACGAGAAGATGTGAATGAGTCAGGTTAGTATGTCCAATTCTCAATCTGCAAATTATTACCTGCTCGCGCCTTGTTAAATTTGTTGGGTATAACCATTTATTTTTAGTTGGCTTAATAGTTTTAAGTTGGCCATTAGATTGAGACCATCTTTGTTGCCATGTTTTTTGTACGATGTTTTTAATATTGATTTTTAAGTCACTATAAGGTATGGGTATACCGTTATCTACTGGACATTCTGTGGCTAATTTTGCAGCAGAGTCGGCTTTCTCATTCCCAGGAATTTGACAGTGTCCTGGAATTCATATTAATTCGCATATTTTATTTATAGTTGTTAGATACGTGTTTAATTCCAATATGCGTTGACATGTTATGTTCTTCGTAAATACATTAATTATCAAACTGATAGCACTAAGAGAGTCTGAGCACACAGTACATGATTGATAATTCGACTTTGAAAAATACAAAAGAGCTTGCCAAATAGCGTATAGTTCAGCCGTGAAGGCTGAACGGGAGTTATGGAGCGCCCATTGATAAACACCACTATTCAAGACTATAGCAGAACCAGTTCCATTATCAAATTTTGATCCGTCAGTATAAATAGTGAGATTATTTTGTCGAGATTCTAATTCTGCATAAAATAGTGCTCTATAATAAGTTGAAGGAGGGGTATTTTCTTTTTTCCAGGATGCTAATTTGGTGTTAATTCTTGGGACAGAGAAAGTCCATGGAGGCACCGTGGATATCTGTTCTGTCAAAATTGGGTCCTGTATTACAGAAACCTTTTTGCAGGCTTCAATGTATCTCACTCTTGCCGGACGCGTTGTGGATGGTCTTGTTCCAAATTCATTATTAGAACTGAAAAAGGTATAATTAATGTGAGATGGTATAGAGAGAATCTTTGAGGCATATATCATTATTTGGGAATCTCTCCTGAGGTCCGGAGGAAGAACACCGGCATCACATTGTACAGCCATTGTTGGACTAGTTCTGAATGCACCTGTTGCATATCTTAAAGCTGCTGCTTGAATTCTGTCTAGAAGTATAAGTCTAGATCGCCTACAGGAGTTATAGACAACAGCTGCATAGTCTATTTTACCCTGAATGACTGATTGATAAAATTTCAAAAGCACTTCCCTGTCAGCCCCCCACTTTATGCTGGTCATACATTTAATTATATTCAATGCCTTTTGACACTTTGCTTCAAGTTGGATCAGCTGCTCGTTCCAAAGAAGTTTCGAGTCAAATTTTGAGCCGATACATTTTATGCTGCTTCTGACATTAATACGAACGCCCTCCATATAGAGCTTAGGATCCTCATGTCTTAACCTGCAGAAGTGAATAGAGATAGTTTTTTCTGTTGAAAATTTAAATCCCCTTTGCTTTACCTCTTCATTCAGGTGAATTATGTCCTCATTTAAACACCGATTGATAGTATCCAAGGACTTATTCCGTTAAAATATTACCAGATCGTCAACATATAAAATTTTTTCAACATTTGTTTTATTTTTCTCCAATATAAAATTAATTGCAATTGCAAATAATGTTACTCTTAAAACGGATCCTTGAGGGATTCCATTTTCCAGAATTCTAATCGAAGATTGCGCAGTACCTACTCTCACAGTAAAAAACCTTTCTTCAAGAAAGTTCTGAAGTAGTAGTGGAAGTTTTAGTCGAAACTAGTTGAGTTGCTTAAGAATAGAAAATCTCCAGACTCGGTCATAGGCTTTTTCTAGGTCAAAACTCACCGCAACAAGATGTTCCCGATTCAAAAAGGCTTTTTGAATTTCGTTCTGTAAGTACACTAGGGTGTCAATTGTAGAATGTTTGCTGCGGCAACCAGTTTGATTTTGAGATAGATTGTTTGATTCCAACCACCAGGAGAGTCTTGTATTAACAATTTTTTCAAAAAGTTTTCCTAAACAGCTTGTTTAGGATATAGGTCGATAGCTGTTAGTGTCAGACGGAAGTTTATCGGGTTTTAAAAACGGGACATTAGTGGCCATCTTTCAGCTTTTTGGGAATGATCCTGAATTCAAGATACAATTGAATAGATTGAGAATGTATTGTAAATCCACTTCTGATAGGTCTTTTATCATGCCGTAGAGGATGTCGTCATGACCAACTGTCGCCTCTTCACTATTTTCCATCGCGAGGACAACTCATTAATTGTTATTGGGAAGTTGTAGTGTTCCCCATTCTGGGAAGTGAAGTCAAGTCTCACAGACTCTTGTCTAGCTTTGTATTCGGAGAATTCTTCTTCATATATGGATGACTTACTAGAGGATTCATAGTGATCGGCAAATTCTTCGCAAATTTGTTGTGGGTACGTGACTACATCATTACCAGATTTTAATATTTGGGGAAACTCAAAAGTGTTTTTGCCAGTAATTATTTTTATTTTTCTCCAGACACCTGTGGGGTAATTGTTCCGACGTATTCCTGCCAGGATGCTTTTTTAGATTGAACGATCAATCTCCTCGAATAAGCTCTAGCTCTTTTGAAGTTAATCAGATTTTCTAATGTGGGTTACCTTTTAAATTTATTATAAAATGTCTTTCTCTGTTTAATAGCTACTTTGATGTTTTCATTCCACCTTGGAACACATCTGCGTGATGTAGTCGAATTTACCTTGGGGATGCTTAATTTAGCTGCTTCCACTAATGACTTTGTAACAATATCAACGGCATCATCAACATTGTCAGGGAGACTGGGGATATCAACAGATTCTTTATATTTATTCCAGTCCGCGTTCTTTGTTAACCATCTCTCTTTCATCAGAAACACTTTTGCAAGTGTATCAGTTTTTATAATTATTGGGAAATGATCGTTAGAATGTAAGTCGTCGTCTACATCCCAAAATATTCTAGGTGCAAGCTGCGGAAAGCATAAGGATAAGTCAATAGCAGATGTGGCGTCATTTCTGGCACTCCAGGATGGCGAATGAGCGTTAAAATCCCCTACAATAAAAAGAGGTGGAGTAAGTTGGTTGATTACATCCTGGATCTGTTGTGAATGCCAGTTCCCATCTGGTAAGTAGAAATTACATGTAGTAGTTTTAATTGGGTGATCAATCTGAACCGCTTTGACTTGTAAATTTGTAACTAATCTAACGTCTTTTGCAGATATATTATTACGGATAAAAATAGCGACTCCTCCTTTGGCTCTGATGAAAGGTTGTCCATCTTTACGGAAACACTGAAATCCTCTAAGGCGAAATGGTTCCTCTGGTTTAAGATGGGTTTCTTGAAGAATAATAATTGATGGCGAAAACTGTTTTTTCCATAGCTCGATCTCACCAATATGATTTTTGATACCATTGCAATTCCATTGGATAAATATATTGTTTGTATTGTCCATTGGGCCTATAGTACTCCGCAGTGATACTATAGTAGAAAGCGATCTAAGCGATTAATAGAATTAAGCTATTGTGAATTGTTATTTTTAATTTTTATTTTTTATTTTTGTGTGTGTAACACAAGTGAAATGTAAGACTAGATAGTGAGACAAGTGCCACCTCCTCGAGGTAAGGGGCGGAAACCACTGCGTCGCGATAATTCGGGGTCCTCCCGCAATAAGCTCGACGCTAGGGCTAAGTGCACGGCCAAAAAAAAAGTGAGTAGGGACACTAAAAAAGACAATGACCGGGAGGTCTCCCTCGCGTAAGCAGGGAAACCTAGACATTATCTCCTCCGACGAGGAGGGAAGTGACAACAGTACAGTGAGTGAAAGCAAAATGGGTGAAAAATCTTATAAAGGGACCAAA
This sequence comes from Lochmaea crataegi, assembly GCA_947563755.1. Taxonomy (NCBI): domain Eukaryota; kingdom Metazoa; phylum Arthropoda; class Insecta; order Coleoptera; family Chrysomelidae; genus Lochmaea; species Lochmaea crataegi. The sequence continues at coordinate 51,845,598 of OX387427.1, read as the reverse complement.
GAAACTGGCGTCAAAGGCAGATACCAGGAAACGATGTATTTCATAGACAATGAAATGGATACGTCAAACAGATTATCAAAGGCAAGTAAGTCAATGCTAAGAAACAAATTCATGGCAAGGGCAATCGAACAAGCAAATCTGGAAGGACAAATAAAGACACTTAACAAAGAAAATGAAAGACTAAGAGAGGAATTGAGCAACAATAAGCAGCAAACACAGCGTATGAGCTTGTAACGGTTGAATTTGTCACTACGTCTATTGTATATATTAAGTATTTGTATATAGTAATTACCTGACCGATATTGTCTCTATGTTTCTAATATCATTTTTCACTACGAAAGTACTTCAGTAGTTAAATAGTTTCTGTCAGCCCAGAGTTTTAGGGACTACTCTGCCATCATCCATCCGGTGAAGTGGTGCAGGCTGTAACCATACCTGTCTTCACATCTTGACAACAATTTTATATTTTGTCGCTAGGTAAGGTAAATAATAAAACTAGCGCCTACTTGGTAAATGTCCGTATAGATATATTCATGTTAGTTATTTCTTTTTGTTTGTTATATTATAATTCATAATTAAGGGTAGCAAGGGGTTTTCTCTCTTGTGGATTTTACTCTAGTTTTTAGTTACCGTGGGACTACAGATTTTGTTTCCGGCTTTGATTATATCACCTTTGGGGTGTAGCCACAGTAGTCCAAATACTTTGTCCGCTTCAGCTTGATAAACGCTAAAGTTTATTAGGGTTCAGTTATAAATTATTACTGACTCCTTGACTTGAAGTCTAAAACATTTAAAGTAGTAATTAGGTTTGATAAAACCTACTGATCCATAAAGACATACTTTACTTTTGAGTTAAAGGTATATTTTCTTCATTTATCTACCATACTTTGGCTTAAGCAAATACATACTAGTTAGAAATCTTCTGTGTAAGATGGCATTCGAATATTTTCTGAACATCTACTTATAATATATTAGCTGTTATCGCCATGTGTTTTGTATGTTAAATCCGAGTGTTTGATTTTGCTTTGTTTACTTTGACAGGAGGGTATTGTGGTACTATCTATTGCTCAAATTTATTTGAATAGTTTATAATATATACTTTATTTTTCTGCCCAATGTTTACAAGTGTTTATTTGTAGGGTGACATTGACAATTGGCCTGTGACAGCTGTGTCTTGCATAAAAGCGTTCGTTCGTCATGCCGCTGAGTGTAGTCGTACTTGATGTTAGGCGTTGCTCTGTCCACAGACAACTAAGTTTGTCGCGCTGATGTTGTCGGTATAGGTAGAGCAATGCTCTGTGACTTTAAGAGTCCACAGACAACTTAGTTTGTCGCGCCGATGTTGTCGGCAGAGATAGAGCGTTTGCTCTGTGACTTTATGAGTCCAAAGACAAATGTCGCTCCGTTTTACGGAATTGTTAGAGCGTTTATTCGATGCTACTCAGGAGTGTAGGCTGTTTTACTCGCGAATGCATATTGACTTACATAGAGGGAAGTGTAGCACTTCATGACTTGATCTGCGCGGAACACGCTCGGTGTAGTGAGCAGTGTAGTTCGGATGTATGTTTCGGGTAGGTTTCTTTATGGTAGTATTCTGTATTGACGTTGAGGAAGTGTCAGTCACCTTTCTTTCCGGTGTGTGCTCCTACTTGATAGTTGGTTTCCAAAAGTGCATGGAACTTGAATCTGAATTTTATTAATGACTGGGTAGTCATCTCCTGCTGGGATTTATAGGTTCTCGTTCTGAATGAGTTGTGGAATATACGGCTAGTATTTTGGTTCTACGGGAGTTCGTATTGTTGAAGAATTCCGTCCTGTTCTGGAAGCCGTTTTCACAAACCCTTATAGGGGATATATTGCACTAAAACGATTGAAATCGCCAACGTGAAGTTTTGAAATTGAAAGTGTGCCACATGCTGTTGTTGGTTCGTTATTTGTTGGTAGCCGCCAAGTAAGAGGAAAATTTTGAGTATTGGATCCTTTTTGGAAAAGGTATGTCTCATAGATTTGTAGTTTTTGTAGATAAAACAGTTGGTGGTAAAATACTACCTGTTGATTGTAAATTTTTGATTTGGACAGTCTATTCTGTTACCCTGTGTATATTTTGTTTTCTTTGCCCGCTTTAGTCTAACGAATACTATAATTCGTGGGTGGTTCTTCAAACTTACCCTGGTTACGACCAAAAACAGTTTATTTTAGATGCTTATCGCATTCTTATTATTTGATTTAAATTCAGTGTAGTATACTGTTACTGACACTGTTGATTGTAAGTAGACCTTATGACTACTTTGTGGGTTTGATTAAGTTAATTTGGGGTTGATTTTGATTTGTACGTTACTTCTGGCATAGGCCGAGACAAGCTTAACTTGTCGAGGTGTTTGATTGGTTCCTGTATAGGCTCAGTTTTTAGCTGATACCTGTTTTAATTTTTAAGGGTTCACCGGTGGGGCCAGGGTATACTTACCACCCTCACGATACACACTTCACCTGTGGGGCCAGATACACACTTCACCTGGGGGGCCAGATACACACTTCGGGTTGTTTGGAGTTTACCTGGTAGATCGATGGTGATGTCTTCTGCAGTTTGCTGCTACTCTTCAACAACTTCTTGAAGAAGACCACATTGGGGGTAACCTGGTATCGGGGGTTTTTCTGGTTTATTTACTTATTTTTACTTTAGGCTTTACGCCAATATGTATATACATTAGCTAGGTAGTTCCTACTAATTTATTTTATTATGCAATTGTAATGGTGGAAATTAATATTGTGCGGTGAATTTTCACAATTTAATTTTCATAATTTTATCCACTTGCGCATGCGTCTCTGCCTTGGTACCAACGCCTTGACTACGGTGTCGCCTTATATGGAATTGTTTTTTTATAAACTTTACACTACTTTTCAGGTAACATATAATTGAAAGTTTGTATTGAATCTGTATTGGTACACTCGAACAGCCATATTAATTTCCCACTACGTAAGGTCAATTAACTGGGATATGTTGGACTTTAATTGTTAATCATTTGGTTTTTTTATTATGTGTGACAGAGGTTCTCACTATTTTCTTTAAGTGGGGGGGCATTTACTAGGGTTCACATTAGCTATTAATTGTAAAATATCCCTTAAGGATATTAGGTATTCTATTTTAGTTATTATAAGGAACATAAGCTGAGGTTTGCCTTTTATTTTCATCCCTTGTTTTACTGGGTTATCGGGGGAAATTCGTCGTGCTAGGCCAAAGTGGAAAACTCAGTTGGCGCCCACACAAGTTGTCTACTATTTTGTCCGGAAGATCAATAAGAGGGATCCACCCCTACCTCCGTTCTGAGCGACGTCGAAGGCCTAAGGTTGTCACCGGAGCAACCGAAACTTATGTAACCAAGCAGACAAATTAATTCACAATCTTGCACTTTTTTCAATTAATTAAATTTTATGACTTTATTCTTATTTGGGCTTGAGCTCAATTTGTAAGGTTACAAGCTACTCAGCTGCGACAATGCAAAAACCGACAAACATTCAGAATATGATACAAAAAGGAAAACAAAAACCAAACAACACGATTTTCATAACGTCAAACAAAATAGACAATGGGAAAAAAGTACAGGAAGCACTCACTAAGATCCTAGACAATCGAGAATTAAGGTAAACAAAATAAGAACCACTGCGAAAGCGGTGATAATAGAGACAGCAACCAAACAAGACTTAGAAAAAATAATTAATAATGAAACAATCAAAAAGGAATTCAAATGTGAATTACCAATAAAAAGGAATCCGCTCCTTATAGTGTACGACGTGCCTTCAGCAATGAAGGAGGACGACATTAAGGAAGCGATTTTCACGCAAAATTTTGAAGATGAAATGAGTAAAAAGACAAAGGATTGTCCAACGTACAAAATGTTGCTGGAACGTCTAGTTCAGAAAACGGATTATGAGTGACAACCCAAGTGTTGATGATATCAACACTGTTGAAACCAAATCCGTTAAAGAACAGGACAAACCAATGATAAAGAAAATACGAGACAGACTTAGAATGCTGTCTTTCAAAAGAAAGAAGAGAGAAGTGAAAAACGACAGAACAACAAATGTCGAAAGAAAGGACAAGGCAAAAGAGGAGGTGGAAAGACTAAACTCTATGTACAAAAACATTGAAATAACGATGAGATTGTCAAGACTTGAGGAACCTGCAATACTGACTACAGCCTTAAGGCAAGTAGTCAGACAATTGCATCCAAAAGGGGAGACAATAACATTTCCGGTCCCAGGGGCGGTGGACAGGATTCAGCTGAAAAGTTTAAAAACCTGCCCACAGACGCTTTGCAAATCATGGAACTCTTAAAACAAGTGTTTGAGAGAAGACAAGAACCACTGAACCTTGAAGAACTTTACAGAGACTTCGCCAAGACCCATGGCAGAATCGTAATTGACTATAACCAGAAATGGCCACACAGTCATATACACACGAGGCACGCTTGAACATAAAAATAGGACAAATGAACTGCATGCGTAGTGCTGCAGTAAGTCATGAGATCAGGAAAGTCGCGCAGGAACTGGAACTGGATATGGTCCTTTCAGAACAGGGCTGGTGCTGCAAGTAACATAGACATAACCTTGTCAAATGTGAAAGCAGCAGACCGGATTTGTAACTGGAAGGTGCACAATCAAATAACGATGAGCGACCACAACATGATTACGTTTACAATCAAGCAAAGGGAGGAAGAGACGGAAATTGTAACAACAAAAGAATACAATCTGGGCAAAGCAAACTGGGGGCGCTTGAAAGCTGAATTCAGGGCGCCAGAACTGGAACTGAACACAAACGTGGACGTACATGAACAAGCAAAACAACTGACAAAAGAAATAAAAAGAGTGATGGATCTTTCGGTTCCCAAAAAACCAAAGAAAACCATGCCTGGAAAACAGAACTCACGAGGCTGAGAAGTCAAGTGAGGAATGCAAGAAGGGCATATCAGAGATGTGGTATGCACGGAGAACGTCAACGACTTCTTCAGGTATACCGCAACATCAAAGAAACCTACATAAAAGAAATCTGGGAAACAAAGGCAAAAAGCTGGGAGAGATTTGTGGAGACGCACCTGGAACTTGACGTCTGGGGAGTGCAACAAACAAAATCAGGTGCCCGACACTTTTGCATACTCTGCATAAAGAAGAAACCAACAATTGGGAAGAGTCAGCAGAACTCCTTATGCACACACTTCTTCCTGAAGACACATTACAGGCAGAGACAGAGGAACAACGAGACATAAGAAAAGAAATGATTGAGAGGTATGAACCTGACCGCGAGGTTCAGGTACAACCCTTCAGGGAGCAAGAAGTGGAGGACATAATTCTGCAAAGTAAGAAAAGAAAGGCCCCTGGGCCAGACAACATTCAAAATGAAGTCATACAGGCTTTGAGCAATGAAATCACGCCGGTCTTGTGTGCGCTTTTCAATGGATGTCTGGGACTGGGAGTGTTTCCAAGAATCTTCAAACAAGCTAATGTTGTAATCATAAACAAAGGGGAAGAAAAGGATCCATCAGAACCAAAAACATATAGACCCATATGTTTGCTAAACTTAATGGGGAAGATGCTTGAAAAACTGTTATGTAGGCGACTACACAACATAAGAGAGTTAGAAGGTCTGAATCCAAATCAATATGGCTATCGCAGACACAGGTCCACAGATGATGCGATAAACAAAGCCATTCAAATTGTGGAGCATGTAAACTATAAATATGTCATAACAATTTTTGTTGATATAACAGGTGCGTTTGACAATCTTTGGTGGCCAGCACTATTCAAAAGACTGAGAGACATTAAATGCCCGCGAAATCTTTACAAGACATTCCGAAGCTATTGTCAGGACAGATATGCAACACTCACTTGTCCTACAGGACATATAACAAAAATACTAACGAAAGGATGTCCAAAAGGCTCGGTGTGTGGCCCAATTTTTTGGGATCTCATACTGGAGGAATTGTTGGACACAATAGACAGAACTGACAGTGCAGAAGGAGTCGTTGCGTACGCTGATGACTTGCTGCTAGTCACAGGTGCAGACAGTAGAAGGGAGTTGGAACGAAAAGCAAATGAAATCATGGCAAAAATGATACTGTGGTGCGACAAAGTCAAACTGCAGATATAAACAAGCAAAACAATATACAGTCTAATGAAAGGAAGGCTAGCAAGAGATCCACACATTCTGCTTAACAACCAGATAGTAAGAAGATCGAAAAGAGCGCAATATCTAGGAATTACTATCGAAGAGGCTGGATTGTATACCTCACACATAACAAATGTCTGTGAAAAATCAAAGGCAATAATGAAGAAATTGGCGAGTCTGGCACAGAGGGAGTACAAACTACCCCTCAGACAGGTTAGGCTATATTTGAACACGATACTTGCGTCTGTGACTGGGTATGGAGCAAGTGTATGGGCCCATAGATTGGGAAACTGCAAAAATAGGGAGAATATTGATAGAGCTCAAAGAGGATTCCTTGGGAGAATGACGGGAGCATTTAGTACTGCGCCTACACAGTGTGAATGTGGGGAGCAAGGGACACCAGAACATACAGTGTTTCAATGCGATCAGTTTACTGGTGTCGAAAACCTTCGACTCCAGCTGCAAGGCAGAACAGTTAAGGACATGCTGTCGAATGTCACATTCTTTGGTATCCTGAACGATCTGGCAGAAAAAATCTCACGCCAACAACAAGAGAGATATAATACTGCCGGGTTGGCTCGGTGAAGCCAACACAAAATAAATGAAAAAACGAAAAAAAAGAAAACAAAAAGAAGAAAATCCAAAAAAAAGTTCTGGAGCAAGGGCCAAAGGCTCGCCGAACTTCCGAAGACATCGAAACTTTTGCATGAAATTTGTAGAAAGTAGAAAGTAGAAAGCGGCACAACTAGTTGAAATGCATGTTCAACTAGGCTGTGATTGCATGTAGTAGTTTTAGTAATTGCATGTTAGATTTAAGTTAGTTTAAATTTACTTTTCAGGGATAGTTAGGAGCATGATGCATGATGTATTAGATAGGGAAATAGGATAACAACTAACATAGATTTAAGAAAGTGCAAGAAATTCACGACAACATTAACTTCAGCTTAACAAATAAAAACTGCACTAGTAGATTAGGGTCACTAACGTAGAATTGTAGTAGAGTAGTAGTAGTTAGCTAGGGAAAATTATAGTTATTAGGAACCGTGAAATGTAACGCAAAGCCGGTCTGATTTAAGATTCAGGCATCAGACGTTTTGTTAAAAACGTAATGAATGAAAAAAAAATCATTGGTTGTGATTATTATTATTATTTTTACTTTTCTTTCAGCTATTTTTGACTGTCGAGATGAAATTTATTAAAATCGAAATTTATTGAAAATATTGATATAAAATGTAAATATTAAAACGTGTAAATAACATAAATAAAATATATATCTGAATAAAAATTTGAAATATCACAGATTATCACTTTTCTGGCGGTAACGCCATCTCCTCTAAAGCATGCGAAGACGATAGAATAAAGTCTGGGGTTGACGGGGTATTAGTCAAAGATTCGTTTGTTTTCTCACAAGCTGTGGCATCCGTTTTATCGAGGCTCTTTTTTCTTCGTTTGCCTTTCGGCCACCCTCTTCTTCCTTTCTGTTTTTTTCGATAACTTACTCCGCTAGACACTGATTCGACACTGACGAGCCTGGGTGATCCCGCTTATATACAGATGGAAGAGACTGACAATCGGAGGCTTGCGAGGTGATACTTTAGGCTAAAGGAAACGTGATACATCTTTGTATAGAGCCTATTAACAATGGTGTGAGTTCTTTGACGAGCTCTTGGATATTTACTTGTGGAGGAGCAGACAAAGGGGTAGTAGTAGCTGCACGAGCATAAGATAAATTAGGTTTGGGGGAAATAACAGCTACTTTTTTCTCCGCTTCAAAATAGGAAATATTTTCCTTAACTTTCACTTCCTGTATTGCTTCTTCCTGCTTATATACTGGACATTCTCTGGCTCTAGATGAGTGTGGCCCACTACAGTTGACACATGTAAATGGTGGTTCACATGGTTTATTGACTTTTGACTTTAAGTAGCCCCACAAAAAGAAATCTGGTGGAGTAAGGTCTGGTGACCTGGCCGGCCATTCGATAAACCCCTTCCTCCCAATCCAATGATTTGGAAATATCCCATTTAAATAATTACGAACGTTCAGATCATAATGAGAGGTAGCACCGTCTTGCCGGTACCATATTTCTTCATTTAGCAGATTTGGGTTATCACTATTTGGAAATGGAAGCATTATTTCTGGTACTATTTGTCGCCTTAACATTTCTAAATATTCTGCACCAGTAAGATTGCCGTCTATAAAAAACGGACCGATAATACTGTTGCCAATAATTCCCGCCCAGACGTTAACCTTTTGAGGGAACTGAGTATGGGCTTCCATCATCCAGTGAAGATTTGTATGGTGCCCAGTATCGACAACTTTGTCTGTTAACGGTGCCATTTAGACAAAATGTAGCTTCATCTGAAAATACTATATTCCTAACGAAATACGGATTTAGGTTACATCGCTCCATCATCTGCTCACAAAATTCCAATCTACGGTCTGGGTCGTCCTCGTTTAATTCTTGAACTAAATTTATTTTGTATGGGTGCCATTTATGCTTTTTTATGTAATTTATTACTAATTGTTGACCTATATCGTGATTGAAGGCTAAAGTTCTAGCACTTACATGTGGATTGTCTTGTGCATTGATTAGCATGTTTAATTGTATATCTTCAGATACTTTTTTTCGACCAAAAAAAAAACGATTTTTGACATTTCCAAATTGCTCAAACTTTCTTCAATATCTTGGAAATGCCTGATTTCGTAAGTGGCTCTGCATTTGATTATTTGTTATTGAATATATTCATTATTTCGGAAAATGTTCGAATCATGCCATCATACCCTCTCATAATTAATATTTCAATTATCTGTTTTTCACTCAATTTTCGCACAATATTGAATCCACTACGTTGATTTAAAAAAATAATAAATACTTAATTAAATTAAGCTTGTCACTCAGCCCAATGACAACTGTCAATATTGCAAGGCTACTAGGTTATAAGCTGAAAATAAATTACGTTGTGTTAATGGTTACTTACTTGAGACAATAATCAATATAGCCAAGTTGACAGTCCATTTTTCTTTACTTATTGACTAATGCAATTTAATAATAATTATTAGATTTAATTCTAATGATGATTGGAAGAAGAAATATAAAATTTAAGCAGTTTGGACATAATGAAACTAGATGTTGGTTGTAATTCTTTTTGTGGGGTTATTTAAGGTAGAGAGTATACGTCATTCGGCTCAATAAAATTGAATAATTGAAAGATAAAATTTATACTGAAGTTACAGCTGTTTGACGTGATACTGTCAGGCAATTCATTTAAACGTTTATCTTTAAAATAGGTGTTGGAAATTCATTTTCCAACCGCTTTGCTTTCGCAATCTAAAGATTGGTTGGCGTACGATCGAGCTCTAGGACGTACCGGCAGAACGTCAGTACGATATAAAACCTTGATGTGAAAGGAGTATTGGTTGGTGTAGTTGAAGTATTCTAGATTGCTCTCTTGATTACTGTAATTTATTGCAAGTATAAAATTAACTAAGTATTCAATTAATATCAGTGCACTGTTAGAACTTTATTTACTTTTCAATTACTTTTTTCAAAAAGTGGCAACACCACGGAAACAATATATATTTGTGTGTCGAGCCAAAAAATAAGTGACAGTGACAAGTAAAATTTCATGAGATTATCAAGTAAAGCTTTTTTATTTTATATTACACCATGTAAAATATATTATGTTCATCAAGTAAATACAGTCCACAGTTTCAAATTTATTATTCAGTAACCAGCAAACAAGTAATTCATAAACATTTTTGGTCCTTCGAGCCGGATTCAAGTGTTAAAGGCAAAATTAATTTTACAATATTCAAGTCAGCATGTGGTAAGATTATCGATCCAGTATACAGCGTGATCCAGTATACAGCAGCGTAACGAATTGAGTCAAGTCCAGTAGCCCCAGTTCATGTCAATGCAGAAAAGTTCCGGTCTAGAGGTAACTACTAAGCAGGGTGACTAGCTAGTACAATATAGGTCAGAGAATTCCTTTCTACTCCTTTCAGTTAACACGTTTAATTTGCATTTTTATATATTTAAACTGAATAACCAGGTGAATAATTCGTAAACAAATTGAGCAGTGATCTTCAGTTTGTATTTATCGAGATTGATGTTCAAAATAGTAAAGCGTAGTTTCAATTCATAACCTAAATTTGTTTAGTTTTGTGTAAAATCAAGATTCAAGATGCCAGATTCAGAAAATGAACAGGTAACAAGCGAATTAAAAATTCTTAAGCGTAACAGAGGTACAATTAAGCAAAAATTGACATTGTTAGAAAAATATATCGAAACTATTAAAACCTCTTCAAGTGATGATTTACCTAATATCAACGATGTAGAGTGGCGATTTGATAATCATTCAAGTTTATTAAATGAGTTTGAAAAGGTTCAAACCATTTCAGAATCAAAATGTAGCGATGACGATTTAGAAAGTCATTTTATAGAAAGAGAGGATTTTGAGAATAGATTTTATAAATCCCAATCATATTTAAAAACATTATTGAGTCGAATACGGGCTCCGGTTGCACATTCAAGTCATGAGTTACATTTGGGTTCACAGCCGAACGTTTCGACTACTAATATTGACCCTCTTCAGAACATGTGGCTGCCTAAAATAAAGTTACCGACATTTTCAGGACAATTTCAACAATGGATTAACTTTAAAAATAATTTCAATTCCACTATCGCTAATAACAAATCGTTAAATGATAATCAAAAGTTTCAGTATTTAAAAGCCTCGTTAGAAGGTTACGCGGCTAACTTTATTGAGGGCATAGATAGCACTGAACAACCTTTTAAAAAGTCTTGGGAGTTGTTGTGTGAGCGTTTCGACAAGAAACAGTTTTTGTTGGATAGTCATTTTAAACATTTGTTAAATGTACAAGGTATTCATAAGGAGACTTATCCAAATTTTCGGAAAATGTTAGACGAGGTATCCAAACACTTAACTTCTTTAGATGGAATAGGACTCAACAAAGACTTGTTGTACGATTCTCTCATTATTCATGTTCTGTCAACCAAGTTAGATAAAAATACATTGCGAGATTGGAAAGAATGCAAGTTTAATGATGATTTGCCATCATTACCAGAGTTTGTAGAGTTCTTGAAAAAGAAAGCTGATGTTTTACAATGTCTAGATGACGCACAATTGTTAAAAGCTAGTATTTCAAGTTTTCACAGTAAACCGAGTTCATACAACAATTATAAATCAAGTACTCAAGTAAATCTTGCTACAAACTATACTTGTAATTTTTGTAAGAAAAATCATTCTATCTATAAATGTCCAGATTTCTTGGCATTATCTACCGAGCAAAAAATTCAAAAAGTAAAACAGTTACGGTTATGTGAGAATTGTTTATTATCAGGACATAATAAAACCCATTGCAAAATTGGTCCATGTCCTCTTTGTAAACTTCATAAGCACAATAAATTACTTCATCGAGAAATAGTACAAGCTACAAGTTCAACTGGTAATATAAATGATCAAATGGGTTCACTAAACCTATTAGCAAGAAAAGAGGAAAACTCAAAATCCAACGTTAGTATCAACCTTTTAAACGGTAAAAATCAAGTTTTGTTATCAACCATAAGTTGTTATGTACAAGACAACGACAAACAATTTCATTCTTGCAGAGCTCTCTTAGATTGCGGAGCGCAGATGAGTTTGATCAGCACCTCCTTTTGTGAAAAATTAAAAATTCCATTTGTCAATACTAATTGTTCAATTATAGGTATCATTCAAAGTCAGTCAAATATTAATAAAAAGTGTACAATTGAAGTTTCGTCGCGATGTTCGGATTATAAATCAAGTATATCATGCTTTGTTGTTCCAATCATTACAAATAGAATTCCTACGTATTCTTTCAACATTAATAGTATGCGTTTACCTCATAATATAGACTTAGCAGACCCTGAATTCAACCATTCTAACGACATTGACCTATTGCTAGGGGCTAACATTTTTTGGGACCTTTTGTTAGAAGGAAAAATCCAATTAGGGAAAAACCTTCCTTCATTAGTAAATACAAAGTTTGGTTGGATAATAACTGGGACGATGCCTGTTAGTCAATCCGAGAGGGAGGCAGATTGAAACACACATATTTACCATTCAGTACCAAACACCCAATTTTATTGTCGTCCTCACATCATTTTACAAAAAATTAATTTTCGAACATAAACATAAACAATTATTACACCCAGGTCCTCAGTTGCTATTGGCATCCGTTAGACAATTTTATTGGCCTATAGGAGGGCGTATTTTAGCTAAACGAACAGTGAAAAATTGTCTCACATGCGTTAAATTTAACCCAGTTCCATTTTCAGCCCCAATGTCTAATTTGCCAAATGAAAGAATTGCGCCGCAGCTTCCATTTCAAGTAATGGGGATTGACTATGCTGGTCCTTTCTCAATTCTTAACAAAAAGGGGAGAGGATCAAGGCTAATAAAATGTTATTTAGCTGTATTTGTTTGTTTTTGCACAAAGGCAATCCACCTTGAAGTTGTTTCCGACCTCACCACAGACAACTTTTTGGCAAGTTTTAAAAGGTTCGTTTCACGAAGGGGTGTTCCGTCTGTTATCTATTCCGACAACGGAAGTACGTTTGTCGGAGCAAGTAATAAATTAAAGGAGTTCGGACAATTTATGTCCAGCAATTGTAATTCTATTAATAACGAGTTAATAAATCAGTTTAACATTAAATGGGTTTTTATCCCCCCATATACCCCAAATCATGGAGGTTTATGGGAAGCAGCGGTAAAAATGGCAAAACTTCACTTGAAAAGAGTTTTGATCACTAAAAATGTCACATTTGAGGAATTTAATACTCTCGTCATACAAATTGAAGGGATTCTCAATTCGCGACCTTTATTTGATGCGTCCAATGATCCATCGCCAATTACTCCCTCCCATTTCCTGATTGGACGTAATATCACATCTCCACCTGATCCCTACCTAATCAGTCTACCTGCACTCATGTCCGTTACCATTACAAAAAGCACTTATAGTAATGGGTAGTGCTACTCTCGTTTTTTTTTTTTTAGAATATTAATCTAATTTAATGAGTTTATTTTGAAGGTGGGTTCGGCAAAATTTCCGGTTAGGGGTAGAGTGGTGCTCCCGGCGTCGGTGATTAGCATAAGTTGCGCAGAAACAGACCGACGTTAAATAATCGAATAAAAAAAAAAGGTGCCCTTCAAAGTGGGGGCTATGTTAGAACTTTATTTACTTTTCAAGTACTTTTTTCAAAAAGTGGCAACACCACGGAAACAATATATATTTGTGTGTCGAGCCAAAAAATAAGTGACAGTGACAAGTAAAATTTCATGAGATTATCAAGTAAAGCTTTTTTATTTTATATTACACCATGTAAAATATATTATGTTCATCAAGTAAATACAGTCCACAGTTTCAAATTTATTATTCAGTAACCAGAAAACAAGTAATTCATAAACAGTGCACACAAGTGACAGGAGTAAAAGGAAAGGAAAACTGGTAACATCTTAATATATTATTGAAATTAAGTTATTGAACATCCATTGACTGTGACGCCGAATTAAGGTACTACCTACTTTACCGAGTTGTCAGATTGTGCTCGAAATCATTTACTTTTGTAAGAGGTACTGGTAGATGTATGCGAATTATAGGGATAATAGAATGACAATTGTATACCGCCAGGACTAATTGTATAATATGTATCTGTACGTAATTGTTAGACTACTACTGTAGTATTAAAATTGGAGATTGTTAGCCTACGAGTTTTATTTTGAACGAGATTATTGTATTTCTCAAATAGTAGGTGAACTAGGAGTGGACAGAGCTGGAGCTGACGTTGAACTCAAAACGACAACGCCCATTTCTCCTACAATAGGTTTTATTTTATTTTTAAATTTTTGAGACTTTGAAGATCTTATCTCGAAAACTATGACCTATTGGGTAATAGTGATACATATTGTCGTTTTTAGAATCTATCAGTGTATTTTAATTTGCCATAAAAAATGAAGGTTTCCATTTAAAAAAATATTGGATGACGTCATCACGGCGTACTCACGACGTCATTATAGCTATGGTTGTTCGCAATAAAAGCAAAACTGAATTTACTGTTTGACGTATCTCGGAATTTTTTGCCTAATCGTTCCACAACGAAAACGAAAATTTGAGGTTTCCAACCCAAATAGTCACACTGTATATATATATGTATATATATATATATAGGAATAAATATATCAAAAAACTGTGAGAGACCTTTTTTGTAGAACGTTCAATTTTCTACAAGAATATGCCTTTCTCATTCCAAAGTATTGTCACCAACGTGAGTTATAAAATTCCAAAGTGAAAGATAATATTGTTCCCATGTTATTTAAATGGAAAATCGAAATTTGCGATGCGGAACCTCTTTTCATTCATTCATTCATATATTTGGGTTATGCTCATCAGCCCAGGCACTTGAACTGAATCTTTGTACCATTTCCCATGTTATCTACTTCCATTCCAGAAGCTTCGTGTCTTCTATAAAGGCCACTAGTTTGACTAGAGGGATTTTCAGTAGTTGTGATGGTTGTATAAATTCCTCTCCAAAGTGCTTCCGTCTAAGTTCTTGTAAGTCCTCACAGAAGCAGAGTATGTGGGTAGGTGTTTCAGCATCAAGTTCACATTTTCTGCACATAGGTTCACTAACTTTGCCCATATTGTACAGATGTTTCCTCAAGGTGCAGGGTCCAGTCACCAGGTCGGTAAGTGTCTTCAAATGTCTCTTACCCAGTTTCAGTAGCCTGGTTGAGAGTTCCTTGTCTACCTTGTTCAGTAAACTCTTGGTATGAAGGTGCCCTTGTGTCACCCTCCATTTGAATTGGTGTTCCCTATCTAGCCAGTTCCCGATTTCCCCTCTCATGCAATCTTTTGTGATTCCACAAAACGGTTCCGGACCTATGAAGTCTCCTTTAGAGCCTTCTTTAGCTAACTGGTCCGCCATTTCATTACCTGCAATCCCCTCATGTGCCGGCACCCATATTAGAGACACTTTGTTTTCTCTTGCCAGCCTGTTGAGAGATTCTTTGCAGTTTTTCACCAGTCTGGACTTAGTTGTTGGATTACTGATAGCCTTAAGCAGAGCCTGGCTGTCAGTGAGTATTTCAATTTTTTGTCCGGTATATCCTCTACTGATGTTTTCATCAATACAGGCTATAGCGGCAATCGTCTCTGCTTGAAACACAGTCGTATATCGACCAAGGCTAAAGAACATTCTCTTTCTAGGTCCTTTTATACCAGCCCCAGTGCCATGGTTTGTTTTGGAGCCATCGGTGAACCAGATGATTTCTCCAGAATTACCTGGGTGCATCACCTGTTCCCTAGATGGGATGATGATATTCACTCGCTCAGTGAATATATTCTCTGGTGTCATGCTATCAAAACTCATGTGAAATATGGGTTCGTCTAGTAATGTCCCAGTTGTATCAATGTGTCCTTCTCGAACATTGTTCGGGGACCATAAGTTTCCCGATTTCAGCCTAAGAATTGCCATCATTGCCTCCGCCCTTATAAAAAGTTCTAGAGGAGGAAGTCCAATAAGGGCTTCCATTGATGCCGTCCCCGTGCTGTTCATTGCCCCGGTAATACCAAGAAGAGCTTGTCTTTGGATTGCAGTTAACATATTAACTGCAGAGGTCACTTCTGTCCTCCTCCACCAGACTATTGTTCCATAGGTGATCGTTGGCCTTATCACAGTTGTGTAGAGCCAGTGAACCACCTCAGGTCGTATTCCCCAGGTTTTGCCCATAACTCTTCTGCATTGCCAGAAAAGCCTAGTCGCCCTGGTAGTAATTTTTTCCAGGTGTGCCTTCCAATTCAGTTTGGAATCAAGGGTCACTCCCAGATATTTGACTTCTTTGGATATTTCTAGTTCTTCTCCGAACAACAGTACTCTACCCTGCGGGAGAACTCTTCTATTCGTGAAAGCAACTAGTTTGGTTTTTTTTTGGATTAATCATTCCTCCACAATTCGCAGTGCTTCCTGTAGGACATTGATAACCACCTCCGGGAATTTCCCATTGGTGACAATCACTATGTCGTCCGCAAAACCCTGCGTTCATATGCCTTGATCATTCAACCTACAGATCAAGTCATCCACAACTAGGTTCCACAAAAGTGGTGAAAGTACTCCACCTTGAGGACATCCTTTAGTTGTCCTAACGGTGTATGTTTCATCATGCATATGTGCTGTTATTCTCCTATGCTCAAGCATGGATCCTATCCATTTGCATGTGGTACTGTTAATCCCTCTGTTTTTAAGGGATCTGTTAATTGATGACATCGATGTGTTGTCAAAAGCACCTTCGATGTCTAGAAATGCAGCAAGGGCTACTTCCTTATGATTCAGGCTCCTTTCGAGACCTGAGACCAAATTATGCAGGGCAGCTTCACCTGATTTCCCTGCTTGATAAGCCCATTGTAGTCTAGGTAGAGGGATGCTCTTAAGCGCTCCTTCTTGTAAATACATATGTAATACTTTTTCCATAGTTTTCACCATGAATGATGTCAGACTGATTGGTCGGTAGGATTTAGCCTGGGTGTACGTTTCTTTTCCTGGTTTAGGTATAAACACCACCTTAGACTCTCTCCATGCAATTGGTATATACCCTAGAGCATGGCTGCTTCGAAGTATCAGAACTAAAGGACCCATTATGATGTCTAGCCCCTCTTGCAGAAGCTTGGGGAATATGCCATCCGGTCCTGGAGTTTTGTAGGGGTTAAATGAGTTTACAGCACATCTGATAAGATGGGGTCTGAATATCTCATTCGTGAGTTCCCAGTCCTCTTTGGTTGCCTTTGTTTTGGCAACCGGCCTGTTGTCATAGCTTAACTCTATATTTACCGAACCTGGAAAGTGCACCTTGCATGTCCTCACAGAATTCTCTCCAGGACTTCTCCTTGGATTCTTTTATTTTTGTATTGTATGTACCTAGTTTAGCTTTATACGCTTCCCAGTTACCCGTTTTTTTCGCTTTGTTGAAAAAGCGTCTTGTTTCTTTCCTTAGCGATGTCAGCTCTTTATTCCACCAGATGGCTTGTCGAAGAGCGACTCTCCTTTATCGGACAGTTGTTATGATAAGAGGTCAGTGTACACTGTTGCAGCCTTACGGCTGCTCCCTCTAAATCCTCAGCAGTTTTTGGTCTGCCTAGGTGTGAACGGATTTTAGAAAGCAGGTCCTCTTTATAAGATACCCAGTCAGTGCTCTTAGGATCCCTGTATGTTCTAATAACCGATTTTTCTACGTTAATTTCATAGTATATTTGGGCATGATCAGATAAAGATGGTTCATCCGATACATGCCACTTGCGAATCATTTCCCTGACACGTAAAGTGCAAAGAGTAACATCTATCAATGATTCCCCCCTTGATGTTCTAAATGTAGGCGTGTTACCCACATTCGCAATATCAAGTTCAGTAGTACATAGATAGTCAAATAGTTTCTTACCTCTGGTGTTGTTGTCTTTGCTGCCCCAACTGCTATGGTGTGCGTTGGTATCAGCCCCTACAATGACATCCAGATTATGTCTCCTTGAGTATTCCATCAGGTTCTCGATGTTAGTCCCCGGTAGTGGTTCTTCTGAATCGATGGGAAGATACAGAGACACTATTATTGTCTCTAGTACTACCCCATATTTTTCGAGTATAATCTTTGCTGCCACCATGTCACCCGTACATAGTTCCATAATCGGCATCAAGTTGTATTCGGATCTATAGCAAATACAAGTTCTTATTTTAGTACGATCAGTTCCCATTATCAGTCCCATTCCCCTAATATTAAGCCCCAGTATCTTACGTTTGTTTATCCAAGGTTCTTAAATTAGAACGATGTCTATGTTTTCAGCCACCACGCTTTGTTGTAGGACAGCGGTGGCTGTCTTTTTGTGCTGCACGTTAACTTGTAGCACCTTGAAGGACCTTAGAGGTTGATGGTACAGGTTCTCGATCAGTCCCTGTTTCCTCCTCGGTCGAGTTTTCCAGGGTTTTAAAGCTGGCCCGCTGGAATAGGTAGTACGATCTCCATTGAGCCCGCACCAGTCCTTTCATGGACTCCTCGTCAATCCGGAGACTCACATGCAGTCCCCTGTCGGATGACTTGGAGCCGAGGATCATCCAGCGATCAACCTTCAGCCCTGGATTCTGTTTCTCGAGCCTCCTCAACCCCACTTTCAGATCCTCTTTCTTAGTCTCAGGAAGTAGGGCGAGGACTCGTTGCTGCTTTGGAAGTTCATCACTTTTGATGAGCTTTCAGTTGGTTTTCTGTGACAAATAGTCCTTCGTTATAATGAAGGACTCCTCATTGTCACAGATTAGCCCGTAGTAGCCGTCCATGTATCGACTGGCTTCAAACCTAGGCGCCTTCTGCACCTCGTCGATCATGTTAGTTAGGTTCTCTTTGATAGACCCCACCTGATCTTCAGAGACCACTGTCTCTGGGAAATTTTTTGGGACCACAGCTGCCTTGATCCCTTTGAGGGCCATATTTGTTCCCACGAGTATAGGAGAAAGAAGGTCGGTACCTGCAGAGCTCCTTGTACAGGTACAAGGCTAAATGCAACGGGGTGCACCAGGTGCCCGGAGGTTAGTGGTCTCGTGGCCGAATAACCCACGGCCATCCATCCCTTCAGCGACCACTTAACGTTAGGATTTGGGAAGTTATTATAGTGGTCCTCATCCACACAGGCCAGGCAATCAAGCCAAGCCCCCCGATCCACATAGTTCGGCATGCCCCTCATAGGCCTTACCCTAGTAAGGGGGTAGTTGCTCTGCTATGTAGTTTGCGATATGCGTCACGAGTTTGTCAGCGATTGGGTATTCGGTTGGCAATGTTGGGCGTTTATAGCCCTCATCCTTCCTTATTCACCAACAGACCAGTTTTTTCATTTGCATGACGTCCCTGGACTCCCCTATCCGCAACCTGGGGACGCTCCCGATAGGTAGCTCAACCCATCATCCTCCTATGTAACAGGTCAATGCACAGAGAGTTGAAATCTTGGACAAGCCGTAGCAAGTCCTCGAAAACTCAATGAACACGGCACCTCTTAATATTAATATTAAGAGCTTAAACTTTCACAGTATTTCTTTTTTGTCATTTCCAACAATATTTTCGATATAATTAAGAAAAAATTTTTTTTATCCGTCTAATATATATTATAATGAATTTTCGATTTAGTCAATATTTTTAGTTTTAATATGCCCCTGCCAAAACTCCTCTCAGGTCGTGGTTCTAAATGTTCCTGTTATTTTAATAAAATTGTCCAGAAAATCCTTTTAAACTGAATTATATTATTACATTTGAGAAATTACATCAGAGTCGCTTGGGGTAAGAGTTCGCAGCGGGTAAGTGTGCGCAGGCGATATCTTTAGTACAAGAGTGAAGGCAGCAGCACTCACTATAAGGGCTATCGGAACATCGTCGGCAACCGTAAGAATTGGAGGAGCCACCGGCTACAACGGCTTTCGTTTATGAAATACGAGCAAATATAAACTATCGGCCATTTTGCTAAAATTTTCGACAAACTATTAGTCTATGCATTGAAGTTTAATTTCATATGTGAACGTAATTTGCACGTTGTTTGTATAACCTCAAATTTGAAGCTTTTTATAATTATTCGTTGTTGGGGTAAGTGTGTGCGATTAAGTGTACGCATGCGTATACTTAACCAGAGTTTTTCTTTCATAAAAATGGCTCGTAACTATCGAATAAAAAATCCAGAAAAGCGGCTAGTCACCCAAGAGCAAATAGATGAGGCAAAAAGGTTTATGGAACATGGTGTGAGTCAACGAACAGCCGCTGATAGAGTTGGGATCAGCGAAAGTGCCCTTGGAAAAGGACTGTCTTGACAGTGTGTTGCAACGTCCTTAGGATGTTTTAAGCCTACTTTTACAAGTCTTCAAGAAAATGAGATCGTCGGATATTGTTTGAACATGGACAATCTTCTTTTCGGAATCACAATTCGTTACGAAGACTTGTTTTCCAGTATGCAGAACTAAATAAAATTCCTAATCGGTTTGACAAAGCTACAAAAATGGTAGGACGTGACTGGGCCGGAGAATTCCTTAATCGACACGAGAGACTACGTCAATCAATTTCAACAAGTATTGCAAGGGCAATTGGTTTTAATAAAGTGCAATTTAACAGATTCTTTGGTAACTTGAAGGAACTTTATGAAAAATACAATTTTAACCCGAATCGCATCTTTAACATGGATGAAACTGGGATCAGTACGGTTCCCAAAAAGACACCCAGAATCGTCTCCGTGAATGAAAAAAAGTGGTAGGAAAAGTTGTAGCTGCAGAGAGAGGCATCACAATAACCAGCTGCTGATGAATGGATTCAGTGTTTCAAATGCGAAGAGTGGTGGCATGAACAATGCACCTCTTATGAAACAGGGGTATTTTTATGCGATTCATGAAAATAAATATGTGCGCACACTCAGCCTGAAGGCCGCGAACACTTACCCCAATGGTAGGACAAGTGTGCGCATAACAACTTGTATTAGTTTTTTAATAATAAGACTGAGAATCCCAAAGTTTATGTTTTTTATTTTTCATATGTTTATTTGTAATGTACCAATGTAATAAATACTTGTGTGTGTACTTCCTAAATATAATAGTTTTCTTTTTAACATACTTTAAACGTGAATGTGCGTCCACTTACCCCAAGCGACTCTACATAGGTGTGGTCTTTATGTAAAAAAATCTATTTCAAATTTTGATATGGAGAATTAGTAGGCATCGTTTTGATATTGTTATTATTATTATATTATATTATATTATATTATATTATATTATATTATATTATATTATATTATATTATATTATATTATATTATATTATATTATATTATATTATATTATATTATATTATATTATATTATGTTACACCCACACCAATCGTTTTAGATTAGGGGAAAAGGGGGCACATTAATACACCACGGCTCTGAGAAATATGGCAAATACTAATTTCACGCTATATGGCCTACTAGTCACTATCTTCGATGCTTAGATGGCTAATAAGTTTGCTAGGTAAAAGGCCACGTCAAGTTGAAGATTTATGCTATAATGTGATTTTGATGTCAAAAAGCATATTTTCACGTGCAATGGAGTGTAAAGTAGAAAGTTTAATACAATAAGTTTGGCGATTTATCCGGTGCAGCATGTAAGTATGTAACGGTTGAATTTGTCACTACGTCTATTGTATATATTAAGTATTTGTATATAGTAATTACCTGACCGATATTGTCTCTATGTTTCTAATATCAACTAATATCATTTTTCCACCACGAAAGAACTTCAGTAGTTAAATAGCTTCTGTCAGCCCAGAGTTTTAGGGACTACTCTGCCATCATCCTTCCGGTGAAGTGGTGCAGGCTGTAACCAAACCTGTCTTCACATCAAGACAACAAATTTAATATTTTGTCGCTAGGTAAGGTAAATAATAAAACTAGCGCCTACTTGGTAAATGTCCGTATAGATATATTCATGTTAGTTGCTTCTTTTTATTTAGGTATTATAAGGAACATAAGCTGAGGTTTGCCTTTTATTTTCATCCCTTGTTTTACTGGGTTATCGGGGGAAATTCGTCGTGCTAGGCCAAAGTGGAAAACTCAGTTGGCGCCCACACAAGTTGTCTACTATTTTGTCCGGAAGATCAATAAGAGGGATCCACTCCTACCTCCGTTCTGAGCGACGTCGAAGGCCTAAGGTTGTCAACGGAGCAACCGAAACTTATGTAACCAAGTAGACAAATTTATTCATAATCTTGCACTTTTTTTTTTAATTAATTAAATTTTATGACTTCATTCTTATTTGGGCTTGGGCTCAATTTTTAAGGTTACATTTTTGGCGCCCAACGGGGGGCACTTTTTTATTTAGTGGGGGCATGTTTTTGTTCATAAGCTAGGCTTGATATAGTTTTTTTTGGTAGTTATATGGCTGTTCCTTGTGAAACCAAGTATATCGGGTATATGGTTACCATTTTGATAAATTGATTATTGCATACTAGTCGTAGTGTATTAAGTGTACTATATATTATATTATTATTTTCCCTACCCTGTTGTATTGCTCGTCATAGCTTGTGAATAACGTTTATTGATAACTGAGGGTGATTATATTGTTGATATTTTTTCCCGTATCCTTGACTCGTTGATATTGACACCAAGATGGCTCGAAAAATGTTTATTAATAGGTTGGAGAAAGAGGAGCTTGAGTGGGAGCTTAAGTTTAGGGGTCTTAAGATCGGAACTGCGGAGGAGATGCGTATCCCAAATACTCATTTCCATTTGAGGAAGATGAGGCTGCTCTTATTAGGAAATGTACAGAGATCGAAACTTTGTTGGCTAGTTACAGTGGCAGTTCCAATATTAGTGAAACACAGAAGTTGCAGACAAAGGTATCTCACGCGTTGAATAGGTTTGATCAATTGGACGCTGCAGGGGATGCTGAGAAGGAAACAAAGAGGTCGGAGTTGCTAACTAAGTTGATAGGTCTCTATGATAGATTTAACGCCATATCCACTCGTGTTACTGCTGAAGTTGTTGTGCCAGCAGCTTTAGATGTCATTACTGGCAATCTGACAGGTCAATTTTTGGCAGGTGTGCAGAATGTCGCTAGTTCGTCTCCCGTTGCAAATCACCCACCGATTAATACCACACACGGTAACGTATCAAACAGCTTCCTTTCAAAGATGATTCCACCACATAAATGGGGTTTGGAGAAGTTTTCGGGTTCGTCTAGATCTTTGTCCATTACAGCTTTTCTTGAACGAGTAGAAGAACTTAAAATGGCTCGTCATGTTCCAGACGATGTGTTGTTGGGTTCTGGTGTAGATCTTTTTTCGGACAAGGCATACCAATTCTACAAGGATGTCAGACTGCGAGTGCATTCTTGGAACGAGTTGAAGGATGAATTCAGAAGAGAGTATTTGACCGCTCATCATACGGATGATTTGTTCGACGAGCTTAGGAAGAGGACTCAGCACTCGTCAGAATCAATAGGAGTTTATCTTGCGATCATGTCAAGTTATTTTAGTAGGTTAGGTTGTTTTGTTCCTGAGGGGGCCAAGATGGCAATTATTATAAAGAATTTGCACCCATTTTATCAAGACCGTTTAAGAGATCCACTACCTACTACTATTGAGGAGTTGAGGCATGTATGTCGTCGTATGGAGGATAGGCGCGATGCTATTAATAGTTATGTCGAGCCCAGTGTTCGTAGGGGTAATGTCTTAGAGAAGGACCTGGCTTTTGTCGAGGTTGATTAATCTCGGCCCGTAGATCGCTTGGATGTAGAGAATTTGTCGAGCGATAAAAAGTCTTCAGTTGTTTGCTTTCGTTGTAAGAAGCCTGGCCATCGAGCCATTGGATGTGTTCTTCCCAAGCAATTGAAATGTTTTAAGTGTCAGCGAGAAGGTTATACTGTGAGGACCTGTCCCAAGTGTAGCCAGGGAAACGAGAACAGGCGCTCTTAACTGGTCGAAGAGGTAGCGCTGTAAGACGTTCGACCGAGGTTCAACCTATTCTTGATTTTATTTTAGATCATGCTGTGAACGACGAGAGGCCGTATCTTAAGGTGAATGTTTTGGGGTCTGAGGTATTAGGACTTTTGGATTCGGGAGCTACGAGAACGATTTTGGGTAGTACTGGTTGGAAACTGTTGCAGACTTTAGGCTTAGAGGTGGACACCACTAAGAGAACTAGTTGCAGAGTTGCGAATGGACAGATGTGTGAGTCTATTGGTGAGTGTTTAGTTCCATTTTCTCTCCGCGATCAATTGAAGATCATCTCTGTCTTGGTGGTATTGGACGTCCCTCATACGCTCATCTTGGGAGCAGACTTTTGGAAAATCATGGGAGTTGTTCCAGACTTGAGACACAATGAATGGCATTTTTCAGAGTCACCTGTTGGGATTGCAACTGTAGATCATCTTCGTAGTAGATTTTTGCTAAGCGACTTACAGAAGTCTCGTTTGGATGCAGTGATTGAGCATAATAAGGTTATATTGGGAACTAGTCTTGGTTGTACGAATGTTGCGGAACATTCCCCGCCCATTAAACAACGATATTATCCAGTTTCCCCAGTGATGCAGGGGCATATTGATAAGGAGTTAGAGGAAATGCTTCGTCTTGGTGTAGTTGAGAAGTCGAACAGTCCGTGGAGTTCTCCCATTTTACTAGTTAAAAAGAAGGACGGTACTTTCCGCTTCTGCGTGGTTTATCGCAAATTAAACGCTGTCACTGAACGGGATAGTTATCCTCTCCCCTACATTTCCAACACATTGGACAAGCTCCGGAATGCTCACTATATTTCTACCCTGGATATTAAGTCTGCTTATTGGCAGGTGAGGGTGGCGGAGTCTTCAAGGCCTTATACCGCTTTTACTGTTCCGGGGCGTGGTCTATTTCAATTTAAACGGATGCCTTTTGGTCTCCATAATGCTCCAGCTACTTGGCAACGACTCATCGATCAAGTTCTTGGACCCGACTTGGAACCCAACGTTTTTACCTATCTCGATGATGTGGTTATTGTTACTCAAACCTTTGAAGAACACCTTGCCGTTTTGGAGGAAGTTTTTAGGCGGATTGGTAAAGCCAGTTTGACCGTCAGCTGGGATAAGTGTTTTTTCTGTCGACCTCAGTTGAAGTACTTGGGTTATGTTGTAGATAGTACTGGACTTCATGTGGATCCTGATAAGGTCAAGGCTATGTTGATGTTACCGCCTCCGAAATGTGTGAAGGATGTGCGTTGTGTAATTGGCACTTTCTCGTGGTATCGCAGGTTTATTCCTGATTTCTCTACTTTGATTTCTCCGATCACAGCTTTGTTGCGTAAGGGTAGGAAGTTCGTCTGGACACCAGAGTGTGAAGCCTCTTTTAGTAAGATTAAGGAATGTTTGGTAAAGGCTCCTGTGTTAAGCTGTCCGGATTACAATCTTCCGTTTGAAGTTCATTGTGATGCTAGTGGGTATGGACTTGGGGCTGTTCTCGTCCAACCTCATCCTGAAGGAGACCGCGTTGTTTGTTATTTGAGTAGGTCATTGAGTAAGCAGGAGAGAGTCTATTCCACTACTGAACGGGAATGTCTGGCTGTGTTATGGGCAGTGGAGAAGTTACGACCGTACCTAGAAGGAGTCCCTTTTTCGGTTATCACAGACCACTATTCTCTGGTGTGGTTGCAGAATCTGAAGGATCCTGCAGGTCGTCTAGCGAGGTGGAGCGTAAGATTACAGCAATACGACTTTAAGATCATACACCGTAAGGGCAAAGAGCACGTCGTACCTGACACTTTGTCTAGGGCTATACCGGAGGTTCAGATCAGTGAGGTTTCAGTCGTTAACGATCGTTGGTATGTCGGAATGATTCAGAAAGTCTCGAAGTATCCGATCAAGTATTCACAGTGGCGAGTTCAAGAGGGTTGTATAAGCACGTTCGCACAAATTCTGGATCCTTAAGCGATGCTGCCGATGATTGGAAGGAGGTTGTTCCGAAGGCTGATAGATGGAGAGTTATGCAACAACTACACGATCCGCCTTTAGCAGGACACATGGGTGTACTAAAAACCTTCAAACGTATCAGTGCTAGGTTTTATTGGCCTAAGATTAGGTCGGATGTAGCTTCTTTTGTTAGGAATTGTGTGGTGTGCGCGGCGCACAAGGTTGATCAAAGTGGACCGAAGGGGCAGATGACACCTCAGCCCAGAGCTACTCGACCATGGGAGATTATTTCTACTGACTTGATAGGACCATTACCTCGTTCAATGGCTGGACATAAGTTCATTTTGGTTGTGGTTGATTTGTTCACTAAATTTACTCTTACTTTTCCTTTGAGGTCTTCTACCACACAATTAGTAGGGAAAAGAATCGAGGAGGGCGTATTCTTGTTGTTTGGCGTGCCACGTTTGTTGATTTGCGACAATGGTCCTCAATTTACTTCGAGAGTGTTCTCGGCTTTGATGAAGGAGTATGGAGTGTCGGTACGTTTCAACGCCCATTATCATCCTCAGGCGAACTCAAGTATTTACTAGGGATGAGGAAGACAAGCTGTATAACTATATAATTAACTGCAGTAAATTGTTGTATGGTCTATCCATCCGTCATCTCAAAAATTTGGCATATCAATATGCAAGTGCTCTTCCTAACTGCAAATATCCTTCATCCTGGGATAAAAATAAATGCGCCGGCAACGACTGGTACAGGAGTTTTAGAAAGAGACATGACGATTTAAGCTTAAGGAAGCCCGAAAAAACTAGTGCTGCTCGGGCTTTTGCTTTCAATAAACAAACAGTGATGGAGTTTTTTAATAATTACGAAAAAGTTTTAGAAAAATATAAATTTGGCCCTAAACACATTTATAACTACGATGAAACCGGTGTAAACAACTGTCCTGGGCACACCGAAAATCTTAGCAGACAAAAAGCAACGGCAAGTAGGGCAGTTAGTATCTGCTGAGAGAGGTCAGTTGGTCTCAATAGGTATTGCAGTTTCAGCGATTGGCAATGCAATTCCCCCAGCTTTTGTGTTCCCGCGAGTGAATTATAAAAATTATTTTATAAATGGTGCTTCGGAAGGAAGTCTTGGATTAGCCACAAAAAGTGGTTGGATGACTGGTGATATCTTTATTAACGTTCTGAAGCATATCCAGAAAAACAGCAGATGTTCAAAAGAACTAGCAATTTTGATTATTATGGACAATCACGAATCTCACATCACCATTCAAGCTATTGAATTTTGTCGGGAAAATGGAATTGTGTTATTGTCCCTTCACCCTATATCTCACATCGAATGCAGCCCTTAGATTTCGGAGTCTTTGGGCCTTTGAAATCCAAACTACAAATTGCATTCAACGATTGGCATCTTTGTAATCCTGGGAAGACTCTGACAATTTATGACATCAACAGACTGACTTTTTCTGACTCAGATTTTGCACCATCGTCTGTAATAGACCGTGAATTCTTAACTACAAAAGATGTCCCAAGCACTTTCCAAGAAGCAGATTTTACACAACAAGCAACCTTAAGTCAACCTCAACGTTCATCCGCTGAAATTGAGGAGTCTGAGGAAATTTAAGTCATGAAGGATGCATCCATACCGAGCTTAGATTCTTTGACTCCAGCTCACATATGCCCTTATCCAAAAGCAGTCCCAAGAAAAAAAAAACAGCACGACAGGGTAAATCCCGTGTTTACACGAATACCCCGGAGAAATACAGAATAAGTAAACTTCATGCAATAACACGGGAGAAGGAAATGAAAAAACGAGAAAGAGAGATAAATTCTATATTGAAAGGAAACAAAGAGTTACAAAGAGAGCTGCAAAAACCTGAAGCAAAGAGTGAAAAGTTAAAAAGAAATTCTTTCACGGAAGATTTACTGACCGTTAAAGATAATTTACCTACAAAAAAGAGACCTAAGTGTCGAGATAGTTCTAGTAGTGATTCATCTATTAGATTATCTAACACATCAGAAGATTTTGATTCTGACGCAAATTCTGAGCAAGAATTTGATTTTGAAAAAGTTCAACCGCCTAATTCTGTTGAAGTAAATGATTTTGTTTTGGTAAAATTTCCAAAGAAAACTTATGTAAAGTATTACGTTGAAAAAGTAGTAGAGACATATAGTGCAACAGAATTTCAAGTATCCTTAAAAAAGCTGGTTTATACAAGTTTATCTTTCCTGATGTTGAAGATATTGCTGCTATAGACATTACCGATATTGTGTGCAACCTTCTTGTACCCAACAAGGCAAAATCTACGAAGAGAACAGCATGCCTTTATTCTTTTAGCATAAATTTCGAAAATATTAGCATTCAGTAGATCCTGTATCAATGTGCCCCGTATACCGTATCAATATACCCCATATATGGGGCACTTCGATACAATTGACATTTTTTTAAAGTTTTTTTTTTTTTAAGTGAATGATAGTATATGTTGTTTTAATTTTCATTTGTAGAAGTTAATATGAGTAAAAAATACATTGCAGTATTAAATAAAATTATTTTGCTTAATTTACTGAATTTTGTGAGGGTGGTAAAAAATCGTATCATTCTGCCCCCTTCCCCCTAAATTTAACACAATTTTTTTTTAAATTCAATTTCAGTTTATGGAATAGTCCCTGTGACTTCTGTCAATAGAACTTCTCTTCTAAATCTTACTTAATTTGTAAGTTCTTCAAAAGATATTTATTTATATTGATATGGTTTTTTAATGAATGGTTATTAATTCCATATCTTTAAATAAATTTAATTTTTTTATTTATTATTCTAGTTTCAATACTTATCTTTCTTTGCCTAGCTCAGTCGGAAATTATCAAAAATATTTATTTTTATTATATATTTTTAATTTTTTATTTTTAAATTAAAATTATACTTATCCGATTCTATGGTTTTACACCAGTAGAATATTTTTATAAATATTTTGACGACACCTTATTTGATACTAGGGTTACATACACAAATCTTTATCACCCGCAAAACAATACATGCTTTGAGAATACTAATATCAAAGAAATAAAAAAATTTGTGGGCATTCACATTATTATGGGAAACCTAAGTTATCCTCGCATACGTCTTTATTGGGACAGCAAACTTCGTGTAAATGTTGTTAAAGATAATATGTCATACAACAGATTTTCAAAATTACGAACCCATATATATTTTACTGATGCTAATCAACCAAATGAAACTGATAAATTTTGGAAAGTTAGAATTCTTTACGACAAAATACGACATAGGTGTATGCAATTATCTCTTGAAACGAAATTAAGTATTGATGAACAAATTATTCCTTTCAAGAGACAGCTAAGCGTTAAGCAATATATTGTAACAGAATGTATCTACAACCTAAATTTTAAATAAATAATTGTATAAAATTGATTATTAAGACAACTCTAACTATGCAAATGCATAATAAACTACATTTAATGCAATTAGATTGTAAAAATATAATTATACTTAGTACAACAGTTAGATTTATTCACCAAGTTTATAACATCCTGTAGATAGCATTCTGTCACAAGTAAAAATTTTTTTTAATTAATTTTATAATGAAACATGAAATTTGAGGGTTCTATTGAAATCTGTGAAAGGGCAGAAAATAAACATTAAGGGTGACAAACTTACCAATGGAAATTGTTGTAATCCAATCCAGAACTTTTTAGTGTTGTTACCATGGAAACAAAAATAAAAGAGGGTTGTTGAATTGCTGAAAGCAAAAACTGGGAGGTTGGTGAATTTTGAAGAAAAAAGAAAAGATATTCCTCAACGAGTTTTCCTTGGTATTATCAAGGAAATGTAGCAGAGTTCGTGATAGAAAAATTTTACGAGTTTGAACAAACTTGTGTTTGGTAAATATACCACTCATTGTTATATTTTTGGTGATTTATATCCAGTTCAAAAGAAGTGCCGTTGTCTGCAGTTGGTTATTGGAATTGAAAAAAAACTTAATAGTTATCTACTTGATACCAAAGTAGATATAAAAATCATCTTCTTGTTGTGAGGCTTGAAGGTCTTTTCACAATTTTCCCTGTACTTCGTCTGCTGTTGCTAGTGAGGGTTTCTCACTAAGCCCTTAGAAGGTTTGAATAGTGCTGCGTAGGTACATTTCATCAGTGAGTGATTATATTTAATTTTAAAAAAAAAAAGGTATTTGTTGTGATTCTAACCATAGAATTTTATTGACAAATGACATAAACCATGGAATCAATATAAGTGTATTATTGAGAAGCACCATAGATACAAAAAATATTGTTTCTATGTTTTAAGATTTTTTTATTAATTATTTCACATTTGTCTCACTAGTATAAAGTATGTCTTGTTTAAATTAAGATATAGTAGTATTCAGTTCTGTTTATCTATTTCTTTTATTGTTCAATTTTACTTTTAATTTGTTTACGTCACGCCTGACGTCATTATATTCATTGAGAGAGCAACTAAAAAAATAAATTGTCATTTGAAGGTTTGTTGGTATTTTATGTATGCTGGAGATTCTATTACTATAAATAGTTTAAAGGATTTTTTAAAAAAATTGCACGAATTTGAAGATTATAATCTTACCACCTGTTCACCCTGATAGGAATATGATTCTCATATTTTTTTAACTATTGTGTATGTGAGCTAGACCGAAACAAAAATTAATAATTGCATTTAAAGTAAAGTCGAGGGACTATTTGGATATTTTAAATGGGGTAATGTTACCATCGGTTAGGGAAATCTTCCCCAATGATAATTTTATTTTTCAGCATGACAATTGCTCAGTGCACACTGCTCGCAGCGTACGCAATTATATTGCTGAAAATAACATTGAAACGCTTCCATGGGACGCTAAAAGTCCAGACCTTAATCCAATAGAGAATGTTTGGGGGCTTATGTTAAAAAAACTGAAAAATTTAAATACAATTCCACGAAACAAAGAACACTTATGGACACTAATAGGAGAAACCCGGGAAAGCTTGACAGAAGATGAAAATTTAATATTAAATTTAATTGACTCAATGCCAACAAGATTACAAGAAGTTATTAATAATAATGGTGCAATGACACGTTATTAATTATTTAGTGTAAACTTTCATGGCTTCCATGCTACCATGGTCTATAATCTATTTGTTAGTTCATTTATTTGGAATGTTTTAATTCTGAATTACGTGGATCTCGTGTCTTAATCTGAAACTGTGAACTTTTCTATTGAAATTTTGTTGTTATTTTTGAAATTTTATGGCTACAAATGCACAATTCTTCAAATCAGGTTTTCTAATTTTTCTTAATGCTGTTGTTACTGAAGCATTAGTTTTTGCATCTATTGCATGTCTTGCCGTATTAAAGGGATTTTCCTATAAATAATCAGTTAAAGCTTTGTCTAGCTCTATTCTAGTTAAAACTGGTCTTCCATTTCCTATTTTTCCTACAACAGTTTGATCCTTGTCTTACATTTTTTTAAGTCAGTCATCTAATAAACCAACCAAATTTTATTTAAAAAAATATTCGAACCTGTAACAATGTAATACTTTTGTATTCATCACAGTATCACACTATTTCTAAATTTAAGCTAGTAACTCTTTGTGTATAAATGATATAATAGATTTTTATTTTTTCCAATTTGTTTTATTGATTTACAAAATTTAATTTCATCATTACATCTACTAACATTTTTGTTGAGCTGGCATCACTGCCCTAGAAATTATACCATAACAGCTGGTTTAGCATTGACACTTTTTAAAAGATCAATTTACACAACTACAAAAACACTATTTTTGATTATAATTTTTACCAGTTTTATATGACGCGCAGTGTACGCTGGCGGGGAATTAGTAATGAAACTCTCTCTAATATAGGAAAAAGTGAAATGGTAAAACTGGAACATACTTTGGACCAAGAAATATTTTCTGATATTTATGTTGAAATGGAAATTCCAAAAAAATTATTCTCCTTAAGAGGAAATAGAATCATAGACGTTTCTTACTTTTGGCAGCAGCTCCATAACTTTTATCATTTACCCTATTTTTCATGTTCTCTTGTGAACTGCCAAATTATTAACGAAATTAGGAATGGTTCTGCTTCTAAGTTTATCGCACAATGTAATATGTGCAATGCAAAATTTCCCTCACACTCACAATAAAATGACGGAGTGGATGTTATTAACCTTTCGCTAGTGTGGTGGGGTATATCATACCCAAGCACTTCTAATTACGTTAATAAACTCTAAATAAAACAAACTAGTGACCTCTGACGCTCAGTACCTTCAAATTATATATGCGTTGACATAATAAGTTCATTATTAGCTGTCTACGAACTTTCAGTAAGGTGTGAGATCTAGTTGAAGTCGGTCGGGGTATGATATACCCCAGTACACTAATAAAGTACCGTCATCCGTGGTGAATTCGGACAGTAGTGGAGAACTCGGACACAGTGCCTTTTTTTGCAAGTTTTTTCTAGTCGGTAGCGGTTATGAGATTTTCAAGTTAGTAAACAAATAGATGCGACCGAGTATAGACGTAGTTTATGTAAGTGAAGTAAAAACTAGCTAATTCAACAGTAAGTATTTATTTCATGGCTTTTATGATTTGTTGATGTTTTACCTTTTTTCAAAACTTTAAAAAGAAACTTCTGTGCAGACAATTGAGAAATATTTCTTTGTGCTATTTTACTCTATGTTTAAAAAGTATTCTATAAACAACAATTTAGCATAAAAACATTGTAACATTTGACCTTGGTTATTGGTGGAGGGGGTTAATTAAAAACATTTGTTCATAGGTGGGGTGAACTCGGACAGCCATGTCTCGTAGATATAGGAAGAAACTCGGTATTCAGTTTATGAACTATTCGCCAGTGACCTTGCAACTCGCTTTAGAAGATGTTCGACAGGGCAGAAGGTCCATTCGAGAGGCTTCACAAAACTATAACATTCCGAAATCAACAATTAGCGACAAACTAAGAAACATGCACATTAAAAAACAAGGTGGGCAGACCGCCCTATCGGCAGAAGATGGAAGATTTTTGTCAGAGGGGATCCAGAAATTTGGTAAATGGGGCTTTCCACTTACACGATTCGATATAAAAAGTCTCGTCAAGAACTATTTGGATCGCGAGGGAATCAGGATACCAAAATTCCAGGATAATATGCCAGGTGATGATTGGTTTTATCGGTTTTTGGAAAGAAGTGAGCGTCTGACTGAGCGACTGGCACAAAACATTAAGCGTGTCAGGGCAGTCGTAAGTAGAGAAATTATTGTGGAATATTTTTCAAATTTAAGGGAGACGTTAGATGGAGTGCCAGATACAAACATTGTCAATTATGACGAAACAAACATAAGCGATGACCCAGGTCGTGTTAAGGTCTTGTGTCGAAAAGGGTCAAAACGAGCTGAGAGAATAATGGATTCGAGTAAAAGCAGCATTTCTATCATGATGGCCATTTCTGCATCTGGCAGCTACTACCGCGTTATACCGTGTATAAGGCAACACACTTATATCCATCATGGGTGGAAGGAGGAGTAGAAGGTGCTTTCTATAACCGTAAAAAAAGTGGTTGTTTCGACGGGCCGACTTTTGAAAACTGGTTTGATAAGATTGCATTGCCGTATTTAAAAAACCTCGAAGGACCAAAAGTAATTATGGGAGACAATCTCTCAAGCCATGTTTCACTACATGTCCTCCAGAAATGCGAAAGATACAATATAAGATTCATTTTATTTCCACCCAATTCCACGCACCTTCTACAACCCCTAGAAGTTGCATTTTTCGCTCCTTTGGAGAAAAATTGGCGAGCCATTTTAACAGAATGGAAAACAAACAATGAGGGAGTTATTCGAAAATCAGAATTTCCCAGAATTTTTAAAAAAACTTTAGATGAGATGGCGCCAACAATGCAGCAGACCATCAAGTCGGGATTTCGAGCATGTGGGATTTTCCCTCTGGATTGAGAGGTTAGGTTAAGAAAAATTCCAATATGTAGAGATGAGGATGAAGTTGCTGGTGAATGGTCCCAAACGTTTGTCGGCTTTCTCAAAGATAAGCGATTTGCTGAAGAGCCCACGCGTAGAAGGGGCAGGAAACTGAATGTTACTCCGGGGAAAGCTGTAAAATGTCCAAATAGACAGAACTCCGCGTCGCCATCTGAGTTAGATATCTCAAATGATGATCATGAAGTAACAGATGAATAAATTGAGAATCACGACGAATAAGAATGTGGGGTTGACGGTGCAGGCACCAGCCAAAACGAAAATAATGAGAAAGTTGATTCATTTGAGAGCCCAGTAAACGCAGTTATAAAACCTGACACTTTTGTCATAGTTAAATTGACCAACAAAAAGTTAACGAAAAACTATGTCGCCTGTGTCAAGGAAGTGATTGATCCTGATACATATATGGTTCATTTCCTAAGAAAGCACGATTCTCCCAAGTTGGCATATTATTATTCTTACCCCCAAATTAAAGATGAAAGTGCAATTGAAAGACACCAATTAATCCTTCTTCTCCGATCTGTAAAAGCTTCAAGGGGCCGATATCAGTTTATAGGTAACTTTTTATGTGCATCTACTTTACAGGTAAATTATACATATTTTTATTATATTTTACAAAATATATTGATTATTATTTTTTATTATATTTTACAAAATATATTGATTATTATTTTTTTTACAAAGCTAGTACAATGTCATGCGAAGAGGAGAACCATAGGCTTCAAAAGCTTTATGATGAGTCTGGTGGGATTTCCGAAGAAGAATCTTTTATAGATAGTCCCTCCAAATGGGAAGAAATAGAGGTAATAGCAGAAGAACAAATAGGGGTAATAACGGCACAAACAGGAAACGAATTGAATGAGGAATCTGAAGAAGAAGACGTAATACAATCTGTTGATACAGATGCAAGCGCCAGTGGAATGAGTTACTACTTAGATAACGAGAAATCAAAATGGTCAAAGCTTCCAAACAGTAGAAACGTAAGAACTAGATCTGACAATATAATAACTCACTTACCTGGCGTGAAGGGAATTGCAAAACAAAAGAATACAGCGTTAGAGTGCTGGCTACTATTTTTACCCGAAAATGTGCTGGATGATATTATTCGTTGTAAGAATATAAAATTAGCAACCAAAGCCACTAAATATGATGTCAATCATCAATATTCAGTCAAAGAGGCTGATAAAAGCGAAATCAAAGCCGTTATTGGCTTGCTCTATTTGAGTGGTTTATATAAGGCTAACCGACAAAACATCGCAGATCTTTGGAATACCGATGGTAGCGGCATTGAATTGTTTCGTACTGCAATGTCACAACAAAGGTTTTATATTTTGTTACAATCTCTTCGATTTGACAATATAGAAAATATAGTACAACGCAAGGAGATAGATAAGTTGGCACCCATCAGAGCGGTTTATCATAATTTTGTTGATAACTGTAAGACACACTATGTACCCAGTGGATATCTAACAGTAGATAAGAAGTTAGCGTCCTTTAGGGGCCGTGTGTCATTTCTTCATCATATTCCTAATAAGCCAGCAAAATATGGTTTGGAAGTATTCGCTCTTGTCGACGCTAGAACATATTATTGCCTGAACATGGATGTTTACGTTGGATCACAGCCAGAGAGGCCTTTTCGGAAAATTAATAATCCCCAAGATGTAGTTGAACGTTTGGTTGAGCCAGTATCAGGAACAAAACGCAATATTACATTCGATAATTGATTTTCATTATACCTTACTGAAAACCCTATCTTAACATGCCTATTAAGAGTAGCGAAAATGACTTTTTCCCGTGCAGGCGCACGGGAAAAAGTTTTCCTGTGCGCTAACATGCGTTGCTAAGGAAACAGAACACAGTTCCCTTAGAAACCCTTAGAAACACTGAACCACAATTGTATTATGACAGCCGATGTCAGTGTTTTGAATCATAATAGTTGTATTATGACAGCCGATGTCAGTGTTTTGAATTATATTCTAGTATAGTAAATACTTACTAGTTTTTGTATCAAGAAAGGTATAATGAAAAGTATCGTTCATTACACATCCATAAATGCTTTTCCCGTCGCGAGCACACGGGAAAAGCCTATTTTCTGGACTCGTAATGAAATATACTATTACTAGCTATCCTCTTATGATTAATCTACTGAAGACACATCGGTTGGAACAGTCAGAAAAAATAAAAGACAAATACCATCAGTTTTCCTAAATATACGAAATAGAGATGCTCGAAGTTCATTGTTTGCCTTCAAGGAAGATATCACAGCTGAGTCGTACGTACCAGAAGAAGTCGAAAAATGTCATTCTCTTTTCTACTTTACATCATGATGATTCTATAGTTGAAGAATCTGGCAAGAAGATGTTGCCTGAAATCATCGATTTTTATAATTCAACCAAGGGCGGTGTAGACACATTGGATTAATTATCTGCAAATTACAGTGTGGCAAGAAACAACTGTCGATGGCCCTTGACCTTATTTTTTTCATTTCTGAATACCGCAGGTGTAAATGCTCAAGTTAAATAAAAAGCAAATATACAAAATTTTAATTTAAAAAGGCGTACATTTTTGAAAGATTTGGGTTTGCAACTTATATCTGAATTTAGAGATCAACGAAGACAAAACCCCCACATACGCCGACACCTTCGTGAAAACCAGCCAGCAGAACGTCATGAACCTACATCTAAGCGACGTAGGACTAGCAGTAGATGTTCTGTTTGTCCTAGAAGCAAAGACAGAAAGACATATTATGTTTGTATGCAATGTGATAAAGTTCATAAAATACCCTTCTTGGTGTGCGTCATTGATTGTTAATGTCTTTCTAACACATTACGTAGAAAGAAATGGAAAAAAAGGCAGGTCTGTGATTAATCCTAATCAAAATATCACAATAATGAACCGTTTAAACGTAGTACAAACGTTAACCCTAATCTTTGACTTACAAAAATTTGATTGGTTGATGTTTAGATTACGCGCAAACGCGTAATCGTTCAAAATACTATGCAGGCGCTCCTTTCGTAGCGGCAATGTGTCTTACGTATTTTTCCAATGTCCAACTGACAGTTCTCGTCAGGTCTGTACTTTGTTGTTCACGGTAAATTATTATTTATGAAAAGTGAATATTGATCTTATTGTTAGTATTTTATTTATTCAAATGCAGGACTATATTTACTAATATTAAATTATTTTAATATTTTATTTATTCAAATGCAGGACTATATTTACTAATATTAAATTATTTTAATATGTAAATTGAATATACAATTTGTTTTATTTTGCAGTGTTTTCATATCCCAAGTATTATTAATTTCATAGCCTTTTCGAATTTGGCTGAATACGATCCTGATGATTTTATTTATCAAATTAAAGGTTAGCTATATGTCAAAATAACAAATTAAATATCGACATACCCAAAACCCGGATATACGTCACAAACGATGACGCACACCAAAAAGGCTGTTGTATGAACTATACTCCACTTTGCTTAGAACGCGCATTTTTGTGTTGCGAAAAATGTGTAACATTGGAAACCCCATAACTTTTTTTCTATTGTTGACATTGTTATAAATTTTGTTTTGTTCTGTTTATTGAACCTATTTCTTAAATATATTTCAAAGTTTTTTATTAATTTGAAGCTAAGAATATATTTGTGTGTAATAATATATATCTATGTTTTTTTACGAAGCAGAATTGCTATTGTTTTGAATTTTTATTTTTTAAATAAATATTGCTAAATACCATTTGTTCGTTTATTTTAACCCACAATTAAGTTCATAAAGATATTTGTTTACTCAATCTACAAAATTTATATTATGGTATGGTCTGTGATACACATTATATTTAACTATATTGTAAAAATGTGGTAAAAAAATATTTGGTTGTATTTTTTTCTTGTAGGATCCATTTCTAGTGAAAGCAGTTTCTCTCAGCTTGAACAAATTTCTGGCACTTTAACCCTACATCGCGCAATGTATCAGATCAGCTATACCCTGATAAACGTTGAATTATTCTACATGAGCGGAAAATACCATACATTCCAACGTTATGTATCGGTTCCGCTACGTCTCTAGTGCGCATACACATAAGGCCCACAGATGTTGGCGGTAGTAAATATCATGTGGTACGCTATTGAAAGGTTAGTGTTGACGATACCGGCAGTCTATGAGATTGTGTGCTTTTGCATTTACTTGGTTACGATATTATTTCTTTACAATTAAAACGAAAAGGTGAGAACTATGTAACTGAATCTTGGTATTTTACAAAAAAACTATTTTTTTTGGTTGTATCAGATCAGATACAAAACGTCACTAATAACAAAAAATGAATAAAAATAAAAATCTATCTGCTGGAGAATTACATTTTGCGGAACATACTTGGGAAGATGACGACAGTGGGGATGGTTTGGATGATGATAGATCTGATTTGGATTCAGAAGACGACAATGGAGATTATAGTCCTGCGGCTCAACAAAACGTTGATATTGAAAATATGCCAATAGAATTTGAAGATGGAGTTATCTATGGGGAAGTTGAAAATATGCCTGGACCCGAAGAAAGAAAAGAACAAATAGTGACACAGGAAAATGACGTTCCTGATGAACAGCAATTCAAGAAGGTACCTTTAAAATCCAGTGAAAAATTAAAAAAAATTGTTTGGAAAAAAAGAATTTGGTATTAGACGATAATGCCAAACGATTTTGTGGCGTAAATGAGTTCTGACGACATTATGAACCTAAGTACACCATATGCATTTTTTAAATATTTGTTTTACAGACGAATTGATACGAAAAATTGTAGACTAATCTAATTTGTTTTCTGTACAGAAAGATGCTAATAAACCAGCTAACATTACTGAACAAGATTTACGAAGGTACCTTGGTCTATGTATATATATGTCCATTGTGCACATGGCAAATATCAGACGTTACTGGGGTAGCATTTTAGGTTTCACCCAAATTAGGGAGGCCATGAGCGAAAAAAATTTGAAAAGGTAAGACAGTTTCTACACTTCAATAATAATGTTGATATGCTACCAAGGGAAAATCCTCTGCACGATAAGCTACATAAGTTGAGACCCATAATTGAGCAAATGACACCACGATTCAAAACAGTTCCTTTACAATGACACTTACTTATCGATTGACGAGCAAATATGTGCTAGTAAAGGTAAACATCAATTAAAACAGTATATGCCTAAAAAGCCCCATAAATTGGGAATTAAATTGTTTGTTCTTGCTGGGGTATGAGGATTTGTAAAAATAATAGTACGCAGAGTAATGAAACAGACATTCTGCCCCCGTTATTATAATTACAGTAAGTCAAGTTACTGTAGGTAAGACTTTTTTCGCTTTCGCATGATCCATAGATCAAGACCCACGTATGTCTATTTACAACTTTTCAATAGCCCTAAAATTAACAAAGATACGGTAAGCTTAATCACAGTAAGTATTTGAAAACTTCAATCTTCCACAATAATTAAGGCAGTAAGTGAGCGTACTGTGTTATCATATTTACGGCAACCAAACTTACTGTGAATTAGACTATTAAAACATAGTATTTTCGGTAACCTTGTTCACAGTAAATATTCTCACGCTATTTATGATTTGTGTTATTTATAAAAAATTTAACGAATTTGTAAACATAAGTCAAGTAGTGAGTGATCACACATACTTACTGTAAGTATGGTTAGAAAAACTTCGGCATAGACGATACATTTTTAACTTCTAACAAAGTAATTCTACTTAACTCAAATATATTTAATATCGAACGTGTATGAAAAGCTGTTTCATTTATCTAGCTTACGGTGAAGTTGATATTTACTGTAAATATGTTATCGTTTTTCGAGCATCGTCGTGCATGACAACTGCACACAGGCACGGGGGAAGTTACGGTAGCGGCGCGGCGAGTAGTGCGCACAGGGTAGCGCGGGAAGGGGAATCTACTTGTAGGAGCATGAACCTTATTTCCACAGCACACTCCCCCTAGCAGGTTCTCTCTTATATACAAAGTGGAACGAAGTTTTAGTACAGTGCTCAGAAGCAAACAAGAGCCCCGGAAAATATGCGAACTAAAACAAAGGTCATCGCAACTAGCCAATCAGGAGCCAATGTTAACGATTGTACATTAGTAATTGTTAATATAATCGAAATAATATGACCGAGTGATTTCATCAATATACATCAATTTTAGTGTCTGTATCAGTGTTGTCATTGTGAGGATAATTATCCGATTTTTAGACAATTTCGCTAACCGAATAGTTTTTCAGAAAGGATGATATTATAAAACAGCTATTGTTTCTGGGAATTTTCAATATTGACTAGGGTCGCAGACTTTTATTTAGACAACACTGTGACCTCTTGGTAATTTTGACAAATTCTGATAATTTGAATTGTAAGTTCGGATAATATTTATTTTTACATCGGCAACACTGGATTGCATTCTATTTGATATTTGATGTCAGCTGTTATTTTATAATCTGCTTCTATATTTTTATACGTTATTATTTGCTTCATAAATTACAGGACAATCAGTCTTTATTAAGACTAATTTGATAATTAACTTAACATAGTAAGGTAAGTACTATAATTATAATTAATAAACATAACCTAGAACAACACACAAAAACCAGTCATTTAATGTTCATCAGGCCTATTAATGTTTGTTTTTCTTTCAGTTCAATTTTCCCCAACAAAATGTACCCAAAATCAAGGAAAACAGTCCACAGTGAAGCTCGCAATATTATTAAAAACGTTGTGGAATTTGTTGATAGACAGAAAGCTGCTGGTGTGTGGTCATTCCCTTTGGAAAAAGCCACAGAATTAGCTGCAGCAGCAACAGGAAAATCAGTTACCTCCATAAAACGTATCAGAAAGAAGAAATCACTGTTGCAAGAAGGTGTTTTACTGGGGTCTCCTTCAAAAAAACAAAAAAGTGGTGGTACCAACAAAATAGAATTGGATGATTGTGACTTGGGTATTTTGAAAAGAACCGTACATGAATGCTATACGGTTGATAAACAAGTTCCAACAATAAATATTCTGGTAAATAAAATGAAAAATAAAGTAGATTACTCTGGCGGTCCAGACACCTTAAGAAAGCATTTAAAAATATTGGATTTCAGTATAAAAAATGCCACAATAAAAGGAAATTGTTGATGGAACGTAATGATATTGTAGCTTGGCGGGCTCGTTATTTAAGAAGGTTGAGGGATAATGATGCTCTGGGTCACAACAAGAAGCCAATAACTTATTTGGATGAAACTTATATCCATCCATCATATGGCGTTAGTAAATGCTGGCAATCGGAAGATGAACCTGGTGTGTATACATCCAACAGAGCTGGTCAACGGTGCATAATAGTACACGCTGGTGGACGTTATGGGTTTGTGAAGAATGGACTACTAATTTTCAAGTCAAAAAGCAAATCAGGAGATTATCACGATGACATGAACCATACAAATTTTATGAACTGGTTATAAACACAACTAATACCAAACTTACCTCCTAATGGTATTGTGATTATGGACAATGCCCCTTACCACAGTGTTCAAATTAATAAGCCACCAACCCAATCAACTCGGAAGCATATTATTAGAGTATGGCTTCAAGCAAATGGCATCTCAACAACAAATGATATGCTTAAAGCAGAACTTCTGGATCTTGTCAAACGTTTCAAACCATTCTAAAACATACTATGTGGATGAGTTGTTGAAAAAACATGGACATACTGTGGTACGGTTGCCGCCATATCACTGCGACCTCAATCCGATTGAGCTAATATGGAGTAGCGTAAAACATGAAGTGGCAATGAAAAATGTTTCTCAAAGTGCTGCTCAAATAGAACAATTAGTTCGAGCAGCCTTTGATGAAGTTGGTTCTGCGGAATGGAACAAACACTGTGACCATGTGGACCATATAGCTGAGGAAATGTGGAGGAATGATGGACTATTAGATGATGTGGTGGAAAATATGTGTTTCACTGTCAACACTGGTTCATCAGATGAAAGTGGGAGTGATGACTGATGAATAATAAAGTGAATAACATTTTTGTAAATTACAGTGTTTTATTTTGTTCATCTTTAATATCTTGTGCATAACACATAAATTCATTACATGAACATATCATATAAGACATTCATGGTTCATTATTAGCTAAATAAATAATTTTAATGTAATACATGTTGAATTTTGCTTGCAATCTAATGTCTTTTCAAATATAATGTATAATACTTTCAATTAATGAAGTCATCTACAATTTTTTTCAATTGGAACCCCTGTATTGATATTTGATTATAAGT
Source organism: Lochmaea crataegi (assembly GCA_947563755.1). Classification (NCBI taxonomy): domain Eukaryota; kingdom Metazoa; phylum Arthropoda; class Insecta; order Coleoptera; family Chrysomelidae; genus Lochmaea; species Lochmaea crataegi. The sequence goes on along the minus strand of OX387427.1, from coordinate 51,803,675 downwards.
TTGTATTAAATTGAATAAATGATAAATTGTTTTATTTGTGAACCCAACTGAATAAGTAATATAGTTTACAAAAAATATAAGTAGGTTTTACACATCAATTTTGTGATTAATTTCGTTTTTTTGGACTTAACTTAGAATGTAATTTGTTACATATGCTAATGAAATATCTACCTTTTTATTTTAGTAATTGGTTCTTTTGTAATGTGAAACTTAACAATGTTGTTGATTAAATAATAGTTTCTAATATCTAACTGTTGTGTTTGAATAAAGCAAATGAATTGAAGTAGAACAGCATTTAATATATTTATATATTTGGCAAATCACACAAAATTATTGCCATACAGTCTTATTTATAACAACCAAATATATAAGACTTAGCTAATTGGTAGTGGTGAAGTGTATATTCCAATATTAACACTGTTATGCACTTTAACTTTCGGCTGTTGTTTAGAGAAATGAACACTGGAAAAAATGACAAATCTAAATATACGAAATTGGTCACACTATTAATTTGAATTAAACACAAAGTTAACAAATGGCTGAATTCGACGGTTCTACTCCAAAAGATCCTGATGTGTAAGCAGATAGATATAGGAATAGGCTACATAACCAGTTCATATTTTGTTGCTTCCAATACAAACTTGACCCTTTTTTTACGACAATACTACAGTCATGAAATTTTAAAATATACATTTAGAAAAGATGGTAGTTTTATTTTTGATCCAATACATATTTTTTTATTAATATTTAGGGTTAAATTTTTAGCAAGTTTAATTTTGTTTACATATCTTTTGACAGTTGACACTTATAGTATCGATATTTGATCATCGATTCAAAATATCGATTGTTATGACAAGAATACAACTACAGCGACATGGACACGCCCACCCAGGGCTCTTGTTTGGTTCTGTTAACTGTAAGGAGCCCATCCGCTTGAGGCCGCATTTGTAGTGTGACGTAGAAATTACGTCCAATTAGAGAAGGGACGGAGGATAACGTTCATAAATAACTGACAACGTAAGAGAGACGCCTTCCTTCGGCCATTTAATTTCTTGCTACCTTGCAATTTGCATTGGTTTGTGTGTTATTTAAATTTGTGTTTTCCTGCTTTTTCTGTCTTTAGTGTTATTATAATTTTAGTGTTTTACTTATTATCATTAGCCTATAGTTTATCGAACTTTTGATTAGTATTAAGTGTGCTTTTTTCAAACAATTGTGGCCGTGTAAGTATTTTCCAATTTGTTTTATTAAGTTTGGATAGTGTTTTAAATAATAAAATTTATGAAACAGTTTGTTAATTGAAATATTCTAGTATCTATGTGGAAATTTTTTATGTAACTTGTAACTGATCGAGGTAAACATTACAGTATTAGATCTTACAAGTTTAATTTTCAATAACTTGCATTCACAGTACTCATAGTTTAATAACGTAGAATGTGCACAAGTGTGTCGTATTTTGTTAGTTCCATATCATGGAAGAAAAAGTATATCAAGATTGTTATTGTTATTATTTTCATATAATAACTGCAAACGGTGTTAAGTATAAGATGAAACGTTATATTTATTTATGGTTGAGTTGGGTTTTGCCCGAAAAAGTTACGTTTACAGTGATATATGCAATTTTTAAGTTGAATTGGTTTGTTGTATTAAAATAACTGAACAATGTGAATACTATTTTGGCTGAACAATTTGGTTTAGAACGCTCAACCATAGTGAAATAAATGTAAATGATTTGCCAATTAGAACTGTTGTGTGAGTTAAACTATTGGTTTGCTTTTTAATTTACAGTTATCATGGCAACTCGTGAAAGAGCCTGTTGTGTTCCTGGCTGTTCTGACAAGTCAAGTAAAAGACATCGGTTTACACAAGACCCTGAACTGGCAAGTATTTGGTTGTCAAATATAAACAATCCTGCATTAAGGGACAAAACACTAGTCCAACTCAGTAACAATTATAGGATCTGTCATCGCCATTTTGCAGAGGAGTTTGAAAACCCAGGGTTTCGAAGAGAGTTGAAAAAAACTGCATACCCAACTCTATTCTTACCTGGTAGGTAGTACGGTTTATTATAAAAGCCACCTTTTTAAATAAATTATTGTGGGTATTACAGATAGTCAGGCGGTACATTCTACAGTGGATGTTATGTCGATGGAAACTCCATCTACATTGGCTAATTTAGAAATTCCCTCTACATCAGTAGAATTAGAGAAAAATGACAAGTAAGTTGACATTTGAATACCAGTATATTCACCAAGATGGAGAAGCTTTGGTTAGGTTTTATTTACTTGTTACAAATTTCATATTCTGAATTCAATAAGACAAACAATTGAAATTTTTAGATGAAGACAAGTTGATAGATAAATAGATCATATTAAGATATAAATAAATATAACTTTTTCAATAGCAAGTGGCTGAAAGTAAAAATGTACTAAAACTTCTATATTTATGTATTAGTTGTATCAAAGAAACATTGTCCGCTGAGACAATTTCATGTTACACGACGAAAGCATCTAACTGATAGGGAAAAAGTTGCCTACAAAGATGTGCTAAACTGGAGCAGAAAGACTGCAAAGCTGGTCAGAAAATGCAAGAGCTTCAAAGACAAAATTAAATATGCTGAAACATTATGTGCATCTGGGAGTTTTGAAGCCACGATAAATCATGTAAACGACATGACATACAAATTTATTTTGTCCCAAATAAAAAATCAAAAATATCAACCACGAGGGAGGCGATTTTCATTAGATGATAAGATTTTGGCTCTTTCCTTATTCAAGGCAAGGTGAGGATACAAGTTGCTGTCAAAGGTAATGAATACACCATACACTTGTTATTTATGCCATTACTATTACGAGATCCTACTATATAATAAAGTTATTACAAATATACTAATATTTGCCTCATACCGGTTTTCATTGTACAGCATTCCTTTATAATAATGCTTTAGCATCAAAACTGATAGGAACCGAATATCAGTATTTTCATACCAATAAATTTGTGAGATTTTGGGAAATGCCTAACGATGTGGTACATTTTGTCGGCGGGCGTAATTTCGGCCGGTAATCCCTTGGCCTACCTGCATAAATCAAGGGGTACCATTTATGACAGGGGTAATTTCGGCCGAGGGGTTGATGTTTACGATGAGATTAAAATATTGGTAATTACGCTTAATAGTTTCTGTAAAATATTAATTGTGTATTTATTTGGAAATTCCTAATCCTGTGTACCTGTCGGAAATACCTTTAATTTACTTATCTCTTTATTCTAATAACTATGTTGTACCTACTTGAGATTATTCCTTTAAATGTATAAAATGCACAAATAACAGGTATAAAATTATTATAGCTAGTCAGTATTATAACTTATCTTGAAGCTACTAGTCGATAGAAAGCATAAAATATATTATTTGTATACGATGGCATCAGTTTCTGTAATTAAGAGTTCACGCGGTTGTGACTTACTAGTTGTAGAAAAGTTTCAGTTTTGTAAACAGGACGTATTAAAAAGTGGTGAAGTACGTTGGAGGTGTATAAAGAAAAATTTAAGATGTTTAGCCAAACTGTACACTGTTGGTGCGGAATACACAGTTACTAGAAGTGAATTAATCCACAACCACGAGTCCGATGAAACTACGTTGGAGAGAAAAATAGTGACGACTTCATGCAAGCGCAAAGCTGAGGAAGACATATCGGAGAAACCTTCAAAAATTATTAAAGGCGTTCTTTCAAATCATTTGCCAGAGAATTTGTCATCGATAGATGTCAGTCTAATGAGAAGAAATTTGTACAACAGCCGCCGTAAGCTCTTACCAGCCCTGCCTAAGGATATTCACGATGTACATTCTGTACTCGATAGTTATGGACCGAAAACCACAACAGGTGAAAATTTTTTGTTTATTAACAGCACAGCTGATAATATCATTGTTTTTTCTTGCCATACAAATATAATAAGTTTATGTAAAATGAAAGATTTTTACATGGATGGCACATTTTCTTATTGTACAAAATATTTTTATCAGTTATTTACCATCCATGGACTGGAAAATGGGCATTATGTTCCTCTTTTGTATTGTCTGTTGCCCAATAAGACCAGTGACACATATATGAGACTTTTTCTGTTGGTAAAATCTAAAATTTTTGAACTTTATAATATTGTTTTTGAACCGAAGGAGGTATTTGTGGATTTTGAAATCGCAATTCATAACGCATTAAAAGTTGTCTTTCCCAAAACCAAACTAAATGGTTGTAGATTCCACTTGCACCAGGCGTGGTATAGGAAAATACAATCATTAGGGTTAACCCAAATGTATAAAGATAAAAACTGCGAGGAAAGCAAATGGCTTACTCATACTTTTGGGCTAACTTATTTAGACCCCTCTGAAGTTGAAGATTGTTTCATATTTGATCTCATGTCATACAAACCGGACCATAAACTTATAGATAAATACGCAGACTATTTATTAGAAAACTACATAGCGCCAGAATCTCATTTTCCACCAAATATATGGGCATATGAAAACCCATCAATTAAAAGAACCACAAATGCCTGCGAATCATTCCATTCGCACTTTAATTCTAGTTTTTATTCAAGTCACCCTTCTATATTTATTTTTATAGAAAAATTAAAAGATTGTCAGATCGATGCATATTTAAAAATAAAAAATTTAAATATTCCAGTAAAAATTAAAGACAAACAAGTAAAAAACAAACTAAAATTTATCGAAAACATGGTAAATATGCTTCGATCTGACAATATTTCTAGAATTAATTTCGTTAAATCTGTATCACATCAAAACGTTTTTTAAAAATTTATAGTTTACCTAAGTTATAGAAATAAAATGATGTAATAATTTTATTGAAATAAAGAAATATTTTAATATGAAGCATTCTGTTATTTCATTTGATTTGCGGCCGAAAATACCTATGAGATAAGGAAGCAACTTAAAACCTCCGGCCGAATTTACCTACCGGCTTTTAGTACCTGCCCTTTTTCCGGCCGAAATTACATCCGCCCCATTTTGTGACAAATAAAAGTAATAAAATTACTGTAAAATGATGATTAGAAGTGTACTATTTTAATTTGTCACAAAGTTCATGATGTAAACTTGAAATCATGTTTGAAGTTCAATTGTTTTTCAGGTGTTTGCATTGCCTTCAAGAGTGACTTTGTCAAAATTATTGGCAAAGCTGCCATTCGCACCAGGTATAAATAAAAACATGTTCAACACATTAAAAGTATCAGCAGAAAAACTTTCTGAAAAAGACAAGTGCTGTGTATTAATGTTTGACGAAATGCCATTACAAACGAATGTCCAGTACAATCCCAAATCAGATATAATTGAAGGAGTTGCAAGTAGAGGTAACTTTTTATGTTCAGATCACAAACTAATTTCTCAAACAAAGTATATAAAATTTTGTATAGACAAACTTCTTTGATATAATAATTATTTGTTGCTCATGTTATAATTGACTATGTTCTATTTTTTAAGGTTCACGCTCTCCACATTTGGCCAATCATGTGACTGTTTTTTTGCTAAAAGCCACTGTCATACCATTTTAGTAGCGGGCCAATGAAGTGAACAGATTTACATAATATTGTAAAAGAGGTGGCTACAGAGTGTTTAAATAGTGGTTTTAAACTTATAGCCACTGTATGCGACCAATATTGTGCATCTGCAGTTAACCTTCTTTTAAAGGAAACTGTTGAAAAGTACACACGGGAAGGAAATAAAGAAGCACCTTTTGGATTCGAGATAGGAGGGCAAGAAATTATTCATCTGTTTGATCCTACACACCTGATAAAAGGATTTCGTAACAACATGTTGAACAAAGACCTTCATTTCAAGATGGATGGCGCACAAAAAATAGCAGCATGGGCCGACATTGAACAATTTTACAACTTAGATGCTGCAGATGACCTAAGAATTTGTCCTAAATTAACAGATGCCCATGTTGTAAAAGACAAAATAAAAAAAAATTAAGGTCTCTTGTTGTACGCAAGCTATCAGGTTGGTTCTCTTATGAAGAGGATTAGTCAGTGGAGTAAGTAGTTCAAACCACTAAATAGACAAGTAGAATAATATAAAATAGAGGAAATGACAGGTATTTACATCTTATTAGTCAGAAATTAATATTTTATAATTTATTTCTCGCATAAAAGTAGAAATGAATGTAACTGTTATTTCACCTAATAATTTTACTACTTCAGTTTAACATGTGCTTTGTGAATTATTGATTAAAGTTATTGTCAGTAATATGTAATGGCCGAACCGAACTAAGTTTTATATTTTTTTCAGACTTGTTACCTGCCTCAGCTGCCTACACTGCAGAATTAATTTTATTTTTGGACCAGCTATTTGATAGCATCAATTCTGCATCTTCGATTGCTCCTGCATCCAAACCTCTGAAAGGTACGAGGCAGTCAGGTCATTTAGACTTTTGGAATGAATGTATTAAGACTATTCAACAAATGAAATTTTTTTCTGGTAGAAAAAATAAATTCATACCAGTACCATCATGAAAAAACACAATACACACGGTGAAGGCATTCAAAAGGTTTGTGCTGTTTTTTATCATTTATAGAGCATACCATATTAGACGCTAATGGTAAAACTAATGTTTTTTGTTGAAGCAAGATTTATAAGTGCACTGATGTAATTCACCATTGCCTTTGATCTGGTGGTGTTGTTAAATAACACTAATATAGAAGTTAATTAAATTGCGCACTTGAAATGGAACAGAAGTTGTGAAACTTTGCTTTATCCAAAGCTATACATAGGAAATTATAGACATGTCTAATTATTTGACTATGTATATTTATTTTGAATTATTAAAAAGAATATATAAATAAGTTTGGCTCAAGTAAATAAATTGTAACAGAATGTATCTACAACCTAAATTTTAAATAAGTAACTGTATGGAATTGATTGTTAAGACAACTCTAACTATACAAATTCATAATAGACTACATTTGATGGAGTTGGATTGTAAAAGTATGATTGTACTTAGTACAACAGTTAAATTTATTCACAAGTTTATAACATCCTGTAGCATTCTGTCACAAGTAACAATTTTTTTTAAATTAATTTTATAATAAAACATGAAATTTGAGGCATGCTATGTTCACTCCACTATAAATTTTGTCTTCGTTTATTTAGTTATTCCACGTGTCGCTGATAGCGCTACGTAATCGAGGATCTGTCAGATTTCAATAAGACCGCCATTTATATAACCTCCATTTTATATTGAAGATACGCCATTAGGCATTCCAACGACCTGTCAAATTAATCCAATATGGCGGTTGATGGCACACAAAAGTAGAGGACATACCGAAGTAACGTGAATTTTTCTTTGGTTTTCAGTGCAGAGAGAAAATTTTTTGTTTTTTTTATTAAATAATATGCCTGTAACATGTATAGTGGTGGGCTGTGGAAGTCGTGGAGACAGGGACAGGGTGAAATTCTTTTCTATCCCAGCCGTGTTAAACCACAGATTTTTGACTGAAAAAAATGAATTATCCCAAAGAAGAAGGACGTTATGGTTAAATGCAATCAAAAGAGAGGATCTGACTGATACAAAAATTAAATACCAAAGGGTTTGCAGCAAGCATTTTATTACTGGTAAGTCATGTGTTTCAAATACAATAATATGTTTGTAAATTTTATAGCAAAAAAAAACAAAAATGTTAACTCGTTGTAGGTAAACCTGCAGCACTGGATGATGCAAATGACCCTGATTGGGTACCCTCGCAGAATATGGGGCATAAATCTCAAAGCGTTAATAAACGCTCTAGTGATGTTGAAAGAAAGCACAGAGTGGACAAAAGAAGAAAGAGACAGGTCTGTCATTTGGTATAGTTAAATATTTATTGTACATAAGTTAGTATTATAGGCAAAGTCCATATAAAAGCAAAAAAGTAAATCTTACTTGGTCTTACTTATATATACAAAATTATATGACATGTTTGTGGTACCAAAATTTTTTTTGTAATGTGCTCACTGTATATTTTTTTCATATATTTTATGAAGTACTTTGTTCATAGGTGGAACATGCTGAAGTCGATAGAAATATTTCTATTGAAAATAATGAGAGTATTAAAGACAACGAAGAACAAGCAACTGGCTTGGCAGCACAGACCGACTTAACAATGCAGGATCTCGACACCTTATCTGACCAACTCAAGTTTGCAGCCACAAAAATTGCCACTCTTGAAGCAAAGGTGGAAAATTCACCGTTTGGTTTGAGGGACGAACAATCAAATGATGATAAATGGAAATATTATACTGGGTTCACTTATGATACAGTAAATTTAATTATCTTTCCCCTTGTAGAGACATATATTCCTTCTACGAGTACCACTGTTCTGAGTCCATTCAACCAGTTGATTTTGACATTAATTAAGTTACAATTAGATCTTCACTTTAGAAACCTAGCTTTTCAATTTAAAATTGCTCGATCAACAGCTTCCACGTACTTCATTAATGTAATAGAAGTTTTATATAAAAGACTGAAATCATTAATTATATGGCCAGATGAATCTGAAAGGCAAAAAAATATACCAATCTGTTTTCTGGAAGCTTTTCAGAACAAAACTACAGTTATTATAGACTGCTTTGAAGTTTTTATTGAAAAACCAGCTTCACTTTTAAGTCAACAACAGTGTTGGTCTAATTACAAGCACCATCGCACTGTAAAATTTTTAATAGGGATAACTCCACAGGGCAGTATATGTTATATTAGTGAAGCTTGGGGTGGGAGGACATCTGATAAACAAATTGTTGAGGGGAGTAAGTTTTGTGATTACCTTAAACCAGGAGATGTTGTTTTAGCTGACAGGGGATTTTTAATAAAAGAGTCAATCGGTGTACTGGGAGCAAAATTAGTTATACCTGCATTTACCAGAGGAAAAAATCAGCTCCACCCTATAGAAATAGAAGACACCAGACATATTGCACAAGTAAGAATACATGTTGAGAGATTGATTGGAATGTTAAAAAATAAGTTTAATATATTTAAAGGCACAATTCCAATAAGTTTATTAAAAAAAGGTAACAATGAAAGATTTAATATGCTTGACAAAATAGTGGTGGTTTGTAGTGCTTTTGTAAATATTTCTTCACCCATTATTCCCCTATAAATTAAAAAGCAATCAGTACGATTTTTTTACCCACCTGATCTCTCTTAATAAGATAGGGAAGTATAATAGTTGCAAACTACTATTAAGAAAAATAATTTTGTATTACTAAACTGTAAAAACCTTTAAAAAAAACTTGTAAAACTAATGAATTATTATTATTACATATTAAGTTACAATGTATATAAAACATGTCTGTAAAACCCTTTAAAAAAAAAACTTGTAAAACTGATGAATTATTATTTATTATTACATATTAAGTTACAATGTACATATAACATGTCTGCTTAAAAATAATTACAAATTATTTGCGGCAAACCAAAATAAATCACAAAAAAAAATTGGAAAAATAAAATAGAAATTAGTTTTTATTTAGATTGCTTTTTTTTACATTTGCTGCAATACCATTCTGAGTTCGGGTTTAACAATCCAACACATTCAAAATGAAACCATTGTGTTTCACAGTCGTCATCATCGCATCGGATCATCGGTCTTCCATCATCAACACCTTTACAAATACACCAGTAATTAAGTTCGGCAGCCCCTGACTGCCGAGAAAAATATTTGCCTAGTAACTCTGGCATTATCACATGTGCATGGAATTGTAATGCAATTTTGCTTTCTCTCTCCCAAAATAGAAAATCGGGGAAAACCCGTAGTTTAAAAAAAAATTTGGGAGACCAAATTACAAAATCGCAATATTTTAAATTTGCAACAAAAATTTGCATTTGTACTTGGTAGTAGTAGCTGTGGCTTTTTTTCATTGAAATTTCATTGTCTTCAAACACTAAACATGAGCTTTTCATATTTATATATTCATTAATGTTTTGTATGTTATTTGTATATAATAAATATGGACACTTTATTTCGAGGACTCCTCCTAAACAACATTCACAATAAACTATCCTATCAGGAGAGGCAGCTAACTGTGGCCATTCAGAATTTACGAGAAGGCCCACTTTATTTATTATAAACGACAAATGGTTTTCTTCCAACATATATCTTTCATATGTTGCAACTGCATTTTTTTCATTGTTGATACCCCAGGCCGTTGCTTTGGTACTAAACATTTGCGTCTGGTAACAAATTGATTTTATTAATGACAGGGATGGTTTGATCTTGTCGGTTTTACAAACTAATTTGAATTTGGAAGCGGTTATTCTTCCAGCCCTCTGTAAAAACCAGTTTTGAGTGGAGGATTGTTCTCTTGTTTGATTTTCAATTTGGTCTTTCTGTTCATCACTTATCGAAAATTGTATTTTGTTCGCCTCTTGCATGAGTTCACTGTAACTCTTGTTAATATTGTTTTCCTGAAAAATATTAAACAATAGAGGAAGCGTTTTTGTAGCTTCTTTGGCCATTTGAGATGCGAATGGTTCTACGATGCGCATTATAACACAAGTATTTCCCAATTCCACAATTTTGTTAAGCATTGTATTCAGTTCTTCACCTGAAATGGGCGGTATGTTTGCATTTGAAATGCCAGAAGGCACCAATGGAGTCACTTTCCCCCAATCTATTTCACGAATGGGAACAGCAGGTACTGGGGTTGATGACGATGGCATGGGCCATGTGGCTTGTATGTCTGTGCACGACATACTTTCTTTCTTTGTATGGGCATATTCCGCAGAAAATAATATGGCCCCTACATGACTACAGACCTCACCATTTCCTGCCATACACGTACAATGGGCTGTACATACACTTCCGTCTTTGGCTATGATACACCAAACATCGAGAGGCTTAAGGTTTGACCTTTGAGAATGTTTTACCTGAAATTAAAAAAATATAGTAAAATAGGTACAATTTCCTTTTCTTGATAAATGAAGTCATGCTGGTGGTTAATATTTTCCTTCCTAGATAACACTTAACCAATTAAGCATTGCTAAAGCTTACCTTGGCAACTAGGACGTAGAAACCATTTATTATTTTGGTTCCTATTTTGACAACAAAGCCACCCTCAAAATATTTATAGGCTTGAAGACTTTTGAAGGCTTTCATTTGTTCTTTGGTGTAGAAGCTGTGACTTAATACTAAATATGCCACAATATCCATATTCGATACAGGGGGTACTCCCGCAATATCAAAACACAATTCTTGGGCAGTTAACGTAAATGGATCTACACTGCCAATTATTTGTATCTTCATTCGGTACCTAAAACAAAATAAACAATTTAAAATAGGAATAAAAGAACTTTGGTTATGAAACGCACCTTTCACCAACATCGCTGCTTTCTTGCAACAATCTGCGAAGATATTCACTCTCCATCAAAGACATTTCTTCAAAAATGGTTATAACACAAAAATGTTCGGTATAACTATCAAAAACACAACAAAAATCTCGCGCTTACAACAAAGATTATTCACTGTTATGTGGGTTGTGTGCCATCAACCGCCATATTGGATCACGTGGTTTGGAATGCCTAATTGTTAAACATTGTTTTCGTTCGTGTATTGTACGGTTATTTTTATAATAATTTGTATAAACAGATATTTTTGTGCTTTTTAGTGATTGTGTTTATTAACATTAACATCATGGTTCAGTACTGTATTGTTCCCACTTGTAAGAATACAAGTAAGGATGTTAAAATGCATCTCCTTCACAAACCACCTATTCTATAGACGGTTCACACAGATGACTCAAGGTCAAATCAATTTTTTAATATCCGTTTAGAGCCCTAGATGGCTTTGTTAGCATACATAGAAATTAAGTTGGTAAATGATAGAAAAGTAAATATTTTTATGTTGGTACTCGAGGCTATTTTAGTTCAACCGTCAACGTCATATTAACTTGCTGTGTTTTTGTAATTTGTGCTTTTTCGATAATTCTACCAATTACAGTATTAGTTTGTTATATTTGTTTGGTGAAGTTTTGAGGATGCCTTTTAATAAATGTTGTATTTTACAATGCGAATCCATTAATGTAATGCATTTATTCCCAAATCCTCATAAAGATTTGGAACGTTTTAAAAGATGGCTGATGGCTATAGACAATGCTGAATTAAATGCAATGGACCCCTTATTAGTGTACCATGCAAAAAGAATTTGCCATAAACATTTTGAACCCATCTACATTTCAAGTAGATCTAACAGACTACACCTCAATGCCATCCCAACATTATATTTGAAAGGTAAGATCATTATTTAAGTTCAATACACATAAATGTTATACTTAGTTTGTATTATTTTTTAGATGAGATTAATTTAGAACCAATTATGGAAGTTTCATCAGTTGTGCCATCATTTTCATCATCATTATGGAATGGTATGTATTAAAGGTAATTGTGATACTGATTCATACTAACTTTTTCTCTCTTTTGTTTCAAGAACATAATTATGTGAAAGCTAATGTGCCAAATGAATCTGAAATGAGTTTACTGTATGTTGAAATGAACACTGAGAGTACGGAAAATTCTTCAGAAATAGCCCAAAGTAAGGATAAGTTTAATATTACTTGTATAATAACCTTGAAGTGGCAACATTTAAATCTAAATAAATAAATAATTTCAGATTGTCCTGCTGATACACCTTTGTCACCATTGCAAATTTTGAAAAAATCCGGGATTTCTAAACAGACAATTACTCCAAGAAAAAATAAATTGTATTCTGCAGTGAAACAACTACATAAAAAATGTAATTCAGAAAGAGCTCTTAGAAAATCATTCAAACGTAGGCTTTTCGATGCAGAGAAATTTCAAAAACAAAATCATCTTGAAACTAATATGGAACATCTAAATCTCATGGCAGCTATGTTAATTCGTTGTCAATTTCGAGAAGCCACAAAATCAAAAAAATTGAGACGCTTTACACTGGATGAAAAGTTTTTAGCATTGTCATTGTACAAGCAAAGTGCAAAATCTTATGGAGTTCTTTCTAAAATATTTATATTGCCCAGCAAATCTACCCTGACTCGGCTTTTGGCTAAAATTGTTGGAGGTCCAGGCATAAATAAATTAATTTTTGACTCGCTTCAAGAAACAACAGAACCAATGGACTCGTCTGAAAAATATGTAGCTGTGTTATTTGATGAAATGGCAATTTTACCAGGTCTTCATTTTAATGAACATCATGGATATATTGAAGGCTTTCAGGATATGGGAAAAAATATAAGGGACAATTATATTGCAGATCATGTGTTGATGTTCATGGTTAGAGGAATAAAAAAGCAATGGAAATCTCCAATATCCTATCACTTTTCTAGCAGAGGAGGTGCAAAAACCATTGAAATAAAAGATTTGCTAACCAAAGTTATTAGGGAACTGATAAAAATAAGTTTGAAACCCATAACAGTTATTTGTGATCAAAATAATATGGGCGTCATTAATAGTTTAATCAAGGATACCAAAAATAACTATTTACAAAATAATAACATAAATAATTATAAATATGGGTCTTTTGAGGTTGACAATTTTATAATATTCTCAATATTAGACCCTCCTCATCTATTAAAAGGAATCAGAAATAACTTTATTAAAAAGAATTTAATTTATATGAAGAACGGTGTAAAGAAAACGGCAAAATGGGAACATATTCAAAGGTTATATGAAAATGATAACGGGCTAATAGATGGTTTAAAAGTTCTTCCTCATATAACTGATGAGCATATATACGAGAATAAAATTAAAAAAATGAAAGTGAGGAATGCAGCTCAAATCTTCAGTCAGAGGTATGCTGCAACACTTCAGTTGGCTAGTCAAATAGGTTAGTTTTTATACAACATATTTTTTAAATATTTTATGTTCTTGGTATATCATAATATTTAAAGTTATGTCTTTTGCAGATACAGAGAAAAAAATTGGGAATGATGTCGAAGATACTGCAGAGCTACTATTTTTCTTTGATCGATTATTTGACTCATTAAATGGATCAATTAAATATGCTAATCGAGGAAAAATATTAAGATGTGGCCTTCATGATAATTCCAAACATATTAATTTTTGGAATAATGAAGCCTTACCACTTCTTGAAACAATGATGTTTCAAAAAAAAATAAGAAGGATCAAGCAAGACCTCCAAGTTTAGGAAATTGGTCATTGGTTATTAAAAATGTTTTAAGCATTTGGAACATTTTAAAATGTGAAGGTTTTAATTACCTTTTAACAAGGCGTCTGAATCAGGATCCCTTAGAAAACACTTTTGGCCAATTAAGAAGCTTTGGGGCTTTGAACACAAATCCTTCAGCATCACAGTTTACAGGAGTCTTCAAAACACTGTTTTTCAATACAGCACTTTCATTTTATAAAAAATCTTTCAATTGTGAAAATGACAATTGTAAGAATATGTTTGTTTCGTTAAAAAAGCTTTTTGATAACAACGTAACCAATGTTTATGTTGAAAACATTGATTGTTCAACTATTTTAAAATCCTCTGAACGTATGGAAATTTCACTTTCTGAAAAATTACATCAATTATCAACAAATTATGTAGCTGGATTCATTTTGAAAAAAATAAAAAAAAGTATGTCTTGTTCCAATTGTAAAGAGGCAATGTTTTCCAAAAACTATGATTTGGCTGAAAATAACTTAATTTCATCTAGAGAATATGGCAATGGATGGGCCAGAAGATTACTTTATCCTACTCCATCTTTTGTACTATGTTTTTATGATATTTTTAAAATTATTAATTGTTGCTTAGATCAACAACCACAATCTAGATGTTTAGTTCATACCATCAAGAATTGTATTTACAAATCAGTAAATTTTCAATTTTTAGATTCTTGTAGCATTCATAAAGAAAATATAATTACACTTATTATAAAATTTACCATTAGAACATTATTGCATAATTGGTGTAAGAATGTGAATAAAATTTTACAAGGGAAAACTAAGATATATACAGGTAATAATAGAATTAAATTACAAGCCAATAAAATATATTTGAAAAGAATTAAGAAAAGGAATATTAAAAAACCTGAACACACTATTGTTGAATCTGTTTAAATCATTGTATGGACCAATAAATAATAATAATATTCTGTAGTCTTAATTTTATATGTATATTGTAGTATTTAGTTATCATAAAATGTTTGTTAATATTTTTATTTTATTTATGCAAATGATGAATTTTATTAAAATCATATTTATTATATTTTAAGTTTTATTTTTGCCTTACTTATAGTAACATGTTTCCTTGAGTTTTTTATTATTAATCAAAATATAACTAAAAATTTTCCAGATTTATATTTTTTGCACCTAGTCCTCATAATTGCATTGTTTTTGTGCTAATACACCTTAAAAATATGCAATTTTGAGGGCTATTTCAAGCAAAAAAGATAAATTTGGAAATTTATCAGTTGTTCGTAGTTCTCGGTTTAAACTACCGAAAATAACATTTAATGAATTTAAATTTCCCGCCATTAATGAAATTTAAATTTGGCGCCATTGCGTGACATGACAAATTATTAGTTAAAGTTTACAGCCCCAGATGGCGTCAATTTGGTCAAAATAATTAACATTGTCGTGAACCATCTAAAGTCTGGGTGATCTGTGATCTCCTTCCTAAAGACCCAGAGGTAGGTTTGTAAATAGATTTGTGTTTGATTTAATGTTTTTTTACACTAAATAGGTGGGATAGGCCGAATATAGATTAATAATAATTTGTGTACCAATTTGATTACTACATTATTATCACTTGATATACTATTATTGATAGTAGGTATGTGTTGAATAATCGATTCAAAATATATTCAGTGAGTTCAATTACTCTTAACTTGCACAATAATCAGGTCATCTGCAGCATATTTCAAATCTGTCTCTTTTTTTGTGTTTAATAACACATAAACAAAACCCATATTGTGAAAATGATACAAACTAGAACATTTTGTAATTTAACGACTGCAAGTTTAGAGTGATGTTTACTATAGCTTCATTTAATTTTTTTTCTTAGCTTTTTAGGCAATAGATTCAAATAATCCAAAGAGAGGATATCCCCATATCAAGGAGACAAAATTCTCGAATATGTGCTATACACTTTTCCGAAGAAATGATGTTTGCTGCACATCATAATAGAACAAACTTGATAGCTAATGCAGTTCCAAACTTATATATACCAACACCAACAAAAAGTATGGAGAAATTACCTGAGGAGAACCAGGAGATTGTTGAACTACAAGGTAATGTACAATAAGATTCCAAAAACTACTACATATATTACATTACTAGTGTATAAAGTGAGCCATTTCACAAGTGGTTATAAAAAAATGGTTTTTGACAAATAGGTATAACTAAAAATTGTACTTATTGCTATTACAGGTTCAGAGTCGTATTCTTACATTGCTACCTGCAGTACTCCAACTACCTGCAGCTCTCTACCTACTTCCAGCACAATGCTTACTACATTAAAGACACCCAGCAAACGTAAAGGTAATTTTTTAAAGTATGTAAAATGTTTATTGCAATAATACTAGTATGTGAAAAAAGTACATATAATAATTTTTTTCAGATATTAAACAAAGATTGAATTTACTGAGCCATGGAAATTGTAGTAGAGCCATACAGCTAACCCCCAAAGCTAGAAAGTTTTATGGAATTGCCAAAAACATGGTTTCGCTAGCCAGAAAATTTGACAGAAAACATTTTAGTGTACGAAAACAACTGTTTGAGATTAAAAAAAGAGTTGAATCTGGTGATTTCATGATGGATAAAGTAAATTATACCACCTTGAAATTTTTACAATCCCAAATTGCAAAGCAAAGCAAGAAAAGTAGGGGACCTCGTTTTAGTATTGAGGACAAGATATTCTCATTATCTTTGTTAAAACAAAGTCCCAGGGCATATCGTCTTCTTCAGAAAACTTTTGCTCTGCCCTCAAGGAAGACATTGATGAAAGTTTTAAGCCAGGTGCCATTTGAAATTGGATTGAATTCTCACATTCTTGATGCTCTCAAGATGTCTGTGTCAAAAATGGAGCCAGAAGATAGAATCTGCTCCCTTATCTTTGATGAAATGTCCTTGGAACCAGCTTTGAGTTACAATAAGAAAACTGATTCAATTAATGGGTTTGAAGATTGTGGTGAAGGCAAAAAAAAATTTGCAGATCATGCTATGATTTTTATGGCTAGAGGTTTGCGAAAAAAATGGAAACAGCCCATTGCTTATTTCTTTTCTGAACATGGAATGTCTTCTCCTGACATAGTACGCAACCTAAAAGAGATAATAAGTTCTCTGCATAACATAGGTTTAAATGTTGAGGCTACCATATGTGACCAGCATTCAACAAATAGTAGAGCTATTAAAATGCTTAAAGATGAGACTGAGAGGACATTTCAATTGGCAGGGAAAGAAAATAGGTTGAAAGGATTTTCTATAAATGGCGAAGAAATTGTTCCCCTATATGATGTCCCTCATTTATTAAAAGGTATACGAAACAATTTGCTGGACAATCCAGCTTCATTTACTTGGAAAAATGGTATACAGAAGGCTATGTGGGGAGATATAATTCGTTTGTATGAGTTAGATGTAGGAGATTTTGATACCAAAATGTGTTACAAGCTTACTGATGCCCACATTTACAAGAAAAAAATAAAGAAGATGAAAGTGAAGCATGCCTCACAGGTTTTTTCACAAAGAGTATCTTCGACAATCAGGGGTTTAGTTAGTTATGGTAAGATATTGTATCCCTAGACTTTGAGATGAATATAACATTACCAATTTTTTGTTACAGGTAATAATTGTCTTCCAGAGTCAAGTATCGGTACTGCAGATTTTTTGTTATTCTTTGACAAACTGTTCGACTCAATGAATGGCTCAACATTTAAACCAGAGCATGGAAAGTTACTAAGATGTGCAGTCTCAACATCATCAGCACATCTCCCGTTTTGGTATGAGGCCCTAAAGGTCTTGAAATCAGTTAAATTTTCAAAACAAGGAGGCAAGGAGTATATTCCTCCAAGCATAAAAAACTGGATTTCAACTATACAAGGCTTCATATACATCTGGCAAAAACTCAGCAAGAAAAAATTTGAATTTCTTTGTCCCAGAAATCTAAATCAAGATCCTGTTGAGAATTTTTTTGGCTGTATACGAAGCCATGGATTTAGAAATATCAATCCAACTTGTGAGACTTTCATCAATTCTTTCAAAAGCCTCTTAATAAATAATTTTGTTTCATCACACTCTCCTGGAGCAAATTGTGAGGAGGATATGCATGAAGGCGCTCTAAATAATTTAAAATGCTTTCTGTATCCATCTATTGCTTTTTCCGATAATAATGAGGCAAATATTACCATTCCCAGTGAAATCACAAAAACTTTTGTATTTGAAGAAAATAACTATATTCAAATACAAACTCATTCATATATCGCTGGATACATGGCTAAAAGTATTTTTAAATTAATTGGGGTATGCAAATCTTGTAGGAATGACCTTGTTTCTGATGTTAATGAAGTACATCACCAATTAATTGTTTCAAGAGCATATGGTCCAAAAGCTCTCTTAAGGCCACATACAAATTTTACTAATATATTTAGCAAGTGCAATCAAGTACTGCATCACTATTTGCCAATTATTTGTCATGAAAAAGATCTGCAGGTAAAATTAAATGAACATATTAATAAATATGTGTCATTTAATTTTAGTTGCAAGAAGCACAATATAAAAAACATTTATACAAAAATTTGTACATTTTTACATATATTGTTGGATAAAAAATGTAAACAAAATTTTAAAAGGTGATGATCAGAGAAATATAAATGACAATATAAAAAAATTAGCTCTAGTTAAATATGAAAAACAGAAAAAGAAAAAGGAAGCGATTAAAAACATTAAAAATACTGAAAATGTATAATTTTCTATAGCTTTTTTAATGAGCTTAATATACTTAATGTCATGCTGTATACAGTAAGCATCACCCCAATTTTTTTTAATAAATAAGAGGTTCTGGATATTCAACAACTGTATACCTAACACACTACGATTTATCTATTTAAAAACAAAAAACTTCTTAAATACTCTGAGCATCTTTATCCAACAAGAAGCAAGTCAAAGGGATATGCTCTGATTCCCTTTTATACTAAAACAGTCGGTCATCTTTGTCTATTCATGATACACAAAATTTATAACTCTGCCTGAGATGTATAGGACTTATTCAGTTATAATTATCTTGTGTAACTATTGTGATTCTGCTGATTTAAATTACTAAATGTTTGTTTTATTGAGTATTTAACACACAATCCGAGTTTTGCATAAATATAGATATTTTAGGTACAACCTAATAAGACATATCTTCTGTATGTTCCTTATGGTGTATTCATTATTCTTTTTGTTAATTATTTTGTCTTAAATGTTTCAAATATATTGCCCATGCTCACCCAGTTCTGGTTTTAATGGGCCGTAAACAAAGTTTATTTAGACTATTTGTAGTTCTTGTGAACCTATAATTGTTATTATAGGTATTCTTAAAAAATAAACTACATTCATCATCACATACAGCTATATAGAATTGATTTGTTGGTATCTATTTATTCTTTTATAAATAAAAATAATGTATTTAAATAGTCTTTTATTTAGGAATATTAATTCCACTTTTCATAAAATTCCCCATTAATAGCGTTTTCGATTGATAAAAATAGTGTAAACTAATATATTATCCAGCTCACTAAAAAGATGCTTGAAAATGTATTAGTACGCACTATTTCTATCAGTTGAAAATAAAAAATAGCCAAAATAATAATTTCAATATATTTTAAAAAGCCCGCTACTTCTAGCAGCAGCGCGCGAGCGACACGTTGAATAACTAAAAGGACAGTGATTAATTTTTCAGGAGAGTGGGCTATCTATCTAATTTTTATTGTTGTTAATCTATGATTTGAGGGTTCTATTGAAATCTGTGAAAGGGCAGAAGTTAAACATTAAGAGTAAAAAACTTACCAATGGAAATTGTTGTAAACCAATCTAGAACTTTTTAGTGTTGTTACCATGGAGAGAATAAAAAAAAGAGGGTTGTTGAATTTTGCGAAAAGCAAAAAAACTGGTGAATCTTGAAAAGAAAAGATTCCACAGCGAGTTTTCCTTGGTATTATCAAGGAAATGTAGCAGAGTTCGTGATAGAAAAATTCTACGAGTTTGAACAAACTTGTGTTTGGTAAATATACCTCTCATTATTATATTTTTGGTAATTTGTATCCATTTCAAAAGAAGTACCGTCGTCTGCAGTTGGTTGTTCCAGTTAAGAAAAAATAACATTGGGTTATCTACTTGATGCCAAAGTAGATATAAGTGTCGTCTTCTTGTTGTGAGGCTTGAAGGTCTTTTCACAATTTTCCCTGTACTTCGTGTGCTGTTGCTGGTGAAGTTTTTCTCACTAAGCCCTTGGAAGGTTTGAATAGTGCTCCGTGGGTACATTTCGTCGGTGATTGTATTTAATTTTTTAAAAAAAGGTATTTGTTGTGTGTCTAACCACAGAATTTAATTGACATATGACATAAACCATAGAACCAATATTAGTGTGTTATTGAGAAGCACCATAGATAAAAAAAATACTGATTCTGTTTTAAAATATTTTTATTAATTATTTCATATTTGTTTCACGTGTATAAAGTATGTCTTATTTAAATTAAGATATAGTAGTATTTAGTTCTGTTTATATATTACGTTTATTGTTCAATTTTACTTTTAATTTGTTTACGTCACGTCTGACGTCATTATATTCATTTAGAGAGCAACTAAAAAAATAAATTGTCATTTGAAGTTTTGTTGGTATTTTATTTATGCTGGAGATTCTATTACCATAAATAGTATAAAGGATTTTTAAGAAAAATTGCTCGAATTTGAAGATTATAATATTACCACCTGTTCACCCTGATAGAAATATAATTCTCATATTCTTTTTTACTATTGTGTATCTGAGCTAGACCGAAACAAAAATTAATAATTTCATTTAAAGTAAAAACATTAAACTTTATCAATAACTGAACTAATAGCAACCCTGATTTAATTTTTTTTTAATTCAAAATATTGTTACAATTGTCACCATAACTCTTTCTAAAATTAAAATTACAAAATATTGTAATAAAATATTACAAAAAGTCATAACTAACATTGGATATTTGTGGCAAATTATCGCATCCAGAAAAGGGCTTACACCAAATTTGTTAGTAAAATCTATTACACGATAATTTTCCAATTGAAAAAAATTTCGTTACTGTTATTAAATGGTGTCCCAATGCTGTGACTAAGTTACAATGCTTTGTGACAAGTTGAATAGAATTATTATTGTATAAATTTCCTATAAATTTATACATGGTTTAGCTCCCGCTTTTATCGATTGTCCGATCCATATCGATCCGGCCCGAACGTCGTACCTTAGGGGTCGATAAAGCGATATACTCTCTCTCTGCTTTTACCCGTGGTAGCAAGAGCACCTATGCTCGTTTCTTTAGTAAAATTAACATGTCTATCCAACTTCCCTAATAATATATTTATAGTCTATTTCTAATACAATATTATAATTTAATTAAGTTATGAATTTAGAGTCAGTGATTGGTGTCCTGGTATACTGTAAGTACCTTTAAAATTAATCTAATTACAAGTATGTGAACAAGCACGTTTCCATTTTCACCGGCATTGTCGCGCTGTTGCCAAACGGGTGCCGGTTTCCTACAGTGGATGTATTTTTTAAACATTAAGATTTGGAGCAAAGAAACCTTAGATCCAAGTGTAAATAGTAACTGTATATAAGTATCAAGTCATTTAATTTATATTTTTCTGTATAAAGATCTATATCCTCATTCCTGACAATCATAGTCTCCAATAGTTGCTGGCGCTTTTGCCAGCTGGTCCTTCGAAGCTTCTTTTATAAAAACCACTGCCAATTGGACTTGGCCAGCTTAAGTTTGAAGCCGCTCAAAACATGTGCTAAAGGAAATCAACCAGCAATCGCTACGGCGAACTCCTTGAAAAATGCACAATTATTAACATAACTATTTTGTATTTTAGATTAAACACTAGACTGCTAAGGAAGGAATCCTTTGATTATGCCCTAACTAGGCCTTTCAACCAGGATGCCTTGGAAAACTTTTTTGGGCTAATTAGAACCCAAAAAGCACGAAATGTTTCGCCTAATGTTACTAATTTCCAGTCGTCATTTAAGAGTCTGGTAATTAGTAATTTTATGGCGAAACGCTCAATGTTTTCCAACTGTGAGGAGGACATTTCAACTGGGGCATTGCATATGTTTCATGACAGTTCAAGTGTCACGGACCTGATGTTTTTGAAGAAACACCAAAAATTTCAGTGCCAAAATTGAATATTGGTAACAGAACCACGATATCAAGATGTACAGTGGCCCACAATAGTGGGTATTTTATAAAGAAACTAAAAAAACAGTGAAGTGCATGTATGAACATTTTCTGTGAAAATAATACTGCTGATAATGATTTTATTGACGCTCGTCAGTATGAACATAGTCTGTTACAAAGAGGTAATCGTTGTTTCAATTTTATCGTGTACCAGGCGATGTCCTATTTATACTATTGGATACCAAGAATATGCCATCTAGAACACTTATCGACTCACTAATTTAATTTGTTGTCGAAAGAAATAAATTTCAATATTTTTACCCGGCGGCTGTGTGGTGGGGTATGTCATACCCCACCAACTTTTAAAAAGATCTGATTCACGTATACTTCAGTGCCATGCGCCGAAATTCTCAGTACCTCTCGGCAATATATCACACATCATTAGTATCGATTTTGTCCTTGCTACGTGCAGTACGTGATAAAATAGAATTCATCAAAGACGGCTCGGGTATCACATACCCCACCACACAGGTTAGTGTAATAGAAATATTGTAATAAAAATAATAATATAAACTAATTTTTATAAAAGGGATTAAGATTTACCAAATTTGCTATAATTTAATAACATTATAGAGTGGAAATAAAAACAAGATTTGTTTTTAGTTATGGCGGGAGAGTATGAACGTGAACAAACAAGTTTAATTGCTCTATGGGAAGAGGCTGATGAAAATGAAGTTGCTATCGGATCTGAAAGTGAGGAAGAGTCAGAGCACGAGAGCTGCAGTGAACATAATTCTGAGAGCGAGGAGGATGCTGAGGACACGGAAGAGGACGCTCCTATAAATGAAGCAGCTTCCAGGTATTATGTTGGCAAGGATGGTACTAAATGGCGTTCATCTCATTTTCCTAGAAATATTCGTACGGGCGCAGAAAATATCATAACTCATTTACCAGGTATAAAAAGAATGGCGAAAGATGCTGAGACACCAGTGCAATGTTTTGATTTGTTGATTAGTCCTAGTATGATAAATTATATCGCAAAGTGGACCAACATAAAAATACATCAGAAATCGGTTACATACGATGACAATCACAAATATGTTGTTCGAGATACAAACCCTAATATATAATAAGAGCATTATTTGGTTTACTTTTTTTGGTAGGAGTTTTTAAAAGTGCTAAACTCAATCTTGAAGACCTCTGGTCTACTGATGGCACTGGAATAACTGTATTTCGAGAAACAATGTCAATGCAAAGGTTTATTATTCTTCAATCATGTTTAAGGTTTGATAACATAGAAAATCGCGAAGAGAGGAGAAGTATTGATAAGATGACAGCTATAAGTGCAATATTTGATCAATTTGTATCGAACAGTCAAAACGCATACACGCCTAGTGAATATCTTACTAGTGACGAGAAGCTAGAAGCGTTTAGAGGACGTTGCGCTTTTCGTCAATATATGCCAAACAAACCTGCACGTTACGGAATTAAGATATTTGCTCTTGTAGACGCAAAATCGTATTACGTTTTGAATTTGGAAGCTTATGTTGGATTACAGCCGGAAGGTCCATTTAGGATGAGCAACAAAGCTGAAGATGTTGTTCTACGACTTATAGCACCCATTTCTGGTACAAGTAGAAATGTAACTTTTGATAATTGGTTCACGAGCTACGATCTTATGATGACTCTCTTACGAGAACATAAAACTACATCTGTAGGCACAGTAAGAAAGAATAAACGTCAAATACCTTCTAATTTTCTTGCTTCGAAAGATAGAGAAGTATATTCTTCCAAGTTTGGTTTCCAAGAGAACGCTACTATAGTTTCCTACGTGCCAAAAAGAGGAAAAGTAGTTCTATTATTGTCTACTTTGCATCACACACCGGATATTGATGAAACTACTGCCGAAAAGAGTAAACCAGAAATAATAACATTTTACAATGCCACAAAAAGTGGCGTTGATGTTGTAGATGAGTTATCGGCATCGTACGATGTATCTCGTAACAGCAAAAGATGGCCACTTGCAGTATTCTATGCTCTGCTCAACTGTGCTGGAATAAATGCCAGAGACATATTTAAATACAATAATATTAATGTTAAAATGAGAAGACGAGAGTTTTAAAAAAAATTAGCTTTGGAGTTATTGAGTGAACATATAAAATTGAGAGCGGCAAATTCACGACTTCCACGAAAATTACAGACCACGAGGTCAACAGATTTCACACATAATGAAGAACCACCTGGAAAACGACAAAAAACGTCTACTAGATGTGAAATTTGTCCCAGAAAAAAAGACAGGAAAACTTTTTATAGATGTGGTAGCTGCAAAAAAGCGATCTGCTTGGAACATTCTGTGGTACTTTGCGATGAATGTAACTCTCAGAATAGTGCTTAAATTTCAGTCTGGTTTTTTACATAATATTCTTATATTATTATATGATGTGGATAATATGATTTTAATGTTCAGTATTACATTGTTTATTTTTTATAATTAGATAAAAGAAATGATGGTTTTTTTCTTCTAAAAATAATAATTGATGTCATGTCTTTTTGTTATTACTTAAATATATTTTTCGATTTGATAAACATGTTTTTATGTTGCTATATAGTCCAAACTGTCAATAAATATCTGTATATCCCCTAAATTTGCAGATTTGGAAATAGCTAATTTTTTTTATTTTGGGTACGTGATACCCCACCACACATGGTTTATGTGAAATTTTCAACACACAGCCGCCGGGTTAATTGCTGTACTGAACATGCAAGTGGAGAAAAAGCTTGTCGATTAATTATATGCACCATATTTTTTGGTGCAAAAAGGTAAATGAAATAGCGGCAGGCAAAGACTACAAATTCATTAAATATATGCATATCCATAAAAATGTGACTTGCATAGACCCTATAAAGGTACAAGAGTTACCTGAATAGGGTCAAGAGAAAAAAAGAAAATTGGATCTATGGATAAAATAGCGGTAGGCAAAGACTGCAAATTTATACAATATATGGATGTCCATGGAAATATGACTTGCGTAGACCCAATAATAAATTTAATGAAACTCCCATATAAAAGTAAGAGTGCAAATGGCATTCAGCAGTTAAAAATATTAAATTTGTATTGAATTAAATAAAGTGATTTTTAAGTTGTTGATTGGATATTTTTTGGGTACATGAGAAAAAACGAAATGTATAATTCATTACATTTTTTCTGATTATGTATCTGCTTTTACCTACCAAAATGAATATAAGCAATATATTTGTGTTTTATTTTACCTTACAAACCATCATGCTATTACTAGAGAAATCCTGATTGTATGTTACCCATAACTAGTGTATTTTAGAGTTGAGACCACAGTAAAAAAACTGTTTTACTCTGTGGTTGAAACCAACATTAAAATATAAACAGTACTTATGGGTGACATACATCGGGATTTGTCTAGTATCAGCTATATTAATATTCACGGCAGTGTAAAATTCTACTTATTCAAATTTCCCTCTCTTTTAATTATTTAAATGTGCCGCCATGTACAATAGCGCGTGAGGCGGACGGGCCCAGTACTACTATATTGGTCTTTTTAATCATTTTACTTTGTTTATTTATCTGTACACGTATCTTACAAAAAGCAAAGCTAGGTAGGTTTAAATAGCTGTTTCAACTCATTTGACAAAGAGGGAAAAGATGTATTACTAGGTATAAAATAATTAATGAATATCGTTATATTCAAGGGTTTATTTTGAAGAAGGTTAGGCTTAAATTTGACACAAGTTGCCAAGCAAGATGGTCCGCTGTTTCGTGCCAGTCACGCACACTAACGATTAATATACGATAAAAAACAATTACAAGTGAAGATGACTGTAGAAACCCATTAAAAGTAAGAGGTGAAGGAAAACATTTTGATGCAACTTGCTTACTGTAAATGATGCATGCATGTTCGCAGAAGGAATCGAACCCAAAATCCTCGGTTCAGTGATCAGTCACACTCTTCCATGTAAAATGAAAATGGCACTATTATCATATCACAGTAATTACTGCTTTTTACAGGAATCACGATGAGGTCAAGAGCAGAATTAATATTATCACTAGCCAGGAAATCTAACAGAAAATCAAACGGTCAAGATTGTTCTTCATATCCTCAAGCTGTTCCCAGTACTAGTAAGGTATGTGACGACAAAATATCAACACTTGAAACTTAAAATAAAACTGCGACATATTTTGAAGACTCAGATGACAGTGTCCAGGATAAAGATTATGTTCCTGAGGATCTATCATCCCCGGAATCTCCTGATTATTTTGAGTCACCGCAACGCCATCTGCCATCTGAGTCTCCTCCACGCCGCCTGCCATCTGAGTCTCCGCCACGCCGTCTGCCATCTGCATCTCCGCCACGCAGTCTGCGATCTATGTCTCAGCCACGCTGTCTATCACCTACATCATCGCCACGACGCCGTCTGCGATCTGCATCTTCGCCACTCTGTCTATCACCTGCATCTTCGTCTCGCCGTTTGCGATCTGCATCTCTGCCATGTCGTCTGCGATCTTCATCTCCGCCACGTCGTCTGCGATCTGCATCACCGCCACGTCGTCTGCCATCTGCAGCTTCGCCTCACTGTCTGCCATCTGCGTCTCTGCCGAGGTCACCTTTTGTACTCACATCGAGTTCACCACAGCTACGTACAAAACAAAGTACTCAATCAAGACAAGGATCGTCAGTTCCAAGTACTATGCCAGTCACTGAAACTGAAAAAGGATTATACAAAGCAGGCTTTCCACGAAAAATAAGACTTATTGATGAGCCATTATCAGAGAGAAAGAAAAGAAAACTACAAGCTAAGAATGAAAAACTTAAGTTGAGGCCCGCTTGCGGCGAAAAATGTCCTAAGAAATGTTCATTGTTATCTACACTTCTTGAAAGAGAAAGTATCAATACAACTTACCTCAATCTAAACAAAGAAGCTCAAGGTATATTCCTGAAAGGTTTGTTGGACGTTAAAGAAGTTAAGACAAGAAGAATCACACAAAAAGAAGTTCCTAAACGAAATACCACTCATGTTTATAATTTAAAAAATATTAATGGTGACAGGATTGAAGTATGTAAAACTTTTTTCCTATCTACTTTGGGATATACTGCTCCCGTTATTATAATTACAGTAAGTCGAAAAAGTTGAAGTGTGGGAAATTGCACTTTTGTGCCAATTGTACAAAATGGATGTATCTCTGTATCCCAAACAGATATTTCCAAATTATGAAAGGTAAAAGCGTGAACTTTTATATTGAATATGATTTAGTTGCTTAAAGTCAATGGCATTTTTTTTACCTTCGAAAATGTATTTTTACCTACGACAAATTATTAACCTTCCCAGACCTTTTTAAACACATTCACAGTAAGTAAGCAACATACTGTAAATATATGTCTACTAAAATGTTCGTACCATGCGAGTTACTGTAACTAAGTTTTCTTTAACATTTATTCAATTATATAGATCCTGAAAATAGTAGGCAATTTTTAGGTTTTAAGAATAATAAGCAATAAGTTCTAAGGAAAACAACCATTTATTAAGAATGCACAAATAACAGGAACAGTTTTACCATCTTATTAAAAAAAAATAACATTCAATCTTTTTTATTACCTCATTAAAATCACATGACTTTTATTGCAAAAAATTGTCTTCTTAAGTAATATCAATAAATGTAGTCTGTTTTCATACTTGTTTACCAATCTAATCTGTCAAATCATATGATGGAGAAGTATGTTTCCAAGTATTAAAAACAGACTATAGGGTACCTAAGTAGGTAATTATAGTGAACAGAAAAAGTATTGCAAAATACTTATAACTAATCATACATTTTAACATATTAGATTATTAATTAATCAGTTCTAGTCTTACTTATCAAATATAAACTCGTTTCCAGTTAGTGTATCACACTAAATACTAGTACACAGACTACAAAACAGACTCTTGGTGCAATAACATTTCTTAGTCTTTCTTGTACCACAATCAGTGTTAGGCTAAATACCTAGATCACAAGTTTTACAAAGTATAAAAAATAACATATTATTAGTATCCTTAAAAGTAAAAATATATTGGGGAGGGCAAATAAATAAAAATCTTCAATTTTCAAGATCAGAAGCATTGGAAGTCTGTATGTTAAGCCAAAACGCTCGTCTATTTTCGGGCATCAATGGGACCAGTTTCTCAACTATCACCTTCTTTTTTTCTTCTGTGATGCCTCTAGGAGTAGTTTTAGGTATAGGTTCCGGAAAAGTTTTATTTTTCATGACTTTATTTTGTAAAAAGTCTAATGTATGAAAATGTTCATCGTTTTCGTTATTTTTATATTTCAGGTTAAATTTGCCTCTTTCCACTTTAATGTGTGTCATGTCTTTTAAATAAATTCGTGGTGATAAGTTCCGAATTTTGTGTTGCGATACACATTCATTATACTCGTAGAAATCAGTAAAGTTCATTTCTTTAACAATTGTTTTATTGGAATTAGCGCGTTTGACCCGAGTGACGTAGTCATTAAAATCATACACTTTGGTATTCCGCAATTTCTTCTCAACTTGGTGATGGAACTGGTCGGCCGACATAAAAGTATGACCAGGCTCAAAATATTTCATCTCAATTGTGTCAGTTGCTATAAGGTTGCTGTTTACTATATAAACCAAAAAAGACAATAAACTCTAGTTCTTATTTTGTGACGAACAGTTATCCGCCCACAATACAATACTTTTAGTGTCTCGATTTTGCAAAAAAAATGCTCTAAATGCTGAGAGGATGTCCTGCGCACTTCTTCCTGATACAATTTCATTCCACAAAACTGCGATAGGAAAGTTTTTGGAAGTCTTGCCGAGTGAAACGAAACTCCCATTGAAAGCAATAATTCTACTGCAAAAAATCGCCGCTTTATATTGTTCCATTCTTGGGAGCATTATGACTTTCTGAAGATCTACGGAATAATATTTAATGCTATTTTCATTTGCATTAATCTCGACATCTGATCTGTAGTTTATACGGCTCGTGGTGTAACTCTGTTTATGAATTAGGTATTGCTTACAAGTATCGCAATTCTCATCTTGACTTTCGATGTGATCTTTGTTGTGCTCTTTGAATAAAGCGCATAATTCGCACTCTTCATTTCCCAATTGGGCAAATGAAATATACGTTTCTTTTTTTACTACATGACGGTGTGATACTTTAGTTTCAGGTAGAGTTTCACAAAAATTGTTGTACATTTCTGTCATGTTAATATCACTAGGCAGGTACAGTTTTTTTGGCGCATGTTCACGTCTGTAATGTGGTATGGCTGGATTATATTTTAAAACGTGATTTTATATGATATCTCTATCTATTTTATCTTTGCGTATATATTTACCTCTTTTATCTTTCTGGTCATCTTCAGTTCTACTTAAAACGGTCAAAACCATTTTTAGCACAGGGTAATTTGGTTTTACGATTATGTAAAATAAAAATTACATTATCTATACTGACAATTAATACACAAGTTTAACTTTAGTAGCGCATCTAGCAAATAAAGGAATTCTTGCTTTAGGCACAGTCAGAAGGAACAGATTACCAAACTGTAAAATTTCTCCAGAGACGCAACTTAAAAAGTTGAAACGAGGAACAAGTTTTGAAAATGTTTGCACATACGACGGTGTCGAGATTTCGTCTGTATGTTGGAAGGACAACAAAACTGTATGTTTATTGTCAACATATTATGTTGGAGAACTTCCAAAAACCTCCCTTGTCAGGTATGATAAAGACCAAAAAAAGAAAATTGATATTGACTCTCCCAAGCTCATAAAAAAGTATAATCGGCATATGGGCGGAGTAGACTTTATGAACAGCCTCATACGAAGGTACAAAATAAAAATTCTATCAAAAGAATGGTATATAAGATTATTTTATCATTTATTGGACCAATCTATTGTGAACTCTTCGTTGTTATATCAAAGAGTTGAAAATGAGCGAGGATATAACAAAACTTTAAAACTAGCGCAATTTAGAGTAGAAATAGCTGCCTGTCTATGTAAAATTGGCTCTAAAAATGCAACAAAAGGGGTAGACCTTCAGATTTGGAACGTCAACTTCAACATAAAAACAGCGGTCCGTTACTACTTCCTACATTCCTACTTCCTACATTCCATCAAAAGATGTGAGGTTGGATGAAACTGGTCACTGTCCCATATACAAAGAGATCCGCCAAAGATGTAAACTACCTGCTTGTAAATTATTTTCTTTCATAAAATGCAACAAATATGGTTTGCACTTCCGCTTAAATAAAGATAATAATTGTTTTCTAAAATTTCATACCACTTAATTTTTGTAAATTTTTTGTGTTGTAACCCCCTTTGTATCAGATTGTATGAACAGATATCAAAGAATAAATATATATTATTCTACGCTTTACAAACTAAGTTTTGAAAAATATTTTTCAAAAACAGTGACCGGGGGCCGGGGCGCATCGCACTGCAAAAATCCACACCAATCGATTCAATGCATTTTAAATGTATTATCGCATGTAACGGGCCTGATGCATCGGGTCGTATCGTCGCTTCGTTTACTAGGCGTATTTTCCCGTGTGATGCGCTGCTAACCGCTGCGCCCCGTCGTAGTGTACGTTGAGGTATCGCAATACGTGCATGAGGTAGTGATTTTGAATATACAGGGAATTATCTATTGTTCTTATGGGATGATTTGTATGTCTTGAGCTTGGCTTATTTGTAATTAAGGTTTTAAAAGCATAATTATAGACGTATAACTGCATGTTGTGCATTTTTTAGTATTAGGAATATTCTATTGGTTGTTGATGTACTCGTACTTATAGATATCACTAAACGCAAGGGATGAGGAAATTCTGATAACATTAGTAGCAAATTATAAGGAATTGTATGATTTACAACACGCCCACTTTGATGACAGACAAAGAAGAAATATTATTTGGGGGAAAATAGGGGGAATATTGAATCAACCAGGTACAATAGAAAACAACACTTTAATTTATTATGTGCATGTTGTGTATAATGAATTTTCCTCAATTTTTAAAAAATTATGTAATCAACATGTAGCTAGGACTACAAGATTAACATGGTGAGGCAACATTGACAAACGTCTCTCATAAATTCTATATCTTTCAAGTAATATACCAAACGCGTTTTCGCTTACCCGTCTTGCTCTACTGAGTCCTTTTTGTTATCGTCATTGATTAACTGATTTCCTGGATGTGGTCTCATTAAATGTCTTCTCAGATGATATTACTCTGTTTCCTATTCATTCTACTTCAGCTTTGCAACCTTTAGATGTATCAGTATTCGGAATGTTAGTGCATAGGACATTCAATATAATTTGTATTTGATAAAAAAATGTTTAACGTATTTTTTTTAATCGGTTATTTAACGTCGGTATATTTCTGCGACTGAGGCTAATCACCGACGCCGGGAGCACCCCTAACCGGAAATTTTGCTGAATCGACTAGTGTTCCAGCCAGTGGTAGGGATCTTTATTGAGCCCAACATCCATGGACTCGGGACCTCGGTTTTAAGTATCATCCGAAAAAGGGCATATCTACATTATACCTCGTGCTCATTGGTATAATGCCTGCGAGCTATGATATGCTACTCACCCTAGTAGTCTAAAGTGCACCGTAGTAGTCTAAAGTGTTTCGCTGCAGACTGTACGGGCTTTACGGCGGTGTTTCCCCAGTGGTCTCACCCATCCAAGTACTAACCTCGCTCGACTCTGCTTGGCTGTAGTTATCGCATCAGAGGCGTTCCACTACAGAGCTGGGTCGACGCCCTAATGTTTAACGTAGTTTTTCAAAATATGCTGCGAACTACACTTATGACAAAGAAAGAGAACCAAGAGAGCTCAAAAAAAGATATCAGTGTAAAGCTACAAACCGATCTTTGGAATGTAGTAAACTAACAGAAGGGCAAAGAAAAAATATATTCGAATATTTTTGGTGTTTAAGTTAGGGAGAAACAAAGGTTTTTGTGGACAGTACTGTGAAGAGTGTTTTTATTAAAAGAGCAAGAGATAGAAAAGTACCAGAACAATCAAGAAGAAATCAGTCTTTTAAGTACTATTTAAAAACAGGTGGCCAGGAAATAAAAGTTTGTAGAACTATGTACTTGAATACAGTGGGATTGGGTCGTTGCAGTGTCCTAAACTGGAAAAATACTTTCTCAAATTTCGAAAAGAGTGATGCCGAGAAGAAATCTAAAAAAAGACCAACACAGTATAGAATTGAAAAACAAGATAGAAAGAAACCTTTTGAAATGGAAAACAAGAGTATACACGAGTTCCTTGATTCGTTACCATCCCATTACTGTAGATCCTCTTCGAGTAAAAATTATCTATTGCCCGAATGGACATCAAAAGAAGAACTTTACAGACTTTATAAAAAAGAATAGTGTGAACCCAAAAATATTCAGCCTTTAAGCAGCACTACATCCAAAAAAGCATTCGATTCAAATAATATGTCATTATTCAGGCTAAAAAAGGATGATTGCGAAACTACACTACATATCAGAGGAAGATTTTAACATGCATATCACAAGAAAAAAGGAAGCTAGAAAGGAAATAGAAAAAGATAAAGAAAATGAAAAAATGTTTTACACTGTTGATCTTCAGGCCGTATTGCTCTCGCCAAAATCTAACATTAGCAGCCTTTATTACAAAACAAAATTGTGCGTTCACAATTTGTGTTATTTTGATCTTAATAATAAAGACGGATTTTGTTATCTATGGCACGAGGGAGAAGGGGGGCTAAATGCAGAAGAATTGTCATCTTGCTTTCATTTTTTTTTATTGAAAACCACGTTCTTCCATTAATTGATGAAGAGAAAAGGAAAATAGTTATTTGGAGTGATGGCTGCGCATACCAAAATAGGAATAGCGTACTGGCTAATGTTGCTATTAATTTTACAAAACAATATCAAATAACTATTGAACATAAATATCTTGAAGTCGGACACACTCAGATGCCAGTTGATTAAATGCATTCGACTATAGAACGTCGTGTGAAGTCAAGAAGAATTAATGTTCCAGCTGAATATGCCGTTCACTGTAAAAAAGCGAGAATAAAGCTGTTGGTGCTGCAATTCGGAGTGTGCGTGCGAACGTGTCGTGGTTTGGTGGCGGATTACGAGGCAGTGGGTCCCGTGCTTGATAGGTGGTAAGTTTGCTGCGGGCTTACCCACCCATACTACTTGCTGTCAACGGTTACGTCTAGTCGTGTGCTCACGGGTTCACTTGGGTTTAGTCACCTAGGCTCCTGGAATCTCAAAGGCTGTTGACTCGGAGCCACTAGCCTACCACGCCGGTGATCCTTAAAATTTCTTCGGTCAGTCGAAACGATTAAAAAGCCTCGGAAACGCCTCCGCGCAGCGCGGGGGCGAGATTGATGAAGGTGGTAGTAGTCGGGATCATCCGGATGACCGAGACCAGATACTTTACGAATACCAACTGTGTGGCAAGGCATACAAAACTAAGACGGGTCTGGGTGTGCACAAGACCAAGGCACATCCGGTGTAGGCCAATGATGAGATTGTAGTGGATCGATTGAACGCGCGATGGTCTGCCAAGGAAGAGCGGGTGATGGCGCGGTTGGAAGCGGAAGCCACCTTCAGTGGTGTCCGTTTCATCAATGAACATCTAACTCCGCTGATGCCGGGCAGGACTCTTGAGGGAGTGAAAGGGAAGCGGAAAAGACCCGTCTACCAGGAGCTTGTTCAAGAGTTCATCGAAGCCCTCTCGGGGAGTCAACGCTCTCCTTCGCCAGAACTGGTGCCTTTAATCGAGACTCCTGATGTTCCCACAACGGAAACTGAAACTTTCTTCGACGCAATTGACAATCTGTCTAGCGTACTTGACGACGAAAGTCTCATGGACCGAAGTGTGTTTATTAGGGAGCTAATTGCCAGCAGTCGTACGGATGATATCTCGGAACCTCTATAGGAGATGATTAGAGATATGGTTCCGACTAGGGTGAAAGGCTCCAACAAGCGCGGTGGCCCATCGCTGAACGACCCACATAACGCTAAAGAAAGAAGGAAGGTCAGGTATCGCCGGGTCCAGCAGCTTTACCATAAAAACACAAAAGAATGCGCTAGAAGGATTCTCGATGGAGTTGAGGGTCCGCCCACTGTCGAAGTGGCCCCTGCTGAATTTGAACGCTTCTGGAATGAGGTGTTCGAATCTGATGGGGGAGCCTTTGGTAGGTTGGGTGAGCCCGCTGCTCCAAAAAGAATCCTCAATCACCTATGGGCGCCGAAAACCGCCGACGAATGTCGTCGAAATAAGGTTACTAACGGTAAGGCTGCGGGATCTGACGGAATCAGGCCTGTGGACTAGAATAAGCTTCCGTCCGAATTTCTCGCGATTTTCTTTAATTCGATCATGGCGCGCAAACGTCTCCCTGATGAGCTACACGCGTCGAGAACCTTCTTCGTCCCCAAAAAGGTCGAGGCGGGTCTTAACCCTACATCTGCGGACTTCCGTCCGTTATCCATTCCTGCAGTAGCCGTGAGGCACTTGCATAAAATTTTGGGCTCCAGACTTGTGGACGCTGAGGGACTGCTGAGCGACGAGCCGCGCGCTTTTCGAAGGAATGTCAATGGAATCGCAGAGAATCTCTGTATCCTGAAAACAATCCTTGGGAAAGCCCGCCGGTTGAAGCAGACGGTGCATATGCTTGCCTACCTCACGAGTGTCTATGACAACGGGAACACCGTTTTAGAAGTTCCGAATGGTGGCGGTAGGAAGTCGCGGGTTAGGCCGATGCGTGGGGTTCGACAGTGAGGTCCACTTAGCCCTGTTTTATTTTCCATTGTTATTGATCGAATTTTAGAGAATGTTTCGCGTGATGTTGGTTTCGACGGGGGCGGTCATCGCATCTCGTGGTTGGCTTTTGCCGACGACCTAGTTCTCGTGTCCACGACACAGGTTGGACTGCAGCGTAACATCGACAACTTTAGTCTCAAGGTCTGTCGTGCAGGTATGGCGCTTAACCCGAAAAAGTGCAAAGTCCTCTCTCTGGTAGCTTCTGGTCGGGATAAAAAGCTGAAGGTTAATACCAAACAGCTATTTAAAATCTGCAATTATCCCGTCCACCAAATCTCTGTGGTGGAATTATGGAGCTACTTAGGAGTTGACTTCATCGGCTCTCGGGTGGGTGGAGCTAGAGTGTCTCTGGGGTCCGAACTGGAACGGTTAAGCAAAGCTCCTTTAAAGCCGCAACAGAAATTGCACGTCCTTTTGATGTACCTGATACCGAGGCATATTCATGCTCTGGAATTGGGTAAAATTACTGTTGGTGTGTTAAAGGGGATCGACATTACAATTCGTGCCGCAATTAGACGCTGGATCCACCTGCTCAAAGATGTGGCCTTGGGCTACTTCCACGCGCCGATGAAGTTCGGATGTATTGAAATTCCTCAACTATTAACGTATATCCCTCATCTGAGGCTAAGGAGGATTATGCAGCTGCGTAATTCTGCTGTGCCTCCGGTCGTTGCTTGCTTTGGCGATGAGACTTGCGACACTGAACATGAGTGGTGTCTCGCCAGACTATGGAACGTCCCTAACCCCGATCAAACCGGTAGTCTGCATCTATACTGGAAACAGCTCTGGAACACTGCGGTCGACGGAAGGAGCTTGAGATTGTTTGACAAGTCAAAGTATAACTCAAGCTGGGCCCGTCGACAAGACCCGTATTTCAAAGGTCGAGACTTTGTTCACCAGTCCTGGGTCTAGTGTAATGCGCTGGCTTCTGCCATGAGATGTTCTCGTGGTGATATCATGCGGCCGCATGGGTTGCCGATGTGTCGTGCTGGGTGTAGAGAACCCGAGACAGTTTCACACATCGTCCAACGCTGCTTCCGTACGCACGGTGGGCGCATCTTAAGGCATGATGCTATTGCAAAGGCTATCGGAAAAGATCTTAGGGAACAGGGTTATAAAGTTCAATATGAGAGAATTTTTAATACCAGACGTTTGTGCGTGGAAGGATGACCAGAACACCAACTTGGTCATCGACGCTCAGGTGGTTGCTGCCGATGCGAATCTTGATCGGGTTAATAGTGATAAGATCTATAAATACAGCACGGTGGGTATCGCGGGTATGATCGTGGATGAGCGCAAAGCGGTCCGTCATGTGTCGGGGAGACGCATGCATTTTTCTGATGTGCGTTTCTTAGCTGCCACGCTGTCTTGGCGAGGTGTCTGGTCACCTAAGAGCGTGGACTCTCTACAAAACATTGGCCCGACTCCTGCAATGTTGCGAGAGAATACCTTCAATGGTGCTCCGCGGGTCATACAAGAATTGCCTGCGGTGGAATCAGATGACTAACATCAATCCTCGTCCACGCTGATTTAACAAATGTATCGAATGGTCTCGCAGGGAACTGTGGTGGCCGGATTTTGCCGGACAGTCACTGCCACTGGTCTCTGCCATGGTAGCTCGGGTGATCCCGACTGGGACATGGACTGGCGAAAGCCCTGCCGCACTTGACAGCGACTCACATATATGAAAATGTGTGTCAATAATGAGGACAAGGAACTGCGATCAACAGCAGCTCGGAGGTCGGCTGCCCATTATATTTTTACGGTGGGAGGGAGGGGACCACTGCGTTGTAGGTATGGGGCAGTGGTAATCTCGTTTACCCGTTTACTATATGATGACACCGGCACAAGAGTTTGCTGAGCTGCCCGATCTTTGACGGCAGCATGTTCTGTAGCAACTCGTCTGGAACTGATAGCCATAGGCGCGGGTAAACGGGCGACCTCCGCCGTTTACCGTCGTGTACTGTAGTTCTAGCCGTTCTTAGCGGTCACACGTTAGGTTGAAAGCTTCCAAGCTATGGTACACTAATTGGAGGTAGTTCATCTTGACGAACGGGCCTGGCCAGGATAGGCATTACGTGGATCGTTGTCTTCTAACGGTCTTCAACCTGGTCTACCGCCGATCGTCCTACCAGGTGGATCGGTGGATGGCGTCCTTAGGTGGACTACTAATTCCAGATCTCTGGTTGAACGGGAAGAAGCCCTTGGTACGGCATCACCTAGTGGTATGTTGCATACACAATTCATGAACTGCGACCAGTCTAGTGGGCCTTCGACAAGCCTAAAACTGGTACTGAGGGGACGAGACAGCCCACAGGTGACGGCTAACACATGTGTCTCGTCAGAGGGTGTTGGACTCTCAGGTGGTACTGGTTTCGCTACCTTGTGTGCGCGGGACAGCTGGGATTTCGTCCTGGTCGGTTCATGCGGCATTGATATCTTAAGCGGGTAAGAGAGTAGCCTTGGTCGCAAGTGCTTGAGGTGTCGGGTGTTAGTACGGTCAGCAATGTCTGGAAAGCAACTAGTATCCGAACTTAGCGACCTTAGTACTGCCAGCAAGCGTTTAAGGTGTCGGACTCCAGCAGCTGGTCGAGCTGGTGGCACTAGTATCCAAGCTTAGCTGGTGTACGGACGAGGGAAACCGAATCCTGCCGCCATATCCAAGTGATTGTGATCCGAGGGAGAGCAAAGGGTATGGCGGTCACTGCTGCATGGGGATAAACGTGTTTAATGAAGAGAACATTAGTGTCCAGGAAGGAGCCGAAAAACCTCGAAAGCCAGTCGCTGTACCGAGTCACGGGAATGTGAGGTAAGGCTCATGCTGACTAGAGATGTCGCGCAATTCAAATAGATTTATAGCGAGTGTAATCATTATATTGACGGTGTGACTGGGGGGGAGGACGCTATGTTGGACGTCTAATCTAGCCTAGCTTTACTACTGGAAACTACGACCGCGCCATACCCCGGAGGTGCGCAAGCGTTTGAGGTGTCGGACCTCCTTTGGAGGCACTAGTATCCGAGCTTAGCTGCGTTCAGATGGTTGCTGGTGGAACCCCCCCACCCAGACCCCCGCGGTGCGGTCGTAACTATGACTCTGCTTATACTATGACTACGATAAGAGTGCCTGGCCACCATGAAATTTTATTTTATGATGACCATTTCTGTGCACTTTTTGCACACACCGAGTGTACAGAATATCGTTGCTGTGTGTACTACCTCTACGTGGTCCAGCTAGTGCAGTGAGATGATGTGAGGCTTGCTTTGGCGAATGCCTCCGTGTAATGCACCGAGCGGTGCGACGCGGGTCGTCATCTCCTTACTGAAGTACACCAGGGTTGTGCAGGGGAGACTCTTGAGCGGGGCATAGCTGCCACGACGGGAGCTGAGGAATGTTCCTCCATTAGTGTGTTGTTCAATTGCTGTCTCAACGATGGGATCCCAGTGAATGGTGTCAAGGAATTCCCGTCACTATTCTGTGTGGAGTGTCCAGCTATGAACGGGCACCCTTAAGTTTTGGGACGAGAAAGGGGAGACTACCGTTACAGTCATGTTTTCCAAGCCGGGATTCGGGGGCTTAGGTCCTCCTTCGGTGTCTGCGACGTTGGTCTGTCATACCGCATTCTCTGAGAATTGCAGTTCCAGCCCAAAGCTGCATAAGCTGTTGGAACTGCAATTCATGGTGTGTGTGCGATCGTGTCGTGGTTTGGTGGCGGATTACGAGGCGCGGGGATGGGAAACAGTCGGTCCCTGGCTTAATAGGTGGTAAAGTTTGCCGCAGGCTTACTGTTGTATTCAATTCAGTTGAACTAGATTAAAATAGGAAGAACTTCCTATTTTATGTGACGTTTATTTTTATTAACTGACAGTAGTGATAAATATGACAATAAACATCAAATGCAAAAAATAACATAATACAAAGTGGTCTAACATATATAATAATTCTCCGGGTTGTAGTTAAAAAGTCAATCATAGTACAAAACGATCAGGTGGTCTTCGGATTCTTGAAGATCGTCTTGGACTTGTTTGTTGATCCAAAATACGATTTCTTTGTTGCTGTTCAGTGCTCTGCTCTGTAGTACTCGTATTATGAGGAGGTGGAAAACTATTAACTATAGATGTTGATGTACATGGCTCATTAACAAACTCATTTAAATCATAATGACTTATTGTAGTATCTTCTTTTTCTTGAACCACAGTCGTACCTGTCGGCTTTCGAGTGGATACTTCTGAGGATCGGTTGTCATAGTCAAAATTTTTAGAAACCACAGTGGGTCTAAAAACTCTATACTGTCTCCTGGACATCCAGAAAAACCTGTTGTAAATGTCATTAACAATAATATAAAAACTAACGATAAATATACTTGTTATGATAAGGGGCCATATGAAGTATATATCGAAGCTTCTATTGAAAATCGCAATGTAGGTAATTATAACTACCTGGCTATTGCTAGAGAAATATTTGATTTGAAGTTGGGGGATATTAAAAAGATACACAAAAAGGGCAGAAATCGCATAAGTGCGGAATTTAAGGGATTTAAAGAAGCAATTTTTTTTTAGAATCAAATAATTTAAGGGAAAGAGGTTACGAATTATTTATACCTAGAAAAAATATAACGTGCAAAGGGATAGTAAAATATATTGATAAATCGTTCTCGGATGAAGTGTTGGTTAATTATTCAGACACAATAATTCAAAATACCAAGGTCCTCGAGGCTAAAAGGTTTATGAGGAGAGTCAAAATAATAAACAGAAACTTAGAGCAAGAGAAAGCGGAACAGAATCCGGGGGGATCTGGTGCCGAGGGGGGTGTGAAGATGTTCCCAACGGAGACGGTCAGATACTCCTTCTCTGGAACCAGGTTGCCTCGATCTGTAGTCATTTGCGGTATCGAACATCGAGTGCTACCTTATGTTATGCCAGTATTTCAATGCTTCAATTGCCTAAATTACGGTCACATTAAAAAATTATGTAAATCTAATAAAGCTAAATGTTTAAATTGCGGAGAAATTCATGAAGAAACGCAAACATGCCACATTAAATGTATACTCTGTAACAGTTTGGAACATAATAGCACAGATAACAATTGTTCGGAAAAAAGGGACAAAAAGCAATTAGAGAAATGATGTCATTTGAAAACATATCGTTTTTTGAGGCAGCAGAAAAAATACCAAAAAATCAATCTCGGGAACAAATCTCCCCCAATGAGTTTCCTCTGTTACCCCAAAGGGAGACGCCTAAAACGATACCGATCAGCGGCAGAAGAGCGACTTATATACAACAAAACACACCAAAAATGAAATATAATCAGGCTGTGAAGGGAAAGAAAACGAAAAACAGTCCCTCAAGAACGTATGACAGAAAGAAACACAACGAACAATTATTGTCCCCCAATGGACGAACGCAATATTCACCTGCAAGTACATATTATGTCCCGACATCAGAACAAAGTGGTAGTGAAGAGGAACAAGGTCCGTCCTACAGAATTTCAAGGGAAAATCCCCATATGCTACATCAAATAATGAGTCTAGCGAACTCACTTAATCATAATGATATGGAGCATGTGCTCCAATTTATTGGTAGGCTAATAAGAACACCCGGTATACATATAATAAATAAAGATGCATTCAGGAACACACAGGAAACAAAATGAAGCTATGCAAAATAATATTAAATTTAAAAAAATCAATAAAAATACTAACACTAATAAGAGTAATTTAGCTTCAGGTATGAGAATACTCCAATGGAATATTCGTAGCCTGAAAGCCAATTATAATCAACTGAATATATTTGTGTATAAAATAAGACCGGATATAATTATTTTAAATGAAACTTGGTTAGATGATAAGTATTATTTTAATATTAAGGGTTTCAGTATATATAGGCAGGATAGATATGATGGTTATGGAGGTATAATCACACTAGTTAATAACAAGATAAAACATCAACTTCAGCCAACAATAAAATTTCAACCAAGTATGCAATCACTCACAATCAAGTTAAATACACATAATCTCAGTATAGTCAATATATATAACCCTTCAGGCAACAAAATAGATAGGAAAGAATGGGAAAGTTTATTTGAAAACACACCACATCCTTTGATATGCATGGGGGATTTGAATGGACATAATCAGGAAAGGGGTAGTGTTACCTGTGATTTCAATGGCAGAGTAATTGGTAATTCTATGGAAGTATTAAATTTAAAAGTAATGAACGATGGCACCGTGACAAGGATGGGAAGGCCTAATCAAAATCCATCAGCTTTGGATCTTACTATAGTCTCCAGGGACATAGCAACCAGTTGTGTGTGGTCAGTTCATGATGACACAGGAGGCAGTGATCATTTTCCTACAATTTGTGACATAAATCTAGCGCAAAATAGTGGCAGTATGGTTAGAAAAAGAAATTTTAAAAAAGCTAAATGGGAAATGTATGCTAATATAATAGAAGACAAGATAAATGAAATTACCGAGGTAAAGAACTACAACAAATGGTATGAAGTTGTTGATCGCGCCGCAGAGGAAAGCATCCCATATCGTAAAAACATTGATAGTAACAGAATGAATCCATGGTGGGATTTGGAATGCGGAGATCTCATTGGAAAAAGGCGAGAAGCAATACGGAAGTTCCAAAGCACTCCAAGA
Source organism: Lochmaea crataegi (assembly GCA_947563755.1). NCBI lineage: Eukaryota > Metazoa > Arthropoda > Insecta > Coleoptera > Chrysomelidae > Lochmaea > Lochmaea crataegi. Next base: position 51,761,822 of record OX387427.1, on the reverse strand, counting down.
ATGGAGAATTATGTCGACTATATGAGGGTCAAAGCCTACGTCAAACTTAAAAAAAAGTTGTCCTTCCAACACTTTTGTAACACTCTTAATAGAGACACCGCAATAAATAAAATTTGGAATCAAATCAAAAAATTTAAATCATATTATTCACCACTGAATGCCCAACAACCAAATAATGAAATAGCCTACAAAATTCTAGAATCCTTAACAGTGTGCAATGTTGACCCTGATTTAAATCTTATGAATAACAACATGGGTGTGGAACCATTCACATCAAATGAACTATCATTTGTTTTAAATAGCAAAAAAGATAAAGCGACAGGTATGGACAACGTGTCATATTCAATGATTAAAAACCTTCCTTATAATGCACAGCTTAAATTATTATCCATTTATAACTCTATTTTAGATACAGGCAAAATTCCGATACAATGGAAGGAAACCCTAGTTATTCCGTTTTTAAAAACTGATAAAAATGTAAATGATCCGGAAGGGTATAGACCTATAGCGTTAACGTCGTGTGTAGCCAAAATTTTTGAAAGTTTATTGAAACTAAGAATCGAATGGTATATAGAACATAATAAAAAATTACATGAACATCAAGTTGCATTTCGTAAAGAAAGAGGATGTAATGAGGCTATAGCCATGTTAATTCATTCAGTACTAAATGCGTTCAGTGATAAAAATTACTTGTTGGCGTTGTTTATTGACCTAAAATCTGCATTTGATAGGGTAGATCTAAATTTTTTATATAGAAAAATGATAAATATAAATATTCCATCTAAATATGCTAATGTGATACTGAATCTTATTAATAATAGAACTGTATTCATTAAAGATAATAATAATGAATTAGTAGGGCCTAAAATAAGCAGACAGGGAATTGCACAGGGCTCGCCATTAAGTCCGATATTATTCAATCTATACACCTAATCGTTATTTGAAATATTACCAGAAAATATTAAAGCTGTACAATACGCTGATGACTTAGTCTTCATGTTAGAAGGAAAAAATGTATTAGAAATGAATTGTGAAATGAATCAGGGACTAGAACTGATTGCGGAATGGGCAGACACTCATAACTTTATAATTTCGGGAACTAAATCAGTAATCGATATAAAAGAGATAACTATAAAATAAACCTAAAAATACAAGGTAAGAATATAGAGATTAAGGATAGCGTCGCATATCTAGGTATCAATGTAAATAATAGGTTAAACTGGTCGGGGTATATTAAAAAAATAGAGAATAAAACAAAGTTAGGATTAAATATCATGAAGGCAATCAGGGGTACATATTGGGGTGCTGATCCACTAACATTATTGACAGTGTATAAGGGTATCATTAGATCTCACCTGGATTATGCCACATTCATGCTAAAACCATGTAATAAGAATATTTTGGTAAAACTTGATCGTATCCAGTATAAAAGTCTACGACTAGCGATTGGTGCTATGCGGTCTACTCCAACTAATTGTTTATTAGCAGAATGTGAGGAACAAATGCTGGAGTTTCGTAGAAAAACACTAGCTACAAAATTTTATTTGAAAATAGTGGGTGATTTAAGTAATCCATTAAATCAAATTTTATATAACCTTGATATTAAATGCAAAAATAATACAGGGTATTGGAGAAATAAACAATTGCCATATCTTATAGAGTGTATAAGAGAAAACAAAGATATTATTGAAGAGATGTATAAGTCGGAGATCAAACCTTGTTTTCAATTTAGCATTGATAATCAAGTGGATCAAATTAAAGTAATTTCATCAGAGTTTGGGAAAAAGGATGTGTACAATAATCAATGTTTTTAAATGAATTTTCAAAAAAAATTTCAGCATTCACTTGGATATATACTGATGGGTCTATAGATATGGGAACAAATAGTGCAGGGTGTGGGGTTTATATTCCATCTTTAAAGTACAGGTTTGCTACAAGATTACACAACTTCACTCAAATATGCACAGCAGAAATTATAGCAATAAATAAGGCGGTGGAGGTATGCATTGAAAAGAAACTAAAAAATGTGATAATTTTTACAGACTCACAAAGTGCAATTAAAAAAATCGAAAATAATAGATTTGGAAGTGATAGTCATTTGGCATTACTAACAAAAAGACTTATACTTGAGGCCATGAAGGCAGAATGTAAAATAATTTTAGCATGGATACCGGGTCATAAGGGGGTATTGGGAAATACAGAGGCAGATAAATGGCTAATGTAGGTAGAACATTAAAGTTGCCCGCCGATATAAAAATAAATAAATATGATTATTTACCATATATGAAATTAAAAATTAAAGAGAAACACAATACGATATGGAAGCGAACATTTGAAGCTGAAGGGAAATGGTATTATTCGTGCCAAAACGATTTTCCTCATAAACCTTGGTTTGCTAAATTTCCATATATTGACAGAAGGCATATTACAACTATAGTTAGATTAAGAACTGGACATTTTCTGAGCCCAGAACATTTGTATAAAATTGGTTGTAGGGAGGATCTTATATGTGAATGTGGGCAGGTAGGAAATTTGCAACACATTTTTCTGGAATGTCCCATAAATCAAACATACAACTATAATCTATATCATGAACTAGTTCGATTAAATTATCCAACTCCCAAATCATTACCATGTATCCTAAGCAATTTAAACTATGAAAGTATTAAGGTGTTAATGAAATTCATTTGTACTTTTCAAATCAATGTTTAGACATCAGTCATAATAACTATTATCATTATTTGAAAACAATCTTACCAATACTATTCAGATTTCATACTCACAGATACACTTTTACTCTCTTCTATAATCTGTGCTTTTACAGTATATGGATACAAAATTATTTTATGCAGAAACCGAAACCTATGTCTGTCCTATATTCCTACCGAGGCAACCTCTTATGTGTGTATATAAATGCTCGGCTGTTGCCCCCGAGAGAGAAAAGTTTAAAACCTTTGTTGTTTCGTCTAAATAGCATGTTTACAGCCCAGAAGAAGGAAAAAAAGAAGAGGGAAGATGGGAGCCACTCCCAGACGCTTGTAAGAGCATTCCCGACAGATTATATAAACCTGCGCTGGCCATTTGCCGTAACGGCGGAGGCCATAAAAACGAAAGAAGAAGAAGAAGAGATAATGGATTTCTTGACAAATAGTCGGCATTAGTATGCTCTGAAGATTTTTTATATTCTATGGTATAATCAAATCCGGATAAAAATTGTGCGTATCTGATCATTCGTGTAGCTGATAATAAGGGTAGTTGTTTTGTTGGATTTAAGATAATTATCAACGGTTTATTGTCGACAACAAGTGTAAAATGTCTTTCATAAATATAGTGAAACAGTTTTTTAAAAGTCCAGTAAATTGCAGTAGCTTCCCGATCTAATTGACTATAGTTTCTCTCTGCTTTTGTCAATGATCTTGAAATAAAAACAACTGGTTTTTCTAGACCATTCGGAAGTTTGTGTGAAAGTACACCAGAAATGCCAAGTGGACTTGCATTAGTAGCTAGTATTATTGGAAATTAGGGTGAAAAGGGCATTAAAAACTTGCTTGCTGGCTATTACCTGTTTGGCACTGTTAAAGGCAGCTTCACATTCTTTGGTCGAAATAAATGGTGCATTTTTTGTAATAATCTGTTCAGTGGCTGCATAATTGTAGAAGCATGAGGTATAAATTTATCATAATATCGAACCATTCCTAGAAACTGTTGTACTTGTTCCATATTTTCTGGTCTTGGTGCTTCTTGTATGGCCTTGATTTTATCATCTTTTTTAACCCTTCTTTGGTGATAATGTGTTATAATGTGATTCTCGAAAAACTTGCATTTCTCTTTGTTTAGATGTAGATTATATTTTCGCAATTTTTCCAAAACTTTGATGAGTCTAGCTTTGCATTCCTGTAGAGAGGAACCTTGAATTAAAATATCATCAAAGTAAGCTGTGGTACCATCTAAATTATTAACAGTTTGGTCAATAATCCTATGAAATTCATTAGGTGCTGTTTTGATTTCAAAATTTAATCGCTTTGCAAGATACGTTCCTCTATGTGTAGATATTGCTTGTAGCTTCGCACTTTCTTCGTCTACTGGCACGTACAGGTATGCTTTGAATATATCAAGGGTACAGAAATATTGCCCGTTTCCCATTTTATTGAAAATATCTTCTATTCTTGGAATCGGATATCGATTGTCTTGAAGTTGTTGATTAACAGTGACTTTGTAATCAGCGCATAATCGAATCTTTCCATCACTTTTAGGTACAATCACTAATGGCGTGCCCCATTCTGAGTAATCTAATTTTTCTATTATACCTTCGTTCTCCAAATGATCTAATTCTTTGTCAACTTCCTCTTGTAAAGCGTATGGAATTTTTCTTGGTTTGAAAAAAACTGGCTTGGCATTTGGTTCAAGTTTGAGTGAACAATGTATGTTTGGAATTTTTCCTACAGTTGAAGTAAAAACATCTTCAAAATCTTTGAAAATTTCATCTAGTGTAGGAGCGGAATTTGAAGTAGGAATAGTGAGAGAGTTTATGTTTTGAATGTTAATTTTTAAATTTCGAATCCATTTCCGGGTATGACAAATACATCTCCAATGATATTATTATTTTTGAAAGAAAAAGGAACTTGAACATATCCCAATGGATTGAAAATATGATTAGTATAGGAACGGAATTTCATGTTCGTGTTTTGCATTGATTCGTTTAATTATACATTATTGAAATCTCTTTCTGATATTAATGTAACTGGACTGCCCGAGGGACTGCCTGTGTCATACTCAAAAGTGAAAGGTTTATTTTTTATTCGAAGTTCAATCAGCATTTTTGGTTCATACATGGATGTTGAATTTGTATTATAAATATCTATTATCTGATTTATACTAGGATCGTCTTCAAAATTATTTTCATTATTCTGATACTCGTTGACTTTCTTTATTTCATTTAAATTTTTTTGTAATGTAGTAATGCAAACCTTGCTCACTTGTCCTCGGTTTTTACAGCTTTGGCTGCTTGAGCTTATCAGAAACTCTGCATTCAATCGTTTTGTGATTATTTCGTCCACAGTGAAGACATAATCCCGAAATGCCTAACTTTCGATAATCTATTTTTTTTGGTAATTTTGTGCCTTTGAAAATTGTGGTTGTATATTATGCTGATATCTGTTATTGTATCTTGACTTCTGACTTGAAATTCTATTTACAGAAGATGTAGGTATATTTTCATAAATGTCCCTATTTTGGATTTTTTAAGCTTCAACAGCTAATTAATTAATTAATTAATCAATTAAATTCAACAGCATATCACCACCAAACATTAGGAGCACTCGAAAATACTCACAAAAATTTATGAGTCTACTTAAGAATGCAAGTGGCTAAATATTCAGAATCGTGGAGCTCGTGGCTGCAATATTGGTGTTTCTCGTTCAACAATACAGTTCATACCGAGACCAAATATACGCCATACGAGCTAATTTTCGGAAAATCGGCAATTTTACCATCAAATTTGACAAATACAATAGATCCTCTGTATAATTTTGACAATTATCCTCTTGAACTAAAATATAGATTGCAAAGGGCAGCGGCAGACGCAAGGAACAACCTCCAAATCTCGAAAATCAAAAGAAAGACTCGTTACGATAAAAATGCAAATCCTACACATTATCAGCCGCAAGATAAGTTATACATAAAAAATGAGACGGGCGATAAATTACAACAATTATTCGAAGGTCCTTACGAGGTCGTAGAAGATTTAGGTTCTAATGTAAAAATAATTAGAAACAATAAGGAATGCACTATTCATAAAAACAGAACAAAACAGGCATTAAAGCGTGATGTTGATTGTTTATCATGTTTAGTTAAGGTCGTTTTTATTTAATTGTCTTAGGTTAGTTTTGTTTGTTTATGTAAATTAATAAGGATAATCGTATTTCTATTGTATTTCAGTTATATATATATATATATATATATATATTTCAGTTATGTCTTGGGTTATTATATATAATAGTGGGTGCAAATGAGGCGAGCGCGAACGTCACGTCGGGCACTAGGCCCAAAAAACCATCGAAAAACTACGGCCAGAGAGTTTTCGGGAGTAATGGAAGAGCTGCTTTGTTCAAAAAAACGCAGGATCTATACTCCCGCAATCGCTCTGGCCTCGCCGACAAAATTTTATCGGGCCGCCCACTTGACGAGACGGACGTGCTTTCCTCATTGACCCAGGTGGAAGACCTCTTTGGGACTATGTTGAGCGAGGATTCTCCTCTTGACGACGAGAGGGTCGTACTCAGGCACTCCTGCTTGCACCGTATTTAAACCCTTTACCGCTGACGATATTGTTGTCGCCAAAAACAACTGGGCAAACTCGGCGCCCGGCGCCGACGGTATGCGAGTAGACCAGGTCAAAAGGTGCGACAATAAAGCTTTAAGCATTCTTTTTTCCATTATTTTCATGCGGAGCGTACGAATGCGGAGGTTTGTCAAATCAAGAACTACCCTCGTATTCAAACATGGGGACCGAGCGAACCCCAACAACTACCGACCGATTACCATCGGTTCGGCACTTGAGCGATTACTACATCGTTGCATATCCAATCGCACACGACGACTCGGGCAAAAATCGTTTGCCGTCGCTGCGCTTGACATACGCAAGGCGTTCGATTCAGTCTCGCACCACTCCATCAGTAGGGCCCTCAGCCGAGCTGGTGTCGAGACGGAGGTAATCAGTTATATTGAGAAAAACCTGAGGGATTCTACTACACCAATACGCGTCGGTAATGAGTATACCCGTGAAATCCAAATCAGACGCGGGGTAAAACAGGACGATCCCCTGAGCCCGCTTTTGTTCAATCTTGTCGTCGACGAATACCTGAGCGGGGCCAACGCTGGACCAAACCAAGCGGCATCCATAGCAAATGGTGCAAAGGTTACTGCTCTGGTATTCGCCGACGACATCATTGTTATGTCCGACAAGCCAGAGAGGATGCCTCTACTGCCCAACAGCTCTTCAAGATCTGTAATTATCCCGTCCATCAAATCTCTGTGGTGGAATTATGGAGCTACTTGGGAGTTGACTTCGTCGGATCTCGGGTGGGTGGAGCTAGAGTGTCAGTGGGGTCCGAATTGGAGCGGTTGAGCAAAGCTCCTTTAAAGCCGCAACACAAAGCAATTGGACGCTGGATTCCACGTTATCAAACTGAAGCAGAATATAATTCAGTAAGCGATTCTCAGATCGAAAATATTAGTTTTGCACCATCAACGTCAAATAACGAAGATATCAATCGCCGTTCATTTAGGTTGGAATCAAAAAATCGTAGACCAAATGATGACGAAACCGAAATGGATACATGTACTAATAATACGAGTCAGGCCAAAAATAGGGGTTAAAGTGGAAAACAATCAAGTAAACAAAACCTACGAAAATGGAAAAAAGAACACAGGGAGGAATTCATGCCGGAGTATAACTTATCATGCGGTCCAGTAGAAGATGAGTTTAGTGATTGTTCTAGTCCTACTGACGTCTATTTGCGAATACTGGGAGATGTAATCGACAACATAGTTTTCTAGAGCAACCTTTATGCTACGCAAAATAACAAAAATTTAGGGCTGACCAAAGATGAACTGATTTCTTTCATCGGAATAAATATTTTGATGGCGTATCATCGTTTGCTAGCATGGAAACAGTATTGGAACGGAAGTCCCGATCTAGGTTTATCAATAATAACCAACTGTATGATATGTACTGTATGATATGTATGATACTGTTAGATATCTTTAGATTTCTTCATTGTAACGTCAATAACGTTCTTCCACGTGTCAATAGATAAAATATATAAACTAAGACCAATGGCAACAACCTTGAATCAAAATTTTCGAAACAACGCGTAGAGTTAGTATCGATGAAAGTATGATTTTGTTCAAAGGACGTAGTACTTTGAAGCAATACAATGTAGAAAAACCTATAAAAAGAAGTTACAAAATTTGGTGCCAGGCAGATCAAAATGCATACATTTTAGACTTTGAAGTGTATCAAGGTAAAAATGAAGAGGTGAAACAAGAGTTTCAAGATTTTGGCCTTGGTGAACGTGTTGTATTATCTCTTACAAAACCTGATTGGGATAAGAATAAAATTGTCTATGCCGATAATTATTTTTGTCCATCTCCCTGTTAGGTACAATTTAACAAAAGAGAATAGGGTTCCCAAAGACCATGGTCGAAGACAAGGATTTGAAGAGAGGGGATTCAGACTTTCGAGTAACCACAACAGATGTCAGGGTCTTCAAATGGATGGACAATCGTGTGGTGCATTTTGCATCTAATTTTCACGATACAAAGGAAGTCACAGTGAAAAAGAACACAAAAAGATGGTTCACGGGCAGATGTAAAATGTCCGTCTATAGTAGCCGATTATAACAAGCATATGGGAGGAGTGGACAGAGCAGATCAACTGAGAGGTAGGTATGGGATGAGCCGAAGGTCGAGAAAATGGTGGCACCGTCTCTTTTGGGGCTTCCTTGATATGGCTTTTATCAATGCCAACATTATTCGTAATATGCTTCATGAAAAGATGACCACATTTGAATTTAGAAGAGCAATTGCTTTGGGGTTTATTGCATATTCCTCTAGAAATAGAAAGAGTTCTATATTATCTTCAATAACCAAACGCCGAAAATATAACAATAGTGTTCATGAAGATATTCGGCTTGGAAATCTTGGATCACATTGGGTTGTTTTCGAAAAAATCAAAGGGCGATGTGAAATGTGCAGCAGCAAGTGTATACAATCGAGACCGCATTCCAAATGTTCCACCTGTGGAGTGTTTTTGTGATGTAATTAAAAAAAATTGCTTCGCTGAATACCATGATATATAATTTTTGTCACACTTCTGTATATAATGAATGATTTTCTGCTTATCTGTAATAAAATGATTGATTTGCTGTTTTGACTTTTTAACTATAAAGTAATATTTTGTCTCCGTTGTTGTTTCCTGACGGTATTTTTGGGTCTACTTTTTTCAAGATTTAAGAAAAAAACTAGGAAAAATTTCAAAAAAATTTAGTTATTATTTTATATCCCCCTTAACCGGTTTTTGGAGAAAACAATAAAGAAAATATTGTAGATGTGTCGTGCTGGGTGTGGAGAACCCGAGACAGCTGCACACATCGTCCAACGCTGCTTCCGTACGCACGGTGGGCGCATCTTAATGCATGATGCAGTAGCGAAGGCTATCGGGAAATATCTTAGGAAACAGGGTTATAATGTTCAGTACGAAAGAAACTTCACCAGTCCTGGGTCTAGTGTAATGCGCTGGCTTCTGCCATGAGATGTTCTCGTGGTGCTATCAGGCGGCCGCATGGTTTGCCGATGTGTCGTGCTGGGTGTAGAGAACCCGAGACAGCTGCACAGATCGTCCAACGTTGCTTCCGTACACACGGTAGGCGCATCTTAAGGCATGATGCTATTGCAAAGGCTATCGGAAAAGATCTTAGGAAACAGGGTTATAATGTTCAATATGAGAAAATTTTTAATACTCCGGGCGGAATCAGGAAACCAGACGGTTGTGCGTGGAAGGATAACCAGAACACCTACTTAGTCATCGACGCTCAGGTGGTTGCTGCCGATGCGGATCTTGATCGGGTTAATAGCGATAAGATCTATAAATACAGCACGGTGGGTATCGCGAGTATGATCGTGGATGAGCGCAAAGCGGTCCGTCATGTGTCGGGGAGACGCATGAATTTGTCGGATGTGCGTTTCTTAGCTACCACGCTGTCTTGGCGAGGTGTCCGGTCACCTAAGAGCGTAAACCCTCTACAAAACATTGGCCTGACTCCTGCACTGTTGGGGAGAATACCTTCAATAGTGCTCCGCGGATCATACAAGAATTGCCTGCGGTGGAGTCAGATGACTAACATCAATCCTCGTCCACGCCTGATTCAACAACTGTATCGAATGGTCTCACAGGAAACTGTGGTGGCCGGATTTTGCCGGAAAGTCACTGCCACTGGTCTCTGCCATGGTTGCTCGGGTGATCCCGACTGTCAACACCTACAGAGCATCGGGCGAAAGCCCTGCCGCACTTGACAGCGGCTCACATATATGAAAATGTGTGTCAATAATGAGGACGAGGAGCTGCGATCAACAGCAGCTCGGGGGTCGGCTGCCCATTATATTTTTACGTTGGGGGGGAGGGGACCACTGCGTTGTAGGTATGGGGCAGTTGTAATCTCGTTTACCCGTTTCCTGTATGATGGACACCGGCACACGTGTTTGCTGTGCTGCCGATTAATGACGGCAGCATGTTCTGTAGCAACTCGTCTGGAACTGATAGGTGACTCTCTTAACGGCTAGGAATTAAGGGAGTCCGAGGGTCTGACCGAATCTTAGGAAGGCGTTTAACGAGCAATCTAGAGCGTTTCACAAGCCTTTTTATTTTCGCGGTTGTAGACTCTTGTATACAACATTTCCTTTCAAGTCCTGTACACCTCCCCGTGGTAGAGTCGATAACACCTTGGACTTGTTCATCGTGGCTAACGTCTCAGACAACAGTAACATCACAAGTCTAGATTCAACACGGCAATCTCTTGTCCATTCTCAGAGATTGGAAGCTTCCAAAGGCTACCCCACGGTCAGCTCTCTGGGATATCTTTCCCGGATCGTGCCATCCTCCAGTCTCCTGGAAGCTCTAGTTTTAGCGATAGTACATTCTCCAACTTCGAAGTGGTAGGCAAGAATTCTTTCTTTCTACCCATTTCAATCCCACATTAGGATTAAAGAGTGCATTTCTATTTCCTTGTCATCATCACGATGGTCTTGTGTATTTGCGGAACTAATTTCGCTACAGACTCACTCAGCGGAATGAGACAGCACCTGAGGAAAGCACATCCCATGGAGTACAATGAAGATTTAGAAAATAGATACGATCCACCAGATGCTCCTTCCGAGTTCGAGGACTTAGACGATATTGAAATGGCCAAACATGAACTAGCGTTCACTGGTCGTTTCATAAACCAACATTTATTAAGTATTCATCCTGGCAGAACACTCGACTCCATTAAATATCGTAGAAAGCAGGATAAGTACAAACAATTAATTGCGAAATGAACATCGAGGCCCGCGAAGACGTTCTCGACTAACTTGAGAACGAACGATTGCGGCCTCAAGCCAAAGCTGAAGGTGAAGTCGCTGAATTTTCCATTCTTGAGAGTCCAAGAGATCGAGGCAGTGATCAACAAAGTTTCCAGCGTCTCAGTCTAGACCCAAATGCTGATTGCTGGCAAAATAAATAAGGATGGTCTCAAATAGACCCAGCCCTATTCAGATTCACTCAATTGACCAATCAAGACCGCCATAGAGAAGAGGTGAGGAAAGAGGTCAACAAATATATTACCGCACTTTTCACCATATGCGCGAAGACTGTGAAGCCGAATGCGAAGGCACGTCTCCAAAATAAAGCCCCAGTATTTAAAAGCTAAACCCATGAGTTAGCGTACCATCACAAAGTCGTCCAGCGACGATTCCGATCTAATAAATCCGCTTTGGCGCGTGATATCATAGACGCAAGCCGCTCTGGGGACAGGATGTATACCCTAGCATTAGTTCGGTGGAAGCCGAATATAAAGGCATTTTCGGAAGTCTCTCTCCTCTAGACAGCGAACCAATTTCTGACCAAAAGTCAGAACATAACTTAGATCAGCCCATTACAGAATCTGATGTTCTGTGGGCCATTAACTCATCCAAATCAGGGGCGGCTGGTCCTGATGCAGTTTCTTTACTGACGTTAAAGAAAACCCCTGTTCAAAAATTGGTTCTATTATATAATACGATGTTTCTCTTTGGAGTTCCTCCTGAGGTGCTCCGGGGAAACCATACCACCTTAATACCAAAGGGGTGAGACCTACGTGAAGTAAATAACTGGAGGCCTATTACTATTTCCTCCGTTACTGTTGGGGTGTTTCATCGTGTCCTTGGTACGCGTCTTGCGTCGCTACCGATTCATGCCAACCAAAGAGGGTTCATGAAAACCGATGGAGTTTTGCTGAACAACCTCACCCTTCAAACGCTCATAAAGGAAAGAAGACGTAGAGTTAAGCCATACAATATCTTGTCGCTGGACCTTACAAAGGCCTTCGATACAGTTTCGCAGAGGTCCATCCTACGAGCACTAAACAGGTTTGGTAAACGACGAAACGACTAAGCGTTACATAATGGACTCATACAAAAACACATACACGACAATCACTGCTGGCAATAGGAGTACAAGAAATATTAAGATCGAGAGAGGTGTCAAACAAGGAGAACTACTCTACTCATGTTACTTTTTTAAATGAAACTAAGTGTTTCTAATTAATTCCACTAGTCTACCATAGTAACTCACATACAGTCGGCCATTAATACAAGCTTTTCAGTGCCGCCTTATTGTGTTAAATATTAAAATGAAATAAAATTCTAATAAAGGAAACGTTTCCCAAACTCAGGATGGGCACCATTCCATTCATGGAGTTTCCTGACTACGTTTATAGGTATATTTTGTGAAAACAAATCGATTTCTTTCCACATTATTTTGTAAAATACGTTCCAGACAACTGTAAAATCCTTATTGCTATCCAAATATATAGCACCAGCAATCGCTTCAAAAATATCACCAAGAACCTGGAAGTTGGATTATAAAATCATTATTGATAAAAGTATAGCAATATCTATTGAATAAAAAGTGAAATAAATACTGGAACCAGTTCATATTTTACATTGCCGAAGAATAAAACAAACCCAAACCAAAAATCGATTTTGACGATGCAGATAAAGGTGCGTAAAACTGCGTAAAACATTCTTAAATGCGTCTACTGTAGACGTGGAATTAATTAGAAACACTTAGTTTCATTTAAAAAAGTAACTGGGTATAACTGTCTCAAATGGATCAGGCGTCAGTACTAGCGTATGCGGATGACCTAGTACTGTTAGCCGAGTCTGACCGAGGAGGGAATAAACAGCTAAATGCTGTAAACGTCTAAGAGTGTTGCCATTACGGTTAATGTCAACCGTGGCAATAAGCACTCTTATGCGATTATCAGACCTCTCTTCGCGGCAAACGGTCACCAGATCCGACAACTCCTACCAGGAGAGCTGTTTAAATACCTCGGTAGGCAGAATGAAGTTGTGGGGCAGACCCGGGACACTATTGACGATCTCAAAATCCAGCTCGAACGAATAACTAAAGCAGGACTGAAACCAGCACATAAACTAAACATCGTCAAACAATACTTATTGCGCTGATGCTTACTTGCATGCTCCCATAAAATAAGGTGGTTTAGGGGTTTCAAATCTTGCCCTGCAAGTACCCCTAATCATTAAGACGTATATTAAATCTAATAAATGGGACAAACGAAATAACGGCAGCAGTCCTTTCCCTGCCATATACTGAACGTCTCCACAGTAAGCTTCTTAGGTTGTCAAGAGCAGCATCATTGCGCGACGGTTGGCCGAAAAACTGGATAAGGGTTATTGTGGCAATAGTCTCCGACAAGATAGCTGTTCAACGGAAAGTGGAAGTTAGGTTAACAATCCTCCACCCTAATGGTCAGTCTATCGTAAATCTGTGCAACTTCGAGGCAATCTTCTACCAACAAACGGCATCCCATCGAATCCACCCTACGAAAGAAAGTGCAGAATGGGATGCGATCGTAACGTATTACAAAAATGTCCTGCAGTACATGGGCAAAGAATAAGGCGGCATGACCAGCTCGCATACGCGAAAAATTGTCGAGAAGAGAGGATGGATTGTAGAAGTAGAACCCAGAATTCGATGCATAGATGGAGCGCTAAAAATTCCCGATCTTGTGCTTCAGATGGGTTGTAGAGTAATTATGTGTGATGTTGGGAGCGTCCTAGTCCCCTCTCCGTCGCCGCTACGAACAAGGCGGCTATATATAGCGAACCGCGCTTTCTAAGTGCCATGGCATCCCGACACCCTGGGAAACATATCGTCGTAGCCCCTTTAGTAGTGGGAGCTCGCGGTACCTGGTGTGAGGAGAATTCCATCATTTTCAATATTCTCAGCTTTTCAAAGCAAGACATCAGAAGTTACATTACCAAAACCATAATAGGCAGCATTTCCATCCATCGCTATATTATGTCTTCGTCTTAATTGGCTTGATGGACCACCTCAACACCAAAAACCTGCTTGCACTCCAAAATGGAGAATGTACTGAACATCTAGGTAGGATTTTATTCATACACTTTTTTTACTACTGTTTTCTCTGTTCTTTGTAGTGTGTTGTCTAATATATTTTTTATCATTTTACATTAATATTCTTTTCTTAAATAGTGCACCCCCGGCCTATCGGGTTTTGGTAGGGACGTGGAGGTGTACTCGTTAATCCATTTAACGATGCGTCACCGCAATAAAAGTTTCGCTTACGTGTCCGATCAAAATGCAGTGTGGACTTCGTACGGATTTCGAAAGCGAATTAATAGCGGGGTAGGATAATTTCCTTAGGCCCCTTGCTGTGTTGTTGCGGTTACCGAGGCCCGCCTCTCTTAACTGAAAGGTATTGGGCGAACCAGGATAGCACGAAATCTCCTCCGAAGGGCTGTGCAGAGAGAATACACCGAAGAGAACCTTGAGATGCCAGGCCACATGCTTATATGATGATTTAGAAAGTCTGTAACATCTGGACCTGTCTAGGTTCGATACCGCTTTAGAGGATTGATACTTCAACTGAATAGCCAAATGCCTCGTCATCTAATTAGTGACGCGCATGAATGGATTAACGAGATTCCCACTGTCCCTACCCTAATCCTTATCCTCATATTCATAGAACAAAAATTAGTTAGTTGTTATTTTATTATTTTAAATAAAGTTTGTTTGCCTCGTAACTCCTGTTTATTATAAAAAGGTAATAGAAAACCACGTACTGCAAGCGCCAACCGTGATGGCGAGCCCGCCCCCATGCTCACAAACTCATTTTCAATGTTACCTCCCACTACAGCTTTCGCAAGACATAATAATATTCAAATTAATCCAGCACCCAACACAAATTCTAGGAAGGCTGACATGGTGGCTGCACGAAAAAAAACATTTTGTTCACCCCTGACATGCTCAAACCCGAATTATACGAGTTGATCAAGAGAAATAAAAAGCATCATATTAGATACAAATTTGATGAGGTTATGCTTGAACATGGACATGACGTTTTGCGACTTCCACCCTACCATCCGGATTTGAATCCCATTGAACTCATTTGAGCTACGGCCAGAAACAATGTGTCCCAAAAGAATGTAACTTTCAAGTTGGAAGATGTGAGGAAACTGGCGGAGCACGAGTTTGATCAAATCACTTCCGAGGAATGGCAAAAGCGTTGCCCACATGTAGAAGATATAGAGAGGAAATATTGGGAAATTGAAACATTTACAGATGTTCAAACAGAGGTAAATCCAGTGATTATAAATTTAAATGCGATAGCAGCACAAGCACAAGCAGCAGTGAAGATGAAGAAAATTTGTATTCAGATAGTGGCTGATTAAAGTGATGAAATAAAACAATTTAATTTGTTTAAAACTTCATTTTATTTTGAACTAACGTTCAAATTAAATTAGTGACGCGTTTCGCTACACAGTAGCTTTTTCAAACTATAGCCCGTTCAGTATTAAAACCGTTGCACGTCACATCTGTCATAACTGTACTATGTTGCCAAGCCCTTGAAATAATATGAGAATCTAGTATATGTCAAATGAAGTTTATCAAATATTCTAGGTTAGGTTTAGTTATTGATGGTTATTGCGTGCAAAGAAACTTCGACTTATTTCAGTTACATACAGAGATGTTACATATAAAATTTTAATTTGTATGTTAACCGTACAGCACTAAGAAATTCTTATTTTAAAAACTATGGAATTATTTTTAGCACTAAAAAGGTATGTATGGAATAGTTAACACTTTTATTTGTATGTTCATACCACACACTTAATTAGTTAGAAGTTATGGAACTATTCTAGTATTTAAAATGCATGTATGTATAAATAGTATCAAGGAAAAAATATTATCTAATATAATTTTTAGGTTACAATTACCTAAGTACATGTTGGCTTCTAAAATGTTGTCACTACAATATGAAAGATTGATGTAAGGTTTACAGACAAATTATAAATAAAAAAGTTCTGATAACCTGGATCTACCTCCTTTTTAAAGGTAGGCAATTTTATATTTTGTTGAAATAAATCTTAAATTTTTTTTAGAAAATCCGGGATGTGAAGCTTTAGTGTGTATGTCATTCTCAACAAGGAAAATCATCCTGAGATTACCTATGATCATTGATCATAGCAAAAGAAAATTGTGCAGCAAGCACCACCACAGCTCAGAAAAGGAGTGCAAATCCATTCTATTCTCCGAGTGAAGGTATATGCAAATGATTGACTAAATCGTAGCACTGAAATCAATACATATTATAATTATCAGTATATTGGTGAATTATTTATCACTCCATCTTCTAGTCAATCCAAATTGAGGGGTATAGTTTCAAAAGTCACATTGTCCATTTTTCAGCAAAAATTAACTACTGGAGCCATCTAGTTGAGAATTTTGAGATCTTTCAGATAAACTCATCGGTTGGTAGCAAAACTCGCGGTTAGCCATGTAAAAATGAGGGCAAATATCAAGGTTGGTAGCAAAAGTAACACTATCTTTCCCCTTGTCATTGTCAATAAGTCGTAACAAAAGTCACATTATCCATTGTAAACTTAGGCAGCCAGTTCATGTGAGTTTCAAAACTAACATTATCCAATACAGTGTACCTAGGTATTGGCAGCAGATTAGTGCGTTCTTTATTATTATGCTTATTATTCCTGGCTGCCTGTGCTAGCGAACAGTAGTGAAAAATTATAATTTTTGCAATAATGGAAGTGAATGCTAGACCTTGCGGCGAGAACGAGAGAAGCAGAAAGCCAAAAAGATCACCAGACAAGTGGAAGCGCAATGTTGCAAAAGAGAAGAGGTAAGCCTTGCATTACTTTTCATTCATCGTTTGTAAAATGGTGTTTTCTGTTAGATATGCTCCAAAAAAACTTCCGTCTTACCCAGACTGTAACCATGAGGGCGGCGCATTGTTATGCAAAACTTTAACAATGCAGGAAATTCGTAACTTTCACCAAAGCTTCTACCAATCCAGAGTAAAAGTTTCGCAGGATAATTTCCTTCTTAAGTTCCTTAATACTAGCAAAAACAAAAGAGTTCGCACTAAAGACAAGAAATACAAGTCTACCAATTACCGTTCAAAGTATTTTATACCGAATTCCCGAAAAAAACTTTTGCCTGTTTGCTTGAAAACTTTTACGAAGATTTTGAATGTCTCCAGATTTCGTGTAAACCTGATAGTCAAACGATTCTTGAAAGGCGAGTTCCCTGCAGAACGAAGGGGTGGAAATAGGAAAGAAGTTCAATTTCGTGAGAAAAGACAGTCTGTTAGGGAATTTCTTAATAAACTTAAATGCGTTGAAAGTCATTACTGTCGCTCTACAACAACCGTCAGAAAATATCTTCCCTCAGAACTGAACATAAAGAAACTGTATAGAATGTACGACGGATTACCAGTGAAGCAAAGTTATTTTAGAATGATCTTCAACACTGAGTACAATCTGGGGTTTGGATCTCCACGCACCGATGTGTGTTCGACATGCTTGGAATTAGGTGAAAAAATCAAAACAGCGAGAAATGTAGTAGAAAAGCAGGATTTGATTACGAAGAAACGTGTGCATAAACTGCGAGCTTCGGCGTTTTACAATTTGCTCCAGAAGACTTCTGACGATCTTTTGATTTTTTCATTTGATTGCCAAAAGAATTAGCCTCTACCAAAACTTCCTGATCAGGCAACGTACTACAGCCGGCAAGTGTACATCTACAACTTCGCTATTGTGAGGGGTCATTCCAAAGGGCCTTTGAATTCCCTCACCGTCACATCTTATTGCTGGACAGAGAATCAGTTTTCTAAAGGTGCAAACGAGATAGCATCGTGTGTCTATGACACATTACAGAACACCAGCCTCGAAAATAAGGCTAGTCGCTGACGGTTGTGGTGGACAAAATAAAAACTCCATTCTGATTGCAATGGTTGCGGTATGGCTTTCCTCTGCACCAGAAAATATCAGAGAAGTGCAAATCATTTTTCCAGTCACTGGGCACAGTTTTATTCCTCCAGATCGCGTGTTTGGACAGATCGAAAAGGAAATAAAGAAGCGAGAAAGAATTGTACAGCCTGAGGAATACGAAGAAATATGCACTATGCAACGGTGAAGCATCTTGGGAGTGACTGTCCGGATTATGACTGGAAAACTGCAAAAGATAGAGTTATAAAACCTCCAGGCTCTTGGCATTTCCAACTCAAGCCATCGAAGAGAATTTTTTTGCACAGAAACAATAGAAACCAAATATTGGTCCAAGGAGAAGCCTTCTATCGGAGTGAACTTGGCACTCCAAAAATAATATGCAAGAAAGGCAAGGCACTTAATGCTTTAAAACCATCTGTAATTCCGGAAACTAATAAACTTAAAGAAGAAAAAAAGTGTGACGTTAGAGCTTTATTATGCAAACATTATGGCAACAACTGGGAGGACATTGCTGATGTCGACTTGAGCTTTTACAAGCACATCCTTAATGGCGCAATAAACGCAGAAGAAGATGGCGAGAACGAACTGATCTGTGAACCGCCAGGAGAAGATTTTGATCCAAGAGTTTAAGTTTCACACGTTTATGAATTATGTTTTTTATTTCAAATGCTTTAAAAACTTGAGACTAAAATATTTTCTATTATAAAATAAAAGTTTTGTGTATTCTGTAATTTTAATTTTGCATCCCAAAATGTTTTCCGTTTAATAAATGCCCTGATTCACATTTTGTTTAGAATCAAAATTCACCTTAATTAGTATTAGTCAGTTGCAAAACCCACATTATCCATTGGTTTGCAGCAAAAGTCACATTGTCCACTTTTATATTATTAATAACATGGAAGGAACAAGTCCAAACGGGTTTTTGTGTGATCATAAACATTTCTTAATTTTTGAACTTTTTTTTAACCTACACTTTACAATAATACTGACAACGATTTCGCCAGTAGCGATTTTTAGCCACTCCTGAAAAATCGATGAGATGTGATAATGTGACTTTAGAAACTATACCCCTCAATTTATATTTACCATTTTGTTTTAGCTCTCCAGCATCTACCGCAACTGAAAGTATTGCTAATAAATGATTGATCGAATGAGACCTTTCAATTCAATAAAAACTATTAAATTAATTCTTTGTAGTTTTTATAAAACTTTGTGATATACACATTTACCTTAAGAAAATGCTGCTTGAATTAATTATTTTGTATATCATGATTAAAATAAAATAATAAATAATGCCACCCCAATTTTTATGGAATTGTTTTATTAAAAAGAAACATTGCAAATTTATAAATTAGTTACTACACCGAAAAGTTTGTAATACTATTTTTTTAAATAAGGTAGAACAATAATTGTCAAATAGAAATCTTTCAAATTTGAGAGGTTCACGGACAAACCAATTCCAACCCGCAACTTCTGGAATGCATCTATCGGCTTGCTTGGCAGTAGCCAGTATTAACTCAATAGGATTTCTAAAAAGATGGTAGGTAATACTTTGTGACTATACTGTTCTATCATATCCACAATGTATTTTGTTGGGGGGTTTGTTTCTGAAAAAAACATTTATTGAAAGGGCAGTATTCAAATAACCAATTCTTTTCTTTTCAAATATACCTATATTATTATTTTTGTAAAAATAAAAGTAAAACAGCATTTATTGTCTATTAGGTATAATTTGAAGTAAGAATTTTGAATGTATTAAACTAGTTGTGTAGTCTTCTGAATTCTAAAATATAATTTGCTATATCACTGTTCAAATACAGTATGTATCTACTTACTAGGCTGTAATATAAATAAGCTCAGCTTCAACATTTGTTGATTGAATTCTGTATTGTGTCATTAACCTAATATAATCGAAAAGCATTGTCCATAATAAGAAAGATTCAATAGTAAGTAATTGGTTTTCAAACCATTTAAAAACATGTTCTTCATTCATTTTCCCATGATAATAGAGAGATATCGGTAGAATGAATAGCGCCTGTGAACGTAAATAACGTCATGCGGTATTGGGTTTACGTCAAGCGGTATTCCAATTTTATTTAACAGTTATCGGAAGCGACCTTTTACCAGCGCTATACGCTATTCGACTTGACCTAGCTTTATTGTTATTGTAGTGTGTTGTCTTTTGTTTGTCTTGTAAGTTTTTAATTAAATTTGTGTGTTTGCCTTAGCCATATCCAGTATTTATTGTAGTATTATATCGTTCAAATAAAAGACGAACATTTATTTTTTGGGGTACATACCTAATAGAGTATCTATAGATTCATTTTTTCTCAAGTTGTAGAATCTCTGCAATGGATGAAGATCTTGAGGCGATAATTATTGGTGGTGGAAATGATCAAGACATTGAAGCGGCTATTTTGATCAATATTTTAAGGGATGAACAAGATGGTGGTGCCCAACAACAGCGTTTTACTTTAGATGAGGTACCAGATGAAAACTGTAAATTTTTGTTTAGGTTTGAGAAAGATGATATTTATAGATTGTACCACGCTCTTCAGATCCCAGAGTTTGTACGAACGTACAATGAAAATAAAGTGACTGGTAAGTTTATTTTTTAAAAAATATTGTATTTCAACAGTATGTAATGTATCTATAATTCCTAAATATATTCTTATTATATTGCAGGTATTACTGCGCTTTGCATGCTATTAAGAAGACTTACATATCCTAATAGATTGAGGGATTTACGACAATTATTTGGATATTCCCCTCAAGCAATGTCACTTATAATAACCAGAATTACAGTCATATTAATACAAAATCATGGCCACCTATTAACACACCTTCCACAGTTACCATGGTTAAATCGGCAAAGGTTAAAAATATATAGTCTAGTAAGTAATATAAAAAGCCTAATATATGCTTTCTATTAACACATTTGTTTATAATTGTTTTAGGCTATTCAGAATAAAGGAGCACCTATGCCCAACTGTTGGGGTTTCATCGATGGCACTGCTAGGGCTATTTGCAGGCCATCCTTAGAACAGGAGAACTATTATTCAGGTCACAAAAGATTTCATTGCGTAAAATTTCAATCTCTTTTATGTCCAGACGGAATCATTGCTAGCTTGAAGGGAGGTTGGCCAGGCAGAAGACACGATGCTGCAATGTTCGCTGAATCAAATTTATATACTGAACTGGAAAGGGTGGCAGTTTTCCCAGATGGAGAAAAATTTATTATTTATGGTGACCAAGCCTATGGGATGAGGGAATTACTTTGGGCTCCTTATGGCAATAGAGCTAACATGGAGCCTTATCAACAACAATTTAATAATGCCATGAAAAGTCTTAGATTAACTGTTGAGTGGGGTTTTCAGAAAACCATTTCAAATTTTGCATTTTTGGATTTTAGAAAAAATCAAAAGCTTCTTTTACAAGACATTGAATCTATGTATAAAGTGGGAGTACTATTGACAAACTGCCATACTACCATATATGGAAGCCAGACGGCCCAGTATTTTAATATAAATCCCATAGGACTGGAACAGTATATTGCTTAATAAACTCTAATATGACTATGATTGTAAATATGATTTTATTTTGTAATCTGAATTTTATTTTTATACAAATTAAGTTCTTTTAGATTCTGTATCTAAACAATACACTTACTTAGAGGATGGACCTATAAGAATTTCTTTTTGTAATTTTCTTAGTCCTGAAATAAACTCGTATTCAAATTCCATTATTACACTAATGTTTTTTTTTCCTTTTCAAGACCGCGGAGAAAGTATATTGGAAAAACTTGATAGGTAAATATAGCTAAAACTTTTAATGAGAAAATAAGTTTAATCAAAACATTTACACAAAATCTACATAATCAGTTAATATACTAAACTATACTAAACACATTCTTGGTATAGAATCACAGTTATTAGAGCATCAGTCTTAAACTTTGAACTTAAATTAGGAGTGTTAAACTCGAAACAGATTTATTGCATTGGTACATATAAAATAATTGAAAAAGACTTCCGACCTTTATAAGTGCTTATACCAAATGAAAAATTTATTGGTTTTCATACTTCCTTAATATTTCCAGTAGTGAATGTATTAGTTGCTGCAGCTGTTCTATAATTTTTGTTTTTTGATCTCTTTCAAGTATTTCTTGGTTAAACCTTATTTTTTCCCATTTTTTCCATTATTTCAAATTCTTGGCGTTGTTGCTCCAAGTTATTTCTTTTTTTCTCTAAATTCAATTTCTCTTCTTCTAAATGTAACTGTCTGGATTTTAACACTTCCTCCCTTGCCTCCTTAGTCTGTAAATATCCTAATGCACTTCTCCTTAAGGGCCCACTTTTATTTAATTTTGTTCTTTTGGGACCTGCAATAAGATTTTGCATGAATGGACTTAAAAATAGTAGGTATTTATACTATCACTTTTATTTACCTAATATTCTTTTTTCATTATGAGGCATTTTAGGTATTGGTGGAACTTCTACCCCAGAGTTCAGTATAGGAGATTTTTGTGCAGTTGCCTCCAAAGCGAGCTCCAAAGGCTCAATTTCTACATGGTTAGATGTCTGATCATTTGAAATCTCTACTTCATTTCCTATTGTAGGAATTACTAAAAAAAATATGAAGTATTCCATAGTCATAAGCATATTTTGATATAACTGTTAAGGTTCTTGAATAATCATAATTTGATCATAAACTAACTTGAAATTTTATTTTGGTGTCTCAAATAAAATATAAAAAAGAAACCTTAAAATAAGTTTTAAATTTGCAGTCTAATGTTGCACTTACAATTATAATCATGATCACAAGATGAAGAAAAGGCATTCTCATTATTTTCATGCTCAGTACATACATTATTTTGCTTCAAGCTCAGAGTTCTAGCACACTCATCTCTTCCTGATATTCCTAGTTCCTGAATTCGTTTTTCTTTGCTAATTTTTCTTTTTTTTGTAATAGGCTTAACCTTTGCATTATTACAAAGATCGCTTACTTCTTGTAGAAGCTGGTCTCGTTCACAAAATATTTCTTCCACTCCAGACCTACAATAAAAAATTAATAGGTAGGTATATGAGGATGAATAATACTAATATAAGTATAGAATAATTATTCATGTAAATTATTTAAATTCCTACACCTACATTATTTGGTTTCCTTTGTCTTTCTTCAACCATATTTCTAATATACGGAACAAGTGATCTTTTAAAGTTCTTATTAAAAACATTTTTCCAGTTATGATATGTATATTAGATTGGATTGTTTCCCATTTTTCAGGGTCTTCCAAAGGGTTTAAATTAATAAACTCTTTGATGAGAGCCATGTCGTCCTCTGGTCCAAACCTCAATCTTTTTGGTTCTTTTCCAGACATTTTACTATACTCAAAAATTGAAAGAACGAAAACCCGAAAACGAATTAAACAGTGCGTTTATGTGATAAGTACACAACAAACATTTATATCACCTTTAACTTCTTCTTCCTTAAACATAGAAAAACTCTGCGCATGCCCGGCATGTTAATTATCAAGCCCTATTTCAAATACGGCCTGTCGTTATGCTCCGTAAATTACGCTTGGCGGTAACGTTATTTAGGGACGTTGTTTTAAGAATAGACTCGCGCATAGGTTAAATGTCAAAATAACATATGCGCTAATACGGCTTGACGCTATTTGGATTACCGATATCTCTCTAATAACTCATCTGAGATTCATATAAAAATATTCTTTCTGCTCCATCAATATAACCATTTTCATTCTCAGCACGGAATACAAAATATCTAGAATAACAACATTTTTGCATATTAAAATTTTACTTTCTACATTATTGTAACATACCTTTTGACATGAATGCAGCTTACAGCACCATTTTGGAAAATTCAGGATTCATTAATAAAAAGTACAAATGTATACAGTGGTTTATTTTTGTTGAAAGTTCCATAAGTCCTCTTTGTGAATGTGTATCATATTTTAGTAAATTTCTTAGGAACATTCTACATTGAATAATTATTGTTCTTCCTTCAATTACTGCAGTAACATTCCTAAAGTGACATGATTATCTGTAAATAAATGTCTATGTATAATTGCCAAGTATTAAGAATAATGTAACAGAATATAATAAATACAGTTGATTGGGTATAATATTGAACTTATACATACTTGCTTCATAAACGCTGTAAATAGTATCAGGAGTAAATGCATCAACTATTGCAGTATTAATAAGTTCCATTTACCTATACGTTTTTTTGGATGTGTCTTTAACTTTGATAACTCATTACTGCTTGTGAAAAATTATTCACAGTTCTTTGCAGTTTTTGTCACAACACAACCATAGGTAACATAACATAACCCCAAAAATGTCAAGACGTCAACTGAACCTGAAATAAACCATTTTAATCGCGGCAACAGCGCGCATTTTTGCCAACATAAAAAGTTTTTATTAAGACTGACGTTAGTTTGAGTTCAATATTTAATTAACCTACGAGCTGTATTTGATATGAAATTAATTACGAAACCTTTCTTTAAACATATATTTATATTCTTTAATACAATGCGACCTACAAATTTCAATATTTATTGAGTTACATAGTGATTGACAGCAGCAATCGAATGACATGATATAAACGAACGTCTCTTTTTCGACACTTTGATGACGTGCAACGGTTTTTGTACTGAACGGGTTATAGTGAAGATACAATGAAAAACTTTTAATTTATATAGTGCCTTAATACGGAATTCTAAGATATTGACAAAAGTATTATAATATATTTAAATGGGGAAAAGTACAAAAAGTGTCTAAATACGGAATTCTATGAATATTACAAAGGTATTGAAAAAGAGTATCTGGAAAATGTATTCCTAACCATCACATCTTCTAGGTAAAAAGGTTTAATAAGGGAGAATGATTGATATCTATTTGGTCGTTAAGCAGATTACCTGAATATTTGTTTTTGTTAATCTCGAGGGCTTCTAAAAGATTTAATTCAAAGGATATGGGTTCTACATGCAAAATTTCAAAATTTGAGTCGAAAGTGAGTTTGTTTATTAATAGATGATTTGAATAGTTGGAATCTAACTAACTGGATTCCAACTATCTTCTAGGTAAAAAAGTTCTCGATTTTTAATGGTTTAACTACCTAGATTCAAAAAATGTGTTTTTCTGGTAAATGTAGATCCTTTACATTGTTGAAATCAGTTAATCAAGAAAATTTTGAAAATTTAAAAAAGCGCACCCCGTACCGGCCGAAACTTAAAAGTATTTTCATTGGCCAGTACATATCGACAAAGCCTTGCACACAAATTTTCAATTCTAAATTGTGTCTAGTTTTTCAAATATGGGTAAAATGACCAAACTGGGTGACACATCCTGTATACTATCGAAAAAAGGATAGGGTTTGGAGTAAAATTGGAGAAGAAATAGGCGAAAATGGTAATTACTTACTATTTAATTAATAATAATAATGATAAAGTAGTTACAAACAGTCAAATGGCCATCGACCCAGGCCCTTCAGCCATTTAATTAGTATTCATTCTATTTAAATGTTGCGTATAGCTCTACATACCAAAATGAAGTTTTTAATGTAACAAAAAATTCTTTTTCATATGCCTGAATTAAAAAAAGTGGCAAATTTGTCTCGTACAGAAAATGCCAGTGTTGCTGCCCTCCTTGGATCATTATTAACGTTCTGGAAAGCTCTAGCTTCAGGTTCCAATGGGTCTAAAAGTTCGATGAGTCCATGATCACATTTTTTTGTTCGTAAGAAATTATGTAAAATACATGCAGTTTTTACAATAAGAATGGTAGTATCGACTTTTGTTTCCATTGGTCTATAGAATATTCGCCATTTTTGTGCTAATATACCGAAAGCATCTGTTTTACTTTGCTTGTATGGAAAATGCCTCAACAAATATGGCTTTAGTGAAAAGGCTTCGTCTCCAATTATGACATGAGGAGGAGGTTCACTTTGCCCTGGGAGATGTTTTGGTTCAGGCACATTCATTAAGTTTCTTTAAAATCTTCTTCCCATATTAGAGGATTCGAAAATTCCACCATCACCATTTTTACCAAAACCGCCAATATCAACTGATATAAATCTGTAATCAGGACCAACAATAGCCATTATTAATATTGAAAATTTGTTAAAATAGCACCAATAATTAGATCCAGTTTTGTTTAGTAACATGCTTGCCGTCGATGCTGCCAATACAATTTGGGAATTGCTATGTATTTCTAAAGCCTTCTTCAGATTTTTTTCATATTTCTGTAGTGGGTTCAGGTAAATATGTATCTTGCAAATGTCTACACGAAGCTGCACAAAATTCTGTTACTGCAGCACTTACAGTCGAAAACCCAACTCTAAAACTATGGCCAACTGTATAAAATGTATCTCCGGTAGCCAAATACCTAAAAACAAATTTTTATAGGGGACGAGATCAAAAAGAAGTGGAGGAATCTGAGAGATACTTATGCCAAGCATATTAGAAGTACCAAAACTAAAACGGGACAAGCGGCAACTAATACAAAAAAATGGATATGGGCAGATCACATGGAAGCTTTCAAACGATGTCTACTCACAAGAATTTACCACAATGACAAATATGGATCCCCCTGAAAGCGTAGAAACCTCCGAACCAGAGCAAACAAATAATAGCCAAAATTTAAAAGAAACACAGTCAGTTCCTTCTCAAACGTCGAATACTGATGTCAGTCAGGTTCAACCCTCAGTATTGACACCTACATCAAGTGCAGCGCAAACACCAGTCATACCAAAAGCAAGCAGAAAACGCAATTATGAGCACATATACTTATCCCAACAAGCAAGTTCCTAACTGTTATGGACATATTGAGTCTGCGCAGTATAAAATTAGCGTTCCAGCAGAGTAAAGTTCAGAGCAAATTATAATTGTTTGGTGTTCCCGTAAGACTAGTAACTTGTTCAAAACGAGATCGTTACTCGTTCTCTTGGTTCCAAAATAAAAAGAGAACTTTTAATTTCGCGCATGCGTTTTCATATAAAATGAGACTCTTCTTTTTTTAGTACTTTTACTTTTTAATAACATTGCTTTTGGTTATGTTATATGTTTGATATTGATTTTTGTGTACGTATATTATTGTTATTGTAAATTGTAATCAAAATGGATGCTTTTTTTATTGAGAGTGAATCAGAAGTTGAATTTTCGGATATGTCCGAAGATGATAGTGAGTTGTCAGAATTTGAAGAGGAATTATTACAAGATCGACAGCGCCCAAAAAATGAGAACTATATTGAAGAAACGATACAGCAATATAATGATACTGAATTTGTTGAACATTTTAGAATTCGCAAAGAATGTGTTAATAGCATTTCAAGACAGTTTGAAAACAGCAACTTATTTCATCCCCAAACGGGTGGAAATGACAAATTAAGCGGCAAAGATCATATACTTATATTCTTGTGGTTTGCTGGTCACCAAACCTCTTCATTTCGAGATGTGGCTGACCGGTTCAACATTTCAATTAGTAGTTTGTTCCGAGTCATCCGTCGGGTTACATATTTTTTAAGTAACCTGTCTCCTCAAGTAATCAAATGGCCAACACAAGAAGAAATGCAAGAAAGTGAGCAATTTTTCAGTAATAAAGGATTTCCTGGGGCCATAGGAGCAATTGATGGTTCTCATATCCGTATTGATAAGCCTGATAGAGACTCTGACTCCTACTATAATAGAAAAAAGTATTTTTCAATTCAAGTAAGTGCAATCATATTTTAAAACACAATAAAATTATAATCTTACAGTTGTGGAGATTTATACATATTTAAATGTTAACTGTTTCTTTTAAAAAGTTGCCAAGTTTATTCTCAATTTCAAAGCACAATACATTGAATAAAATTAACTCAAAACTAAACATGGATATTGTTTTAGCTTCAAGCAGTATGTGATCAACGGTTGGCAATAAGGAGCCTATTCGTGGGATTTCCAGGTTCTGTGCATGATGCAAGAGTTTTTGCAAGAAGCCCTCTCTCTCAGAACTTAGCACAAAATTGTGGAAATTTTTTCATTTTAGGTGATAGTGCATATGGTTGTACTAGACACTTGATTACTCCGTTCAAAAATACTGGGAACTTAACTCGTCGTCAACGGCTTTTCAATACAAAATTATCTGGTTGTCGAGTTAATATTGAGCATTGTTTTGGAATATTGAAACAAAAGTTCAGGCAACTATTTCATTGCAAGCTACGAAAAATTCCAGACATAGTCCATTTTATTCGAGCTTGTTGTGTACTTCATAATTTATCAATAAATGAATTGAATGATATAGTTGAAAATGAAAATATTATTGTTGACCTAGAAGACATAGATCTAGAAGAAAATCTAGATTATGAATATATGGAAGTAGATGTCCCTGCAGGAAGTCAATATCGTGATTATTTATTAAGAACTTTAAATTTATAATTTGTATCAATTACTTTTTATTGAATACAAAATTACCTTTTTGAGAAGATTGCAGTTTAATTTTTCCAAGTGTACACTCAAGTAAACCTATGTTATAAAGTCAGTTTAGGTACTTCAAAGTAAAAAATAAATCAACTTTCTTAAAAAATATATATCAAAATAAAAATTCTTAAGAAACAACAGTATAAACATTCAAATTATCCTTTATAAAGTCCAGTTTAGGTACTTTAAAGTAAAAAATAAATCAACTTTCTTAAAAATATTATATCAAAATAAAAAATAACATCAGTAAACTGAAAACTAGTAAATATTCTAGAATAGCATTAACTTAATGAACGGCTTTAAACTTTATTCAAGTACTCCTTCATTAATTTGTTTTTTTCTTCCATCAAATTGTTCCTCCTTTTTTGTTCGTTTAATTTTTCTTTTTCCATCTCAAGTCTTTCCCGCTTTATTGCAAGTTGTTCTTTATTATATTCTAACCTATCTTGCCGTATTTGTTCCAGTACATCAGTTCTATTTCTTTTTCGGATACTAGACCTGGAAGGTTTATCTTTTATTTTTTCTTCATCATTATTTACTAGATTGGTATTTTCCTTTTCAGGCATTGGTTTGTGTTGAAAATTTGCTTTTAATTCAACTGTATCTTCAGCTAACAAAATCTCGGGATTAATTTTTTTTTGCTTGTGAAAAATTTCATCCATTTCTTTCTCGTATTCAAAATACTTTTTTCCTCTTCCTGTTTTATTATTGTTATCAACAATTTTTTTGTAGCTTCTTTCAAGGGTTTTCCACTTATTACTCACTGTTGACCCTGTCAAATTTAATCCATACTTTCCATTTAAAACCGCTACCCTACTTTTTTGTAGTATTCCTTATAAATATGGATTAGCGCCAAAGTAGTTGAATCTGTCCAATGAGTGTATTGTTCAGTATCTGTCCAATGTTTATCTTGTTCTGACTGAATCTCAATCTCAGTTGAATTCATGTCAAAACATAAAGATTCTTCCAAATCTATAATACCAACATTGTTAAAATCTTTCAATATTTCTTTAATCTGTTCTAAACTTACCATAACTTAGGGAGTCATTCATATTTTTTAAATAATGGTTCCAAAGATTATAAAACAATCTTATCTCGTCAGTCAACAATGTATGCAACAATAATAATTTATAGTTGATATTTTTAACATAACCTTATATCTTCTTTTCTTTCTTATTAAAATATTCAACCAAGATTACTTTTCAGAACGAACTGTTCCAGCAAACATTTGTTTGGAACCTACTTTGTACATTATTCTGGTCACGCATGCGCATCAGATAATGTTAATAACGTGTTTGGAACTCGTTTCGGGAACAAACCTAACATCTCTTCTGTAGAGAGTATTTCAGTTGCATCCCTAGGTCCTCCAAACGTTGCTGCATTCCCCAGACAACTACAAATCTCTGAGTGCTACAATAAAACTTCAGAAAACAACTATATCGCACTAACCGATGTTAGAATTGAACCCTCTTCAGAAGAATCATTAGCTTCTAACTACCTCAAGGCTTTTAATCCATATAGTTAATGAATACATTTACTAAATACTTATGACTGTATGTTTTACTAATAAAAGGCTCTATTTTTCTATTCATATGACTATTTTTCAAATAACAAATGTTCGATGTTATTACCTTAACGTTATGGCTAATCGTTCTTTGGGCGCAATAGCTTCTCGATAATTTGCACCTGATTTTCGAATATCATTTGCTATAGGCATCTGAAAATAAGAATGCAGCGCCAATGTGGACAGTCGTAGAACTATAAATATTGACATTGGAATATTTATGTTGTATTTGTTGTGTGTTTATTTGTGTTTTTGAGATATAATTTTACCATAAATATAAAGACTTTTCCGGCTTCTTTAGTGAAGTGTTACTGTGTATGTATTATCATTGCTATTGAGGCGGTAGGTGATTATCATCATTTGTTTTGTAGCCAAATTGAGAGAAATCTTAGGTTAGAAGATCATGAGTTAATCCTTGTACCCTTTTTCAGATTCAAATGGCAAGATTAAGTTTGGTAGAATACTTGGGGTATCTTGAAGGCACAGATACTTCTAGAAGTGTATATGAAGGTGAAGAAGTTTTGAATGCTGTACATGTAATATTATGTGGACGGTTGAATTCTTCTACTCCAGACAAAGTCATGATTTGTGCTTTGTGCCTTCAGAGTAGGGCACTCAATTCTGACCCACATCAAATTCAAGGAGAACTTCATTGTGACTTGGGGAAATGGACCATCAAAATCAAGACCATGCTGTGTTCATGTAAAGCTGGGAATAGTGGTAGATGTAAACACATTTCTGCTGTTCTAATCAAGTGTACAAGGTGTATCATTTTACTATTCGGAAAGGCGTTATCGTGCCAAATTAATTTTTAATAAGAATGAATTATGTGCTTATTGTCCTTTTCGTTTTCTGCTGTTTTTTTTTGTTTTAGGGAAAATCTTGAAGATTTTGAGATTATTTCTCAAACAGATCTGAAATGTGCTTGGTCAGCCGAAAAGCACATGACCAGGGACAAATATAAAGCTATTCCTATCAAAGATATGCCATGTTTTGAACACAAAATAGAGCACTGTCAATTGGAAGTGGATGACAATAGAATGTATGATTTTTTCATAAACCAATTACCTGAATCTGCAGTTTCTAAACATAAGTAAGTTGCAATATAATAAAGCCTGGATCAAATAAGGTAATGGCTGGTAAAATTAAAACATTGCTTTTAGTGTTGGAAGAAGAAGTTTCAGTGGCGAAGATTTCAAAAAAGTAGTGCCTGCCAATAATCACCTTCAATTGATTTTGGACAATGCATGCCAGTCTATTGTGATGTTAGAAGCTTCCATCATACCAGTTCATAATGAGAATGAATGTTGTAAGATTTTGTATTCACAACTTTTCAATGAGGTTTCTGACATGATAATAGACATTAGGCAACAATCTAAAGAGTGGCATGAACAGAGGAAATATGGAGTAACAGGTAAATTATTTTATAGCCTAAACACCTTGAAACTAATCTTATATATTCATTTATAGGTTCACGAATATATGAGTTGTATACCTACTCCAAATCTGACTGGGATAATAAAGCCTCAAAATATTTTTATGCCAAAGGCTTCAGCAATAAGTTCACCAAACATGGAGTCAAGTTTGAAGGTGATGCCAAAGATGCTTTTATTACAAGTACATCCCTTCAAGTTGTGGATTGTGGTATGGTTGTCTCACACTCAAATCCTTGGCTTGGGTTTTCTCCAGATGGTGTCATTTTTGAAGACAACAGACCTGTTGCTCTACTAGAAGTGAAATGTTTGTATGAAGGTGAGATCCTTAAAATTTTCAAGTAAGCTATGTAATATATTTCTGTTGAATGAAATCAGTTTCAATTATGAAAATCTTCAGTATAGGTACTTTATTTTTCAGGGGCTACCAGGAGTATAAATGAAGTGCTACCAAACACAAAATTCCTTCAAAAAAGAGGAAACGAATATTTTTTGAAAGAAAAGCATAAATATTATGGACAAATTCAGTTAGGCATGGCATTATTTAATTTGTCTACTTGTTATTTTATAATATATGCTTCCTTTGATAAGAGTGTGGAAATATTGAAAATTGATTATAATCATAATTTCACAAAAAAATTATTAACAGAAGTCAAGACCAACTATTTTGAAAAAATGTTACATGTTATATGCAAAAATAATAAACTTCCTGAATTGATCAACCCACAAAGCACATTATATTATAATAATAATAATAATATTTATTTGCACCAAAAATAAACATTACAGTTTTATACGATGTTAAAAAAAGATAACGGAAATAAATGAAACCACAGAAACCAACTCAATGGTTTGTGTGTGGTGATCATCATAGATACAGCATACTGTACTGGCCAATTTTGATAAATATAAAATTCAAAATTTAAAAATCCAAAAATTTAAAATACATACGGCTAACGGCCGTTTTCATAACAAATGCTTAAAGTTCACTTTAGCTAAAGTGACTTTATCACTTTAACTTCACTTAAAGTTGAATTATTTTCATAACATTTCTGTTCTGTTCCTTTAAGTAAAGTGTGATTTTACGTTTATCAAGAGAAGTTGGTATCAGTGACTATGACAGTTTCGAGATTGTTTCAATTGAAGTTGGGTTATGTTTATGTTTGTATTTTATTTTCATATTCGTGTTTATGCTTTCTTCTGATTTTCAACTTGAAATAAGTGTTATGGGTGAAGTAAATAGAAAAAGAGTTAGGGGTACAAATTTTACAACAGAAGAAGAATTGAATTTGGTAAAAATAACTGAAAAATATAAATCGATTATTGAGTGCAAAACTACGAACAACATTACGCCCAGCCAAAAGGTAAAGTAAACATTACACATAAGAAAGACATTGAGGATTTTTTCTAAATATGTTATTTTCATCAGGAACAGACATGGGTGACCATACAGAACGAATTTAATAGCTGCAATCCACCAAGAGCTCTTGCCCAATTAAAAAGTAAGTACGACAATATAAAGACCGGCACAAGAAAATATGCCGCAGCCCAAAGGCAAAACATCTATGTAACGGGTGGGGGCCCACCCGATCCAAACTTAAAAAAAAATGTGGTTTTTGAAGCAATGCTCAACATATTAAACATTAAAACTGTGTATGGACTTCAAAATGATGTTGACGATGATGGAATTTCTATACAAAAGGAACACTTACATCTTGATAATGAGAGTACCACAGAAAATGAGGTAACATTTTCTTGGGATATGGATGAACAGCCTGGTACATCAGTCTTATCTAGTCAAAATGTGAACGGTAGGTACTTGTTTGGGCTTTTTGACGTAACATACTTTTTCATGCTTTCCAAATAATATGCCTAAATTAGAAAAATTTTTAACTTTCAGTTGTGGAGGTGGATATTATACCAACTGTTGGGCAGAGTAGTCAGCAAAGCCAAATGCACGAAAGCAAAGAAGTGATTGATTGGTCATCTTACACTCCCAAAATGCTTGGAACAAAAAAGAACCGAAAACTATCGGTGATAGGCAAGCCTTCACCAGCAGCAAAAAAACAGGCAACCCTTTATAAAGCCAAAGAAGAATATTTAGCAGCTAAACTGAAATTTTTAGAAAATGATGACCTTAGGCGGGCTGAAGCACATAGAAATGATGAAAAAAGAAAGGTCAAAGCTTTTGAAAACGAGCAACGACGAAAGGAAGAAATTCATGCAGCAGAATTACAGCTACTGCAGAAAAAAATTAATTCTTTTATTAATGTACAAAAATAGGTAAATATTAAAATATAAAAAGTAAACAGTGTTATTATTGAGTAGAAAGATGTACATAACGATATATATTTTTTTATAGATTAAAATGTTGTTGAATAAATAGAGCTCTGTACTGATGACCGCTATTATTATTAACATTGTTATGTCCATTATTTTCTGGGGCGTTATTATCTTCATTAATAGGCTCTTCATCCATTAAAGGTTCATTCATTTCGATAGCC
Source organism: Lochmaea crataegi (assembly GCA_947563755.1). Taxonomy (NCBI): domain Eukaryota; kingdom Metazoa; phylum Arthropoda; class Insecta; order Coleoptera; family Chrysomelidae; genus Lochmaea; species Lochmaea crataegi. The sequence continues at coordinate 51,727,760 of OX387427.1, read as the reverse complement.
ATATTATGGAGAACCGCTGTTGCTACAATTATTGTCATTGCTGTATCAAGGTTAACCCTTATACCTAGGGAAAGTACAGGAAAGCGTCTTTTCCATACACCATACTGTCTTTCTACTGTATTTCTAGTTCTTATTAATGACTCATTGTAAAGTCTTTCAGCCTCTGTATTTGTTTCCTGCAGAGGAGTCAAGAGATATGTGTGAACTCCATATCCAGAGTCTCCAATTAAATGGAACCTCCTAAATTGGCCTCCTTCAAAATTATTTTTCAATCGACTATTATTGAAAATAGTCTGATCATGAGCACTCCCTGGCCATCTCGCCACTATATTTCTTATTTTCAGATGACTGTCAGATACTGTCTGTACATTGAGGGAAAAATAGCCTTTCCTATTTCTAAAAATTTCGTTGTCTTCACCACCTGTAAAGAGTCTCAGGATAGATATCTACAAATATATTGGAATTTACAGATGTACTTACCTGGAGCTAATATTTTGATGTGGGTACAATCAATGGCACCACATAATTTGGGAAAATGGGCTATATCAAAAAAACCTAGAGCAGTTTCCTCAATTTCAGCTAAGGTGTGTGGCATTTTTATAAAATCTGGTTTCAGAGAAGCAATTATTCTGCTCACTTTGGCAACAATCCTAGATGCAGAAGCTGTTGAAACACCCATAAAATCTGCAACACTTATAAGCATGTTTCCTGTTGCATAGAATCGAAGTGTAAGCAGCAGTTGTGTTTCGGACCTAATAGCACCACCTCTACAAAACAATCATGAATAAGATTAATACGTATTGATGACAATTATTGAAACTGAACTTACTGAGTACACAAACTTTCAATTTGTTGTCTTATATGATGTAACAATTGTTGAACAGCAGGTTTGCTTAACCTGAATCTTTGGTAAAATTCTTCATCTGACCAATTATCAAAATCTGTTATTCTCCGTTTATATATTTTTGGTCTCCTAAAGATGAATATTTCCTCATCACTGTCGCTCTCGTTGCTGCTATCCTCAAAGGCTGATGACTCGGTATCTATTTCCATCTCAAGAGAATTTGTCCACAATACTGACACAACGAACTGAAAACTGTCTTAAATTTTGAGGTTAAAGTCGTCTAAAGTCGCGATTGTGTCCACTTCAACTTAAAGTCGACTTGAAGTTATAAAGTCTGTTATGAAATAGACTTTTATTTAAAGCTTACTTTAAAACTTAAAGTAGTGTTAAATTTTGTTATGAAAACGGCCGTAATACATGTTAAAATACATAGAAATATCAAAATATATATACGTATAAAAATAAATGTACTAAGATTAAAACATGAAACAAATACCCTTCTTTTGTTTTGAAACTAAGTAGATGATCTGGACCTCTTCAGCAATATAATAGCGGTTGCTGGCTGATTAACAAAATGTAGTGTGTGTAGTTAAATATTTGTATCAAACATCAGACAGAAGAGGTAGGTCTAAAAATCAATATATACATGTATAATGTGTCTTTCTGTCTTTTGTAACCAGATTTTAATTTTTTTTAAATTGAAATCTGTTACCAATTTCTTTAATGTCATTTGGTAGTTCACGATATTACCGACATTACCCTTCAATTTTGCATTCCCAACAAAGTATAAAAAATAATGATTGATGTATTGAAGATTTTTAGGAATACAATACTATAACATATCAAGAAATTTTTCATTCATTGAGAGGTGATCTTAATTTACACAAGATCTTCCTAAAAATAAATCAGATGAACCTATTTATACAATTATATTATGACTTGACAAATGAATCATCAAAAATAATGAAATACATTCAATCATATTTAAAAAGAGTTTTGAAAACTTTTCATTTGATTTTTACTTATTGAGAAAAGCTGTATTTCATTATTTGTAAATAATCTAATCTCTTAAAAATCTATGATCTGCTAATATTGAATTGGACAAATTTTATTAGCACAAGCAATTATAAATATATCCTTAACTTTCTTCACAAGAGACCACTGCAATTTACAACCTAAGATTTTGAATATCTTATTTCTCTGATTGACTCGATCAATATGTACTATAGCAACTGCTATTTTGGCATTCAACAATGCTTCTTCTGTAGTCAACTGTTTTTTGTCTTTCAAAAATGGTGGCCTGATCAACTTTATTTTAAACTGTTGACAAATATCATCTACCAAGAAGCCTTTGTCCACCATAATAGCATCCTGTGAGCTTTCTAAATTTAAAATTAAGTCACTTTGCTGGAAAATCGTTTTATCAGGTGCTCTTCCCCCATATGGTTCACTAATATAAGTAATTAAACCTCCAGGAGAAACACCTGTCATGAATTTCACTGTTTTATTAGATTTATACTGAGAGTAAAACCTGATCCTGCAGCAAAGGCACTTTGGTTTCTGTATAAAAATTTCTGTACAGTCTAAGATGATTCGAGTATTTTGAAAACTTTCAAAACATTTTGGCATGTTTTTTTGTATTTCAGAATATTCTGGGAATCTTACGACACAACTCAGAACTCTACTCATGATGGGTAGCATTTCATAAATATATTTTTGGCACAATTCTTGTGAAATGCCAAATAAAAGAGATAATGTCACATATGTAAGGTCACATTTCAATTTTGTCAATACTAAAACAATACGCTGTTTCATTGTTAATCTATGTGACCTTTGATCACTGTAAACAGATTGTACTGCTTTTACTATTGTATCTAATAGTTTTATATTATTGAGAGCAATGAAACTGTTTAGAGCACTATTTGTAGTTATCAGATCACATAAAGTAGACACTTTAGGAGTATTCACTTGCACTTCAAAATCCTTGAAAGTTTTAGGCCCATTATAATCTGGCTGCCCCTGAAGAAGCTGCAATAGTCCTTGAGCAGCTTCAATTTCATCTTGAGAAGCAGTTGATGGTGTAGCAGGTTCGATTTCTTCACAATAAGAACATTCTTCATCAGCAACAAGTACTTCTTTGTCTCAATCTTTCAGTTCTACTACTAGAACATTCAGGTTGTTCCTTTGAAGTACTAGATCCAACAGGAAGATTAATGGAAGGCACAGCAGTCTTTTTCAAAAACCTTCTTTGTTTGGAATTGGAATCTGTAAACAATTATCCCCATTAACATAACCTAAAATCGCATAATGTAGTTGTTCGTGTTTACCTCGATAAAAATAATCATCATCTATAAAATGCAGGGAGCATACTTTCATATTTCTTGTAACTGGTTTACCAATTTTCAGTTTCAGTTGCCAAGCTTTTTGTCGATCCATCAGCACTTTCATCCCCGATTTCCCGACTACCCAAACACGATATTTATCAGCTGGAGGAAAAGCATGGAAATTCACATTTGACACTGAACACTGAGGAACTGAACAATAACGATTCGAACGACTCATAGCTTTCTAAATTATTTCAAATAATAAATATTGGTCGCGTTCATCACAACGTAGCGCTACCGAAGCGATCATCAATTTCCTGCTGAACGCGTATTTTGTTAACTGATCAGTTTGAGCGCTGTGGTATCAGTCGCCATTTTTTCAATAAGAATTAAAATACGCTACATGCTACCGATTGATGATGCATTAACTGTCAATTTATGACATATGTTAAAAACATAATGTATAATAAATATCTTTGTTCGGAGATATTTTAGTTTGTATTTTAGTGAAAATGAATGAACAGCTGGAGGTGTCTTATGATTTTAATAATAAATTCTATAGTGTGTCAGGAAGTTCAACGCTCCAGAGTATGCTCCAAAGTGGTGAGTTTAATTTATTGTGATTAACTCGCATTTTTTAATTATTAACACACCAGGCTAATTTTTCGTTGTCGATGATCACGGATTACTAAGCTCACAAAACACTGGTAATAACTATTAGACTAAATTAAAATCAAAAATGAATAAATAATTGTCGTATATATCAAATAAAATTGAGTTGTTGTAGTTGTATTAATTGACATTTGTTGACATATATGTCAATGGTTTTATTAGGACGTTCAGCAGAATTACGAACTGACCACTCTAAAAATCGCTACCTGATCAACTTTGTTGGGATGAACGCGATCATTTGTAAAAAATCACACAAAAACAAACACAAAACAAAGTAGAACGTGAGAACTATCATAGAACTATGTCAAGATTTTTAGTTATTCTGATTGTCACCAGGCGGCGTAGCGCTTATTTTGATTCGTCTATAAGATGTAAAATTTCATCGAAACAGTCTATGGGCATTCTAAAATAAATATAAAATCGTTTCTCGTCATTGCGTAATTGCGGCATTAATGTATTGGACAAAGGGGCCACCGAACGTCGTTTTGTTGAAAATATGCCAGGAATGTGATGGATGGAGAATTTCTTACGACGACAAAGCCACACTCTGAAAACTCGACTCTCGCATAACATAAAACGTGCCAGGGCAGCAGTAAATCCTGAAATGATTCAAGATTATTTCACCGAACTGAAGGAATCATTAGAAAATATTCCTCCTGATGCGATTATCAATTATGACGAGACTAGTATGCAGGATGATCCCGGTAAATGCAAAGACATAGTTCGGAGGAGTTGCAAAAACCCTGAAAAATGTTCGCCGGAACAGCAAGCGGAAAAACCCTTTCAGTTTTTGTAGTTTATAAATCTTCGACAAATATGTATCATACGTGGACCGAAGGAGGTCCTAAGGATGCCAGATACAACAGATCTAAGTCTGGTTGGTTTGAGGGACCAATTTTTAAAGATTGGTTTGTAACAATCGCTCTTCCATACCTTAGAAAGTTAGGTGACGGTGCCAAAGCCATTATAGGCCATTATAGACAAATTAGCTTGGCATATTTCAGTCAAAGTATTAGATTTCTGCGCAGAAAATAATATAAAATTTCTACTACTTCCACCAAACAGTACCCACCTCTGTCAGCCCTTAAATTTAGGGTTTTTTTAGCCCACTTAAAACGGCCTGCAGGAAATTGCTAAAAGATTTTAAAGATCGAAACCGCGGCGTCAATACTAAGGATATATTCCCGCGAAAATTAAAACAATCTTTAGATGCAATACAGGCACAGTCTGCAGATAATCTAAAAGCCGGATTTAAAGCTAGCGGAATATATCGTCTAGATCCAGCACATGTCCTTAAACGTTTACCAAAAAATCAGGACGAGGATACAGAAGCTTAGTCTAAGACATTTGAAGATTTTTTAAGATCTACAATGGGATCAGAAACTCAAACTCTAAGAAAAAGGAAAGTAAATACAGTTCCTGGAAAGAGTTTAAAAGAAAATTAGGTTTTCGACGAAATTAATCAAAGCGAAGATTAAAAAAAAGTAGCCCCGAAAAAGAATGATAGAGAAAAACCAAGTACAAGTAAGGAAAGCACAAAACCGAACACAAAACCGAAATAAAAAAAGCAAAGAAAATTCATAAATCTAATTATGACTTGTCTGATTCGAGCGACGATGGACATATATCTCTCCATGAAACAGATAGCGTTCTTGATTTGGAAGAATTTTCCGATTTAGAGAAAAATTTTCAAGAATCAAGCTCGGTAATGACTAATACGATTAATGAAACTGATTCTAATAAGTCTGAGGAACAAGCCGTACAAAATAATGAAACCTATTCCAATGAGTACTGAAGCAGAAGATACCACAAATAAAAACGAGAGTAATAATAATGAGACTGATTTAAATATTGAAACTGAAATCGCCGAAGAAATTAAACCCAAAGAGACTAACATGCCAAATATTGAAATTAAAATCACAGAAGAAATTAAACCTAAAGAATAACATCGACTTTGAAAACTATGCCAAAGACAATTTTGTACTTATAAGACTGGTTTATGACAAAGGAACCAAAAAAGAATCTGCAAAAGAACTAACTAGCAAGTAACGTCTATTCGTCTAATTAAGATGGCTTCAAGTTCAAGTTTTTCTCCAATTCCTATTCAACGAGTTAGCAAAAGTGCATATTCTTTGCACGAAAAAACATTAATCCTAATAAATTAATAAAGAACAAACCAGTACCTACTACAATCATTGACCCCTTCCCGTTAAAAACATTTTGAAAAATCATATTATATAAATCATAACTTGAATAATTGACTATTCCGTAAAAACCTAATACTGCGTCCGTGGCAGTGTTATTTCGGACTTATTAACTTCAGGACAATACGAAATGGACCTCCACAACAATGGTCTTCTACAATATACTTGGCAGCCCTACTCATCTTAAAACTTGTTTATTGAGTGACTGTACAAAACTGGTTAGAATTACCCAAACTTGTTAGAACCTCCCAGTACAGTTAAACAGGGATTTTCATACATAATGTGCTATCAATATCACTGAAATGAAGTATAGTCGGAAGAATTGTAAGAGTAGACGATCAAGGAACATTTTTAATAGATTTTCTAAAGGGTTATCAAGATTATAAAGACGTTTTCATGTTTCCCAATATTGAAGACAGAATGTTCATAGACCGATCTCAAATAGTAAAGAAACAAGAACTATTTTCAAATTTAAGAATATCTAGGTAGTGCCTAAAGAGTCCCTTTTATGTTTTATCTTGATTTTTTATACTTATGTATCTGTTTATATTTTTATAAAAATATGAGTTTCTTTTACGTTTTATATATTTCTGATAGAGTTTACATTCTATGGTGTATTTAAAAAAAATAAATATGTTTTTGATTAAATTGATTAAATTTTGTTTTTTTTCAAATTTTAAACCCTAAGAAAAACAGCACATGACACAACCAGCAGATCATTTGATTGAGCACAACCAATCAGAACAACATTACACTGAAAACAGCCCATGGTTTGTTTTCAGTGTAATGTTGTTCTGATTGGTTGTGTTCAATCAAATGACCTCAAATTAACTAAAGCAAAAAATTTTCACCGTTATTTTATGTGGAAGGAGTTAAGCGCTTGTTTTGGTATTATGTCATTGATATATGCTTTGTGGGATGGGGGATATCAGTTCGTAAGAAGGTGTGGTAGAGCTTAGTATGCTACTTAACCATTACTTTGGATCCAGATATGGGTTAGGTGATTGCTTTAGAAGGACGGTATTCCACGGTTTTGGTTTGTAACTCCACGTAAATGCACTTCTATAAACTTAACTCATTGCTTTGGCTCGATAACTACTTCAGTGATATAAAACATTTACAGGTCCCATTTGTCGTGTAACCTTAAAATTGAGCTCAAGCCCAAATAAGATTAAGTTATAAAATTTAAATAAATAAAAAAAAAGTGCAAGATTATAAATTAATTTGTCTACTTGGTTACATAAGTTTCGTTTGCTCCGGTGACAACCTTAGGCCTTCGACGTCGCTCAGAACGGAGGTAGGGGTGGATCCCTCTTATTGATCTTCCGGACAAAATAGTAGACAACTTGTGTGGGCGCCAACTGAGTTTTCCACTTTGGCCTAGCACGACTAATTTCCCCCGATAACCCAGTAAAACAAGGGATGAAAATAAAAGGCAAACCTCAACTTATGTTCCTTATAATAACTAAAATAAAAAACATATAATACCCTTAAGGGGTGTTTTACAATTAATACTACTCAAAACCCTAGTAAAAGCCCCCCCACTTTAAAAAAAGAAAAATAGTGTGAACATCTGTTCCACACCAATAGTCAAACTATTAACACTAAAATTCCAAACTATACCAGTTAATTTGACCTACTTAGTGTGAAATTAATATGGCTGTTCGAGTGTACCAATACAGATTAAATACAAACTTTCAATTATATGTTACCTGAAAAGTAGTGTAAAGTTTATAAAAAAACAATTCCATATAAGGCGACACCGTAGTCAAGGCGTTGGTACCAATGCAGAGACGCATGCGCAAGTGGATAAAATTATGAAAATTAGATTGTGAAAATCTACCGCAAAATATTAATTTCCACCATTACAGTTGCATAATAAAATAAATTAGTGAGGAACTACCTAGGTAATGTATATACATGTTGGCGTAAAGCCTAAAGTAAAAATAAGTAAATAACTCAGAAAAACCCCCCGATACCAGGTTACCCTCAATGTGGTCTTCTTCAAGAAGTTGTTGAAAAGTAGCAGCAAACTGCAGAAGACATCACCATCGATCTACCAGGTAAACTCCAAACATCCCGAAGTGTGTATCTGGCCCCACAGGTGAAGTGTGTATAATCTGGCCCCACAGGTGAAGTGCGTATAATCTGGCCCCACAGGTGAACCCTTAAAAATTAAAACAGGTGTCAGCTAAAAACTGAGCCTATACAGGAACCAATCCAACACCTCGACAAGTTAAGCTTGTCTCGGCCTATGCCAGAAGCTAATTTATAAGAATTTACAAGTAACGTACAAATCAAAATCAACCCCAAATTAACTGAATCAAACCCAAAAAGTAGTCATAAGGCCTACTTACAATCAACAGTGTCAGCAACAGTATACTACACTGAATTTTAATCAAATAATAAGAATGCGATAAGCATCTAAAATAAACTGTTTTTGGTCATAGCCAGGGAAGGTTTGATGAACCACCCACGAATTATAGTATTCGCTAGACTAAAATGGGCAAAGAAAACAAAATATACACAGGGTAACAGAATAGACTGTCTTAATCAAAAATTTACAATCAACAGGTAGTATTTTACCACCAACTGTTTTATCTACAAAAACTACAAATCTGAGACATACCTTTTCCAAAAAGGGTCCAATACTCAAAATTTTCCTCTTACTGGACGGCTACCAACAAATAACGAACCAACAACAGCATGAGGCACACCTTCAATTTCAAAACTTCAACGTTGGCGATTTCCTTTAAATTAATAGTGATAAATACATAGTGATGCGAAATCAGTAAGTAGAGAAAATACTTACAATCGTTTTAGTGCAATATATCCCCTATAAGGGTTTGTGAAAACGGCTCCCAGAACAGTCCCACGGTAACTAAAAACTAAAGTAAAATCCACAAGAGAGAAAACCCCTTACTACCCTTAATTATGAATTATAATATAACAAATAAAAAGAAACAACTAACATGAATATATCTATACGGACATTTACCAAGTAGGCGCTAGTTTTATTATTTACATTACCTAGCGGCAAAATATAAAATTGTTGCCAAGATGTGAAGACAGGTATGGTTACAGCCTGCACCACTTCACCGGAAGGATGATGGCAGAGTAGTCCCTAAAACTCTGGGCTGACAGAAACTATATAACTACTGAAGTACTTTCGTAGTGATCAAATGATATTAGAAACATAGAGACAATATCGGTCAGGAAATTACTATATACAAATACTTAATATATACAATAGACGTAGTGACAAATTCAACCGTTACAGTCGTAGTGTTAACCCTTAACTACTAATCATACGTCTCAGAGACGGCACAGCACCGACCGAATTGTCGTATGGCTCCTCCCTCTCAATATCTGCCAATATCCTTTTAGGTAATTCATCACCATACCACCCTTACTTAATATCCTAAATTTTTTTAACGTGTTCTGTTTAGTTTTTGAGATATCTTGAGTGGAAGTTCACTTGCCGACTTGTAGACGTATAGTTGGTGTTAGAGTAACAATAAAAGTGAAAAGCCGTATCTGAAATGTATCGATAGTGAATTAAAACCACGATGGATTACCGACCTAGTACGTCCACATGTGTACAGTCAACAGATAAAAATTTCGAAAAACAGTTCTTGCAATGGTTTGATGAATGTGGAAGTGACATTAGTGATACTCAGGATGAACGTAATGAACGTGAAAAGAAGAACGCAATATGTTTGTTACGACTGCCAAAATCCGATTTGCTTAGAGTGCGCGAAAAAAATGTGCCCAGATTGTGCATCAACTACGTGATGTGCAGGCATTGTCAATTTTTTCAGTTTTTATGTTTTTGATTCAGTTATTCAACTTTATTTTAATTGACTCCTAATGTATTCAGAGAAATAATAAATCCATGGATGATTTAAGTATTTCAATTTTATTTCATCAGTTCACAAAATAGATGACAAAATGCTGAATATTTAATACTCATTTACTAAATTTCTATTTTCACTAAAACTTGTTTTTTAATTTCACTTCTAAGCATGATTTTCACTTCTCCAACACTTCAGAGAACATATGAGTAGTTCTCAATAAAAAACTTCGGAAATTGACAGTTATATGTCAGTTAATATCTTAGAACATAAAACTGACAGGAAGGAGTCTTGTCATTCATTACCCGTATAAGAAAGTGCGACGGAAGTCGCCATTTGCAACATCCTAATTATGACTCATTTGTGAAGTTGACGTTGAATGACGTAGATTGTTTATGTTGTTTTTTTGGTGAAAATAGTGTTGAGTGAAAAATTTACGAAAGTATTATTCTATAATCGTTTTTCCATTGCTCGTAGACAATATTGTTTGTATAGGACATCATCCTCATCCAAAAACTTTATCAAAATGGTACTCCTCGGTAATGCTAAGCCTGGTTTCACTTCCAAAACAGTAGAGTTTTTAAAACTAAAAGTTAAGCATTCCAATAAAAATTCATTTATTTGCTCTCTTGTTTTTGATGAAATGGCAGTTAGACAACAATTGGAGCATATTGGTGACAAGTACTATGGTTATGTGGATGTAGGACAATGTTTGCAAGGGGATAGTATGGAAATAGCTAGGGAAGCTTTGGTATTCATGGTGGTTTGCATCAATGAAGCGTGGAAGATACCATTGGGATATTTTTTCATTGTTGGTATGAACAGTGAACAAAAGGTTTCATTGACACAGCAAGCATTGTCTATACTTAAAGAAATTGGCATTGTCATAACAAATATTACATTGGATGGTAGTGCAACTAACTTTAGTATGTGTAATTTATTGAACTGTCAGTTTATTAAGGTAGATGTAAAATCTCACTTTATATTTGATGGTACAAAATACTTTTTGTTACCTGACCCTGTCCATATGGTAAAATTGATTCGAAATTGTTTTGGTGAAAAACATACATTTATAGATATAAATGGAGTGCTAGTAGATTATAAAATTTAAAAAAATTGAATGAATTACAAGAACGAGCGGGTCTTCACCTGGGCAATAAACTGAGAAGGCAACATATTAATTTTTTTAAACAAAAAATGAAGGTGAAATTAGCCACTCAGTTGTTAAGCCGATCAGTGTCAGAAGCACTTCTTTATTGTGAAAATCAGCTTGAATTGAGTGAATTCAAAAATTGTGGCCCAACTGCTGAATTTATATTGTTAGTTAATAATGCATTTGACATATTAAATTCACATAAAGTAACAGACTTTGACTATAAACAGGCTGCATGTAAGAACAACATTGCTATTATTAAATCATTTTATATAAATTTTAAAGAGTATATAATAATAGATGTCGAAGAATAAAAATATATTATTACGCTTTGACAAAGTTTTGAAAAATAATTTTTCCAAAAACAGTGACCGTTCAACGAAGAAGTACTTCCCGGGCTACATGCCCCGACAGACATTGAATTACACTTCTAAGTCAAACGGGGTTGGTAAATCTACAAGATTTAAACCAACCATTCAGTCCGGGATTAACTCTCGGACGATAACATATACCTTGTACTGATGGGGCGCAATACGCCGAAACCGGTCTACAAGTTATGTTGTCCCTTCTAGTTGCAAACCAGAATGGTTGGTTTGAATCTTGTAGATTTACCAACCCCGTTTGACTTAGAAGTGTAATTCAATGTCTGTCGGGGCATGTAGCCCGGGAAGTAGTTGTTTCTTCTTCGTTGAACGGTCACTGTTTTTGGAAAAATTATTTTTCAAAACTTTGTCAAAGCGTTAGAATAATATATTTTTATTCTTCGACATCTATTGTTAAAACGCTTTACTAAATACGACAATTTTACAGGAAACTGTAATAATTCAGTATATAATAAACCTTAAATTTTGCGATGGGACGCCTGTTATAAATTCAACACGAAAAGCCGGTTTTATTGGAATCCTAATGGGCTTTGCAACATTACTGTGAATATATGAAGAATATGTTGAAAAAAACATTTTAAAATTTATTCCTTTTTATAAATTAAATCAAGGCCACATTGAGTTATTTTTTGGCGCAATTAGATCACAAGGTGGTTATAATAATAACCCAACAAGCAGACATTTTACTGCAGCATATAAAAAAATATTGATCCATGCAGAAGTTAGGGACAGGGGAGCTGGAAATTGTGTGCCCTTGGAACAAATAAATATATTGAATATAAGCTCTCATAAAAAAACCTCCCGAACAAATAATCAATGAATCAGTATCCAATCGTACTGAGGACACAATTTATGATAAAATAGTTACAACTTTTTTCAATGCCTTTAACTATGACTCATCTCCCTATAGTTTGCAAGTTATCACATACATATCAGGTTTTGTTGCATTTAAGTTAGGGAAAAAATTGCAATGTGAACTTTGCATTTCTCAATTGTATGGTGATAGGGAGGACTTTTTAGACTCACTAATATACCAAAAATCAAGGGGAGGTTTAAGTTACCCAAGTCAAGACTTAATAAATATATGTATACAAAGTGAAAAAATTTTAAAAATCCAAAAAAATATTCAAAAAAATGTTGTTAAAGAAATTGTAGCCTTAAAAACACTAGAATTTGTGATGAAAAAGAATGTATTCGCACAAATGATAATGCATGACCAAAGCCCCTTAGAAAACCATAAGGTTTTGTTAGTCAAATGCATTATTAATTCATATTTAACATGCCGCATAAATTTTATATGTAAAAGTGCTGTTGCTGTAGAAAAAATTAGAAATATGTATAACAAACTAACTTTGTTTCAAGGCCAATAAATATATTTGTTAAAACTTCAACAGCTTGTTTTATTTTTATAATCACATAATTTTAAAATTGTAGCAGAAACTCATTTACTGAATGATAATGAGACTTAATTTATTAAATATTTTTTATTGAAATTTGCTTATTACAAATACCTAATGGTAATTTTTAAACAATAATTTATATAGGTATATACATGTTCAGATTAGCTCACCTAAAATATAATTTTTAATTAGAATTTGTTCAGTATCTACAAATAACAAAAAATTTTGAATTTTAAGTAAAACAATATAATTATTTAATACATTTCAATAAGCTACAATTTTAAAATTTTACATACCCTATACAAACAGTACGCCACTGTCAAAACGGAAACGACTATCCGCCATTTGCAACCTCCTATTTGGACGCAAACTTATTTGGTAAATGCTCCTTCCTGTTAATTTTATGTTCTAAGGTTTATATATTGCCGTCTGTGAGACGTATGGTTAGTGTAAATGTTACTTATTTGGTACGTTAGTAGTTAAGGGTTAACGTAACATCTAATTATTATTGTAAGGTTATAACGTTTTCATTCCTTTAGGTGACATAATGTCAACTTCGGAGAGTGATGTTTGTCAACAACAATCACGGGTGGAATATAACTGTTCCTACTCATCACTTCCTTTTTACTTAGATGATGTAAAATACACTGGTCGGAAGGAACATGTTGTTTTGGAGGTCTCGAGACTTTGTATGGTAGATCGTATTTCTTCATGTACCCACCATAGCCATCCTGAGAGTGCATGGGATGAAATCTTTCATAAATCCTACACAAAACATCACGACCTTGTTATTTTACGTGTAACGAACGTTGTTAACTGCTTATTGTTCTATGTTTTCGCGTTAAACTGTGGATTGTTGACTAACTTGTAAAGTCACTGGATTTCCACATTAAGGATGATTATTACTTCTATTGAGTGGGACGTTTCTCAGATTCATTGGGATTTTGTAATTTTAAGTAATTTAGGTGGTATAAATAATGTTTATATATCTTAGTCACGGGGTGGCTGTAGGATTTATTGGGTAAATGATGGCGATCAAATGATTTACATTTGATGGGTTGTTGGCTTCCGGCGCGAAGAGAGTGGAGAGTCACTTTTTGATGAAGTAAATCTCAAGGAAGATGGCGAAGTAAAAAATCTTCAAAAATTTGTGGTATGTGTGGACCATCCGACGTTTCGGGCTTTTATTTTTATTTTGCCGATTTGGTGGGGTCTTGGAGAAGAGTAAATTTTTGGAACCGGGATATTACTGGAATTTTGTGGAGAACCACACTCTACCCACGTTGTGGATTTGAACCTTTTTGGGAATTTAGGGATTTGAACCTTTTTGGAATTTGTGGATTTAATCTCTAGGGAGGAGATACGGATCTGTATTAGTCAGGACTTTGATTTTTTGACGAAACCCTTCGCGAAAGAAGGTATGTATTTTTTTTGGATGTTCCATTGACCGTTATGTCATTGAATATCCTTCAGATACATTTTTGTAGTATAAACTTGCAGTATGTAAAGGCAAATTATCCGTGTAATTTATAGTCAATGTGGTTGTAGCCTTTACTTAACCATTTTTTTATGTCATGTTGTCAAGCTTATTTCACTGAAACTATTTCAAAATCATTATTTATACTTGGTTAATTGACAGAATTCGAAGTAGTACTAGAATTCAGTAAGTATCACTCAAGTTGTATACTTTTAGTTGAGATTCAGTATATATAATTGCTACCATCGCTACATAGAAATTTAAATCCATTTAGTACAAGATAGTTTGTTTGATATTCGAGTTTTATTATTTAATTATAGTAATGTTTCATTTTCATATAAGTATTTAATTAGTTGCAAGGGCTTGACTACACCACATTTTTTTGTCTTTGTTTTACGAAATAAATGGGGGATAGAAAACTTACCTAGTAAGATTAATCACTTGGTTATGTTAGGGTTTTCACTTTTTTTAACACAACTAGTGTTTATATGGGGATGACACTAAGTATGGGATAGTTTGGTAATTTGGTGTGGTCTCTATTTTAAGGGTTCGAGTATTAGACCAAGGAGTACTACAAGTACCGGTTAAGTTATTTTGAGTGGTTGTTCGGAAGGTGGTCCAAGTATCGGGTACATGATTTAGAAGAGTCAGACATGGGACGGAACAGGAACCAGGAAAGACAGTTTTGTTGAGGTCATACCGTATTAGACAGGATGAACACAGAAATTTCATTCATTATTTTATTTATGTAAATTTAAATTGAGTTGTTCAGTATTTGTCACGGGGTAATATTAGGGTAATACACTCACCTTAATCGGTAAGTCGCCTTGGTACCAAGCCGTCAAACGATTTATGGCCATATTTATCACATGCATGTTATTATTTTTTGTTTTGTTCGGGTTTGTAAGCACATACACATGAATTTTGGATTTGATATAGTCCATTTAATATTTTACATTACTTATGATCAATGTAAAGTATCCATATAATTTTTGATTTGGCATGGCATAGCCAACCTTAGTCCATTCAATAATTTACTTTTGCTCTGTATATTGTAATTTAATTACATAAGTTTTGGAATTGGCATAGTCCAATCAAGAATTTACTTTTGTTCAGTAATTGTAAGTTCCTTACATACATTTTGGAATTGGCTTAATTCATTCAATAGTTACTTTTATCGTTGAATATTGTTATTTATTTACTTGAATTTTGGAATTGGCATAGTCCACTCAATAACTTATTTCAACTTCAAATACTGTAATTGACTTACAAAATTTCGGAATTGGCATAGCCCATTCAATATTTTATTTTGTTTATAAATATCGTAATTTACCTAATAACTTTTGGAATTGGCACAATCCATTCAATAGTCTATATTACCTATGGTTATTGTTAGCTACTTATATAATTATTTTTTTACGGTCCAGTCAAGATTTCCCTTTGCTTATAATTATTGTAATTCATTTACGTAATTTATACATATTTTTTCTTTGGAGAGCCAGGATTGTCATTTTGTTTTGGCTACGAATATAATTTTTTTTTGGTAAGTTTGGGTAATTACTTCCTTTATTCCTATCACTTTGTTAGGTTTAGGATAGGACGAGTACTTTTATTGAGTAGAGACCTTGCTGGCGCCCATATTTAGAAGATTCCGAAAATGTGTAGATTGACTCACTCTCACTCATTGACTAAGTTAGTTGAAGGCCTAAAAGGTTGTCACCGGAACAACCGGACTTACCTGTAACCGTTGATTGAGTATATTCATATTGAGTATTTATTCATTCAACGCTGTAACCCATAGGTGATTTTGTTTAGTGCCCAATTTGGGTAGTTTCACCCTGTACCTGACTTGCGATTCGACCTTAGTTTAGAACGGACGTGTTTCGGCGGTTGATACCGTAAGCGCAACTAACTCGCGCATATAGTTTCGGATCTAGTATAACAGTGAAAGTGGCCCCAAATAGGACTCCGCTGCAAAAATCGATGAAAAATTCTGTGCGCGGTCATTGTGAAATACTCTAAGTCCAACACAGGACTTAGAGAAATTTTACCGGAAATTGGAAGAATTCCAGGAAGACACGCAAGGACGGATATATAGGAGACCCAGAAACAGGGAAGGGTGAGGAAACACCCCCACCCAAAAATACCACCCCCAAGGAAAACTACCCCAATCCAGAACTTTTCGAACATCTACTTTGGGGTCAGGAAAAATTTAAAAAAATTTTCACCCCCAAAAAACAACCCTTCAAATTTTTTTGATTTCACGTTTTTTGAACATTTCAAACAATTTAGAAACGAAATCATCCCCCATCAAAAAAAAAAATTTTTTTTATTGTGAAATCGTGAATTGTGTATTACGTGCAATAAGACGACAGCAAAAACTGTAAGTAGTTCTTTATCATAGTGCATTAACACTACCGCTTCGGGGCAAATTATACACAACTAACGTTTTTGTTTTTCTATTATAATATTATTTATTTTTTTTTTTTTTTTTTTTTTTTTTTTTTTGGCTTGGACTCACGTCATTCAGCCAGTCGCATCATGAAAAAAAAAATAATATATACACAAGGAAGAAAAAAAAGTAACTCACTCACACCTACATACTAGAAGAAAAGAAAAGTCGTAAGAACCTAATGATACAACAGGGATATAACAGGGTCACACGCTTCTTGTCTAGGGGCCCGTCAAGACTTTTTAATGTCACAAACAAAAATAAGGCCACGGAAAGATAGGAATAAACAACAAATTGGATAAACAGAGGTAACAAATCTGGTTCACACATTCACAAACGTACCTTTGATTTACGTATGAATTTCATCAGACAATCATATACTTCCATTTTATTTAAGGATAAAAGATGACAGATATTGAAAGGTGGGAAATACCCACTATTTATAAGATCTTTAATAAGGTTTTGTGTTTCTAGCGAGTAAAAACAGTTGAAGAAAATATGATTTAAATCACTTTTAACATGACAGTGTTGACACAAGTCTGTGTCTAAAATTTTTATTTTATACAGATGCGCTGGATAACATGCATGTCCAAAACGAAGTCTAATGATAGTTGTGATGTATTTACGTGGGCAGGAATATAAGTTGAACCAACATTTATGCGGAATTTCTTGTTGTATTAGGGAATATTGGGTATTAGATATTTTGCAATAATCAATCCAATATTTTTTCCAAAGACGAATATTATTTATAAAACTCATCTTTGTATGAAATCTTTTCTTTTTCTTTTATTATAATTTTGTATATAATTATCTTACATTGTATATAACCACTGAAAATTAATTTTACATTCATTTTTCCTATAATAATATCAATAACACATTTTAATTTTACTTATTTACTAGTACATATATTTCTTTGCATACACTTTACTGCTTGCTCGATAACATTATAATTTCACCGCAACCATTGTAAACAATACATTAGCTATCAGGCGTGTGTTTTGATACACAGCCTTTGGGGTGTACATACATAAAATAATTACTCTAGCTGTTTCGGCACAAATATCTTTAATACCGGCCAATTTAAAATAGTACAATGGATGAGGAGGACGAATTTCGGTCTAAGCACAAGCTACTTCACTCGCCGCCAAGAAACAGATCAATAAGCATCGGAGACCCAACGTTCCCATCAGCACCCACGGAAAGTCTAAAACGGACAAGAAATGAGGAATATGACAACGAATTAAGTAAGGTGAAACAGTAACTTTGTTTCTAATATTAACGTTAAAGTGTTGAAGTATAATTATTTTGTGTAGACTATATGCCTTAAGGCCAAATGCTTTTGGCCAACTTAATTTGTTATAAAAAATCATGTGTCAAGATATACTTTGAATGAATGTCAGAGAAGATAATCATTGCGCAAGATTCTCTTCTATTTGGTTTGGTCTGAACTATTGAATTCAAGAATTGGTCAGTTATAAGCATTTATGTAGTCTGTCGGTATTGCTTATACTACGAAAGGTATGTTGTATATTTTATTAAGTATTTTAGGTGCCCGGAGATTTATTCCCTATACTTTGTTTTAGGCGCCTTTCTTTAATAATTCAAGAATACAAGTTTGTATATATACTTAATGTTGCAATATATTACATTAGATTGAATCCAGTTCTGTTTACTTACTTGCATCCACCCTTCAAGGTATTAAAAATAACAACATAAAGTGGTAGCAGGCATTTCGAGGGAATTATTGATTTTTACTTGTGACCTGCGCTTCTGTGGTTCTGCGCTAAGACAGAGAGGAAGTTGGAAAAGCAGGCTGGGTTGTCTCTCTGAATCTGTCGCTAAGAAAGGGCGACATAAAATTCCTTTGAAGCCGCAGAGATATTGAAGAATTATAATTTGTAAACAATAAATGGTTGTTGAATAAATGGTTTAAACGATAATTCTTATCTCTGGTAAGTTTTTACACATTAATTAAAGACATATAGATTAACTAAACTGTCGATGTGTTTGGATTTAAATGGAATGACAGATAGTATTTTTACATGGCGGAAGCTTATAAAAAATGAATATCTGTTCTTCCTATTGAATTTTGCAGACGACACTACTATTCACTTACCTGTTGTTTAATTCCTAAATTCTCATATTTCTATTACCTAACATACTTGTACAGAATTCAAAGATAACCAAATTTATAAAACAAAAACTTTCCAGGGGCATGTCTGTTCACTTTTTTCTTTAGTTACAAATGTAAAACATTTAATTGTGAAAACCTTTTCTTTCTTTGAATATTATGTAAATGTAAAACATTTAATTATAAACTTTTTGTTGTTATTCCTTTAAGTAGGATTTGATGTAAATCACCTAGCTGTAAAATCATTATTTTCTTTGGGGGGGTTTTAAAAAAATTGTGCTATGATGGAAACTGTTATTTTTTATATCTTTTCGCGGTTTTTTTTTTGTATTATGGGTTTCTGAAAAGTTTTTTCCACGGATTATCTATGGTCATAATGAGTTTGGGAAGCTTGGTTAACAGCTTGCCCGAATAAATTCGACTCATCTGTGAGTAGATCTCAACATCTTGACACTTGCCTGGAGGTTCAGCTGACCTAGCACACACTGCAGGTTACCATCATTCATCGTGGGACCTCACCTACCAACTGCAATAACTGTCACAGCTAAGTAACTAAGAGGATAACTTTTATATGCGGCATTCATCTTACTTGCTCTTACTTTATCATATTAAACCTATCACACTAACTTAACTAACACCAACTAAAAGCAGTCCAGATAATTTTTGTATTTTTTTGTATAACCATTGTTTTTTTATATACATTCACCGTTGTTCATTAGACTTAGTAATCATTGAGACTGTCTTTTATTTTTAATTTCAACTACCTACCTGCAGTAACAAGCAAACTTCAAAATAGCTACTACCTAGAGTCTTTGTAGGTCTTTTCAAAGTTTTTGAGAAAACTTTGTGGCGCCCATGGTATTTACTTACAAGATATTATTACAATAGCTCATGTTATCCGATTAGACTATTCTCTGCAATTTACTCTAGGTTCATAAGAACCCACGTTTATAACTTCAACCCTGAGAAGTGAACAAAAATATCTTTTTTTTTCCTTTGGCTCATATTTTGGTGCTCAACATTTTTTTTAGGGTCTCAAAGGATACGGACAAACAGGAAAACATCAAAAGAACGAAAAAGGGTATTAAAGACACTATTTTGGAAAACTCTAACAGATTCAGAGAACTAAAGCAACTGATCACATATTCGGTGACTAGGACTACCCCCGAAGGCAAAGGCAAGATTAGCTTTGGAATTAAAGATAAGACAACAGTACTGGACTCTACGGATCAAATGATCCAAATGTACAACGAAATAGTAAGTTACCTTTTCGTACAGGAAGCCACAATAAATGAGCTACGATGTGAAATTATCACCAATCTCAAACAGAACAAAGACAAAAATGAAAACAAGGACTTAACCGAACAAATGAATCAAATAAAAACTCTGTTAACGGAACAAAGGAAAGCAACTACTACAACTAGACTAGCAACACATAACGACACAACAGAAAATAAACTAATGGCAGGAGAAACACAAAGTCAGAGCCACACTCACACAAACAATAGAGACACAGACACTCAATATCCGTCTCTAAGACCTCCGACGAAGACATATGCAGAACTGGCAACAACACCCGCTACTAGACCAACAACTACGACAACGACTATCAAACCCTGGACTACCCCTCCACAGAACAAAAAGAAGTACGAGACGATCGTTAGAGTAAAGGAAGGACAACAAGGGGACACGATGACCATATTAGAAAGGAACCTGTGTGCTAGGGACATGGAAGGTACATATGTAAGGAGAACAAACACAGCCATAATAATTGGAACCGAGTCAAAGGACAAGCACGAGGAAATCATAAACAAGACAAAGACAATTGATCGATTAGACATTAAGGACGGTACTAGACAGTCAGACCCTGCCATCATTTTGACGGGTATGCAGAGAGGAACTGACATAGAAAACATCAGAGATGTAATAATTCTAGAAAATGACGAAATAGCGGAAAAGTTTGGGGAATCGCTAGGGGAGCTCAAAATATTGACGATACGGCCATGCAGAAATCAATGGAAGGAAAATGTTATTGTACAGGGACCATCAGAGCTAATCAAATACATCCTTAAACAGGGCTACATCTATTTTGATTTAACCAGAATTTTGGTTGAAGAATATACGTCGGTTTCAATGTGCTTTAAATGCTGTAAATACGGTCATGTAATGAAATATTGCAGAGAGGAACACCCTACTTGCTACAAGTGTAGCGGCAGGCATGACGGTAGAGAATGCGCTAGTAACATACTTAATTGCATAAATTGCGAGACGATGCGATTAACACCCAGAGCACACCAGGCTAGGGACGCGTCATGTCCAATCTACAGGAAAAAACAAGAGGAAACGAGGAACCAGATCAACTACTAGGGTAGTACACCAAAACACAAAACAAAACAGCTACAACAACAACAACAACAGAAGGGGAAAACAAAACAGAAGACAACATGTACAGATTTATTCAGTTCAATGCAGGAAGGGGAACCCAAGCCACTGATCAACTTATCCAAAACATGACTAAGGACAAAATAGACATAGGACTTATACAAGAACCAGGACACAACATAAGACAAAGTGACAAATACACAGTAATCGCTTCAGACAACACCTCAAAAGCACCAATCATCGTAGACAAAAGACTAATGAGACAAGTAACGGTACTGACAAATAGGACAGACAAAAACGTGACAACAATACATTTTATGACAAACGATGAGGTGCTAACCATAGTCAATATATATGACGAACCAGGAGGCAATACGAACACAGCATTAAATAGACATAAAAGAGACATAGAAACGGACATAAACAAAACATTAGTGGCTGGAGACCTGAACGCAAAACATACAAGTTGGGGAGGAGACATAAATGACGATAGAGGACAAGACTTATTAGAATGGTCGACAAGATACAGTTTACTGATAAATAACACTCATAATAGCCCTCCAACGTTCCTCTCAAACCGGGGGAGGAGTTGGATAGACGTTACCTTGACACGCGACATCAACATCGAGAACTGGAGAGTAGAGGACACAGAAACATTGAGCGACCACCAATATGTAGTTTTTAACATAACACGACAAGACAGGACAAGACATAAACCAAACCAACAAGTATATATCAAAAACATAAATGCTGAAAAGCTCGCTACATTAGTAGTAGAAACAAAATGGGACGTGAATGGTACACCAGAAGAACGAGCAGAAATCATACAAAACAAAATAATAGACATTGCAAAACGATCCGTACGTAATAAACCCATGAGGTCAGCAGAAGATCAAAAGTGGTGGAATAGCGAATTGGAAAGAGAAAAACGAATAAAATGAGGAAAACATTCCAAAATGAAAGAGACACAATAAACAGGGGACGCGCACAATATAATTACAACGAACAAAAAAGAAAGTGTAAAAATATCATAAAAGAAACAAAACAACAAGCAATACGAAAATACCTCACAGACCACGACCCAGACAACCCATGGGACATTGCATACAAAATTATACGAGACAGGAAAAACAACAACAACGTACTAAATACAATCAAAAAAGACGATGGACAGTACACGACAGACAGGGAAGAGACCATACAATACTTACATGACAAGTACTTCCCTGTAGACAATGAAACAGATGACGAGACAGAACACAGACAACTTAGACAAGACTATCACAAGGACAGTTTAGGTTCACAACAGAAAGCATTCACGCACGACGAGATATCCCTTACAATTGCGTGCATGAAGAACAAAAAAGCTACTGCTAAAGACGGACTTAACAAAGAGCTAATAGACATATTACACACGATAGAACCTAATATACTGACAGGAATATACAACAGCTGCTTGGAGGAAGGAAAATTCCCGAGGGTATGGAAGAAGGCGGACATGGTATGGCTACCCAAAAAGGACGGAGGCAAGCGACCAATCTGCCTTCTCCCAACGCTAGGGAAGATCCTAGACACGATGACAGCCAAAAGACTCACACATTACCTAGAGGACAAGACAGAAATCAACAAAAACCAATATGGCTTTAGACGTGGACACTCGACAAAAGATGCTATCATAACGCTAACTGTCAAAATCGCGCAGAATAAACAAAGCAGACTTCATACGGCGATTACAACGCTAGATCTCGCGAATGCTTTTAACTCGGCCTGGATACCAACAATAACTAGCATGCTAAGACGAAAAAACACCCCAAATAATATTCACAAGATTTGTAGCGATTTTTTACAGAACAGGGTCATACAAACCGAGCAAACAATAAGCAGCACAACAAGAGGTTGCCCGCAAGGCTCTAGTTTAGGACCAACGTTATGGCTACTCATTATGGAGGATTGGTTCGATACGGTAGGTAATATTGTACAAACGTCGGAAGCGGACTTGATTCAAGCCTTCGCCGATGACCAAATTATACTCATTACAGGTACCTCCCTGAAACAAATAGAGGCGAAATGGGTGAACATTTGGGAAGGGTGCGAGAAATGGGCCAGACTAAACAAACTAACATACAACCAGAATAAAACTGAGGCAATATTCATACCATACAAACCGACAAGGACACCAAGACTAAAAATACGCGACACAAACATTACCTTCAAAGACAACATAGGCTACCTTGGACTTACAATAGACACCGGACTTCTCTACCTAGAACATGTAAAACAAAACAGGAAAAAAGCGACGGACATCGGACATAAACTATTTATTATAGCAGGACGAGACTGGGGACGAAAACCGACAATACTAAAAGACATATATGAAAAGGCGATAAAACCCATGCTTCTGTATGGGGCAGAGATATGGGGGAGGAGAGCCACAGACTCAAGAATCCAGAAACAACTAGCAGCGTCAGAACGACCATTTCTACTAGCTATAACGAAAGCTTACAAAACTGCCCCTACATCGGCATTATACGTTTTAGCCGGGATTACGCCATTAGAAATAGAAGCACTGACAATGTACAGTATATACAACGACAACAGAGAAGCACGCAAAGACCAACAGACATAAGACTCTACACAGACGCTAGCATAAAAGACGAACAAAAGACAATAGGGATCTACATAGAATTAAAAAGACGGACAATAAGAGAGACCCAAAGAATAGAAGGACACATCGACATCAACAAATTGGAAATACTAGCAGTCAAAACAGGTATAAAGACTATATTAGACAATATAGACGATTACGTAGGCCAATCCATCTCTATTTTCACTGATTCTAAGTCAGTCATCGAACAGTTAAGCATAAGAAACAATAAATGTAAAATAACAATCGACATAAAAAAATACCTAGAACGAATGGAAAGGCATAACGTAACATACTATATACACAAAGTGGGACGGAATGATCCAGGGATAAGGGAAGCGGATAGAATATCCAAACTAGAGACCAATAAAACAACAAAAATATGGACAAAAAAAGAAATTACGACAAAAAGGAACAAACTAAAACTAGCCAAGTGGCAAGAACTATGGGACAATGCAAAAACAGGTAGGAAAACATACGACATAATCAGCACAGTAAGAATCACGCCACCCTCATTAAACTGGAAAACAACACAATTGATAACTGGTCACGGAATCATGAATGGGTACTACGGACGATTCAACTTAAGAAATACAGACGGGACATGCACACATTGCGACATACTAGAAGACCAAAGACACATCATAGAACAATGCACGTTACCACAAAGAACGACAACAAGACAAACAATCACGGACAAATTAAGAAAAAGAGGACTGGACTACCCACCATCACATACTGCTCACTGCTTTTAACTTATTGTTACCTCATAATTCTCTTGTATATTGCCTAAGGATTACTGTATACCGCCTAATGCTTACTGTCTGCTTGTTTACCGCTCTTCTGCTTTTATCTGTTATTAATCATTTTATTATTGCTGTAGATTACCTCACTCTCTCTTAATGTAACTCATATTTTATTTTACTCTTACTTTTTATTTTTACTTTGTAAATTGTATTCTGGTGATGGGAAAATTATGTTAAACACCTATTGTATTGTATTGTATTGTATTGGAAAACAAATAAATAAAGAAATAAAGAAGGGAATTCTGACCCCGCTGATTTTTGGAGTGTGGATGATGGGACGGGTTCTACTTGACAGGGGTTTCGCCAGATATTGTGTAGTTCCAGGTCATATGCCGCAAGTTAGGTGGACCATTGCTCTGTGGTCTGGTTCCCCCTCTACCCTTGGGAGAGTGGGAACCAAAGCACAGGAGCATAAATGCTTCTTTCTCTGTACCTGACATGGACGGGGACGCGGACCAAAAGGTCGCGGATAAAACGGCAGCGGACAAGGAAGTAGACTATGACTCGGTATTCACACCACGCAGGACACTGGAAAAATCACCTCCTGGAAAATCAGAAATTTCGCCACGGACTAGAACTGCTAGCGACAGCCGCGTTTGCGTAAAGGTGGGAAACAAAGACGCGGATATTCTCAGAGACGAGATTCGGAAACGGGTAAGGCAGGAAGACGAGCCAACTAATTCCGGCGAAAACATGGAGTACGTTAGGGAAGCTTCGTATAAACGTACGAAACAGGACGTATCGATGAGTATGCACGAAATCACCCAAAATGCATTAAGACAAAAAAGGACGATCATTGACTCCACAACAAAATCCACTCCGGAATCTCGAGGCAAAATAAGCTTCGGCAAAAAAGACCAAGCAGCGGTTCTGGACGCTGCAGAGACGCTCTGCGCGCACATCCACGAACTGATCGGACGTATCGCGGACCAGGAAAAACAAATCTCTGACCTTAAATCAGATATTATAAAAGGGCACAAGGGCAAACAAGGTTATGAGGTAGACAGCGACATATTACTACTACAACTAAAAAGAATAACGGACATGTTGGACAAGGACACTTACAAGACAAGAGACAATACAACCATAACGTCACAAACACCAACAGCCTCAACAAATTCGCATATGGACACCACTGTACAGGCAAACACACAGACCGGAACAACCGATAATGAATTTCCGACGCTTAGACCGCCAACCAAAACGTATGCGGAATTAGTTACAAAGCCAGCCAGCACAAAACAAAAGCCGACGGTACCTTGGACATCGCCGCCACCAGCGAGGAAAAGATATGAAGTAGTGATCAAAATGAAAGAGGGATTAACCGGACAAACTATGGCCGAACTAAAGAAAACTCTAGTAACCAAGGACATGGAAGACACTTATGTACGTCGAGCGGGGGAGTCTATCATTATCGGAACGGAAGTCCAAGACAAACACAGCCAAATTATGAGCAAAATAAAAACAATTGAGACGCTAAGCATAAAAGACGGAACCAGACATACTGACCCCGCTATAATCCTAACTGGCATGCAGAAGGGGACAAATATTGAGGAAATAAAAGAGGGGCTCATACTGGAAAACCTAGAAATCGGACAACTATCAGAACGGGAGATAGAAGACCTTAAAATCCTGACCACGCGCCCTTGTAGGAACGTCTGGAAGGAAAATATAATAGTACAAGGTGCCCCTGATTTGTTAAAGTACATACTAAAACAGGGCTTCGTATATTTCGACCTGACTCGGGTACTAGTAGAGGAATACACGTCCATCTCATTATGTTATAGATGCTGCAGATACGGCCACGTAGGAAAATACTGTAGAGAACCTAGACCAACGTGCTACAGATGCGGTGGGGACCATGATGGAAAGGAGTGTAATAGCACTAGATTGAACTGCACGAACTGTGAAAAACTACGGCTAGTCCCACGGAGTCATCAGGCCAGAGACAGTGAGTGCCCACTCTACAAGAGAAAACTGGAAGAGGCCCGGAGGCAAATAAACTACAGGGGGTAACACAACCCTAGCGAACAAAACAAGAACCCTTTTCTTCTCCTTCTTCCCTTCTTCTCGACAAGCAGACAAAACACTCAAGCACGGACATGAGAGTATTACAATTCAGGCTGCCTCCGTACAGCTACAACAAAAACTTACTGACGAAGACATTGACATTGCTTTAATACAGAAACCCCACCACCGACTAAAACACACGCCTTTATATCAGGTATTACGTGACGAACCAACGTCAAAAACCCCTATTTTAATAAAGACGAAACTAATACAAATAACCACGATCATAAGAGACATAACCGACACAAACACAACCACATTTAGCCTCCAGACAAAAGACGGAAAGATAGCGATTATGAACGTATACGACGAACCTGGGGGCAGACAAAACTCACGCTTCGACAAACACAAAAACAAACTGGAACTAATAAAAAATAAAATCATAATAGGAGGGGACTTTAACGCCAAAAACACTAGTTGGGGGGGACAAACCACGGACGCACGAGGGGAAGACATACTTAACTGGACAGTGACACACGGCTATATCATCAGCAATACATATGACAGCCCACCGACTTTTGTAAGCCAGAGAGGCAAAAGTTGGATCGACTTGACTATTACAAAGGACATCTGCATACAAAACTGGTACGTGACGGAAGAGGAAACTCTTAGCGACCACCAGTACGTCATTTACGACACGGACATACGGACAAACTTACAAAAGAGAATCAAACAAATCGACGTTACGAGAATTGACTACGACAAGTTACGCACAGCAATTAACAAGGTCGACTGGTCCAAACACCTGTGCACCAGTGAAAATGCAAAAGACATACAGAACACAATACAGAACATCACCACACAAACCACGCCAACAAAACAAAACAGACAACGCAAAAGACAAATATGGTGGACAGAGGAGTTAAGAACACTCAGACGAAGGACAAACAAGCTAAGAACTCTGGCACAAAAAGAACCCGACCAACTCTTACGTATAGACAGGATGGAAGACTACCGCAGACAAAGACGTACGTACAAAAACGGCATAAAAAAAGCCAAAAAGACATCGATCGATCGATTCATGACAAACATAGACACAGACAACCCCTGGGGTATACCTTATAAGTTTATAAGAACTAAAATAAACGAGGACAGAACAATCAGTACCCTACAAAAACAAGACGGTAGTTGGACAACAGACAGACATGACACAATTACGTTTCTACACGACAAATACTTCCCACGTGACAATAAGGAAAATGACAACGCAACCCATAAGGCACTCAGACTCCAGAACTACGTAAGCACGGACACCAATGACGAAACAAAGTTTACGGACATTTTTTTTTTCGGGCCGAGATGGGAAACTCATGTTCGAATGGGTCCAGGACCCAAACAGTGTTGGACTCATCCCCAAGGAGATGCCTACCAACCAAACCCACCTCAAACTCGCCGTTACCCCCGCCTCGGAATCACTACCCTAGCATACTTCGAGACGGGCGGCGGTCCCTCGCACACTCTCCGCTCACATCGTCGTCTTCTCCCTAACTTCCACTCCTACCTCTCATGCCATATCGAGTCGTTCTCTCCCCCTGACCATGCTCTCTACTACGCCACTTACCTCCATCCATTCCTCCTCCCCCCTCAACATTATCTCCACCATATTCTCCCAATACACCGCCTCCCCTAGTTTCGTCTCCAACTTCTTCAGCACTTCCTCGTTCCTCCAGCATCTGAACACATGCCCCACATCATCCTCCACTCCACACCTCTCGCACACTCCAGTCTCTCTTTTTCCAATCTTGTGGAGGTACCCTACTCTCGACCCATGTCCAGTGAACACCTGTGTCAAGAAGTAGTTCACCTCCCCGAATTTCCGATCCATCCAATCTCTCCTATTCCCAATCGCTCCTTTTAGCGCGCCCTCATACTCCTCCCACCTTCTCTCCATTTCCTCCTCCATCCATTCTTGTACTTCCTCTCTGGTCGCACCCCTCCAGCGTTTATTCCTGGCTCTAGCCATCACGTCCAATGGGTAGCTCCTTGCCAGCACCGCTGCTGCCAGTCCACCCACTGTCCTGTTCCCCTGCACTACCCTTAGCAATATACCTCTCTGCACCCGCAGGAGTGGCCTAACCCTCGCATTCACTCCCGCTCTTTCACCCCACACCTCCGCACCGTACAGCAAACTCTGCTCTACCGTCCTACCAATGATCCTCCTCTTCCACTCTCCCGGCCCCTTCACATTACTCATCAATCTCCCCAGCCATGCTGCCCTCACTTTCCCCTTCTCTGCCGCCTTCAACATGTGTGTTCGGAAGGATAACTGACTATCCAACCACACCCCTAGGTATTTCACACACTCCTCCATGCGAATTCTCCTTCCCTTCACCATCACCCCCACTTCCCTTGTCTTGCTCCGTCCCTTCACTAGCAACCCCACCGTCTTATCTTCCGCCACTTCTAGTCCGCACCGCTCTATCTTCTCCACAATCTTCATACACATTCTCTTCGCCTTTCTTTCTATCTCCGCCTCTCCTTTTGCCGTACATACCAGACACACATCGTCCGCATACACCGTAATCTCACATCCCTCTTCACATACTATCCCACAAACCTCATCAAACACACACTTCCATAGCGTCGGTCCAAGAACCGAGCCCTGGGGCACTCCAGCCTCCGTATCATACCTCCTCCCTCTAGTGTCTACTATCACACGTCCCGTCAGGTAGTCTTCCACTAGGTTAACCAAACCCTCCCCCACTCTTAGCCTCAGCAACGCGCTCAACACTGCCCGTTTGCTGACACTGTTGAACGCGTTTCCGACGTCGAAGAACACGAGTAGGGCCAATTTATTGTTCCTCCAGCTGCCCTCCCTAGCCCTTTCAACCAAGCCCATCACCCTGCCCAGCGCCGAGATGTGTAACGGTTGAATTTGTCACTACGTCTATTGTATATATTAAGTATTTGTATATAGTAATTACCTGACCGATATTGTCTCTATATTTCTAATATCATTTGATCACTACGAAAGTACTTCAGTAGTTGAATAGTTTCTGTCAGCCCAGAGTTTTAGGGACTACTCTGCCATCATCCTTCCGGTGAAGTGGTGCAGGCTGTAACCATACCTGTCTTCACATCTTGACAACAATTTTATATTTTGTCGCTAGGTAAGGTAAATAATAAAACTAGTGCCTACTTGGTAAATGTCCGTATAGATATATTCATGTTAGTTGTTTCTTTTTGTTTGTTATATTATAATTCATAATTAAGGGTAGTAAGGGGTTTTCTCTCTTGTGGATTTTTCGTTAGTTTTTAGTTACCGTGGGACTACTGATTTTGTTTCCGGCTTTGATTATATCACCTTTGGGGTGTAGCCACAGTAGTCCAAATACTTTGTCCGCTTCAGCTTGATAAACGCTAAAGTTTATTAGGGTTCAGTTATAAATTATTACTGACTCCTTGACTTGAGTTCTAAAACATTTAAAGTAGTAATTAGGTTTGATAAAACTTACTGATCTATAAAGACATACTTTACTTTTGAGTTAAAGGTATATTTTCTTCATTTATCTACCATATTTTGGCTTGAGTAAAGACATACTATTTAGAAATCTTCGGTGTAGGTTGGCAATCGAATATATTCTGAACATCTATTTATAATATATTAGCTGTTATCGCCATGTGTTTTGTATGTTAAATCCGAGTGTTTGATCTTGCTTTGTTTACGTTGGTTTGGTATTGTGGTACTATGTTTACTCAAATTTATTTGAATAAGTTTTAATACGTTGACTTTATCATTTATCTCCAATGTTTACAAGTGTTTATTTGTAGGATGACATTGACACTTGGACTTGACAGTTGTGTCTTGGATAAAAGCGTTCGTTCGTCATGCCGCTGAGTGTAGTCGTACTTGATGTTAGGCGATGCTCTGTGACTTTAAGAGTCCACAGACAACTTAGTTTGTCGCGCCGATGTTGTCGGCAGAGATACAGCGTTTGCTCTGTGACGTTATGAGTCCAAAGACAAATGTTGTCGCTCCGTTTTACGGAATTGTTAGAGCGTTTATTCGATGCTATTCAGGAGTGTAGGCTGTTTTACTCGCGAATGCATATTGACTTACATGGAGGGAAGTGTAGCACTTTATGACTTGATCTGCGCGGAACACGCTCGGTGTAGTGAGCAGTGTAGTTCGGATGTATGTTTCGGGTAGGTTTCTTTATGGTAGTATTCTGTATTGACGTTGAGGAAGGGT
This sequence comes from Lochmaea crataegi, assembly GCA_947563755.1. Classification (NCBI taxonomy): domain Eukaryota; kingdom Metazoa; phylum Arthropoda; class Insecta; order Coleoptera; family Chrysomelidae; genus Lochmaea; species Lochmaea crataegi. Next base: position 51,696,769 of record OX387427.1, on the reverse strand, counting down.
CAGTCACCTTTCTTTTCCGGTGTGTGCTCCTACTTGATAGTTGGTTTCGAAAAATGCATGAACTTGAATCTGAATTTTATGATTGACTGCATAGTCATCTCCTGCTGGGATTTATAGGTTCTCGTTCTGAATGAGTTGTGGAATATACGGCTAGTATTTTGGTTCTACGGGAGTTCGTATTGTTGAAGAATTCCGTCCTGTTCTGGAAGCCGTTTTCACAAACCCTTATAGGGGATATATTGCACTAAAACTATTGAAATCGCCAACGTTGAAGTTTTGAAATTGGAGATGTGCCACCTGTTGTTGGTTCGTTATTTGTTGGTAGCCATCCAGTAAGGAAAATTTTGAGTATTGGACCCTTTTTGGAAAAGGGTTCACCGGTGGGGCCAGGGTATACTTACCACCCTCAAGATACACACTTCACCTGTGGGGCCAGATTATACACACTTCACCTGTGGGGCCAGATACACACTTCGGGATGTTTGGAGTTTACCTGGTAGATCGATTGTGATGTCTTCTGCAGTTTGCTGCTATTCTTCAACAACTTCTTGAAGAAGACCACATTTAGGGTAACCTGGTATCGGGGGTTTTTCTGGTTTATTTACTTATTTTTACTTTAGGCTTTACGCCAATATGTATATACATTAGCTAGGTAGTTTCTACTGATTTATTTTATTATGCAATTGTAATGGTGGAAATTAATATTTTGCGGTAAATTTTCACAATCTAATTTTCATAATTTTATCCACTTGCGCATGCGTCTCTGCCTTGGTACCAACGCCTTGACTACGGTGTCGCCCTACTTTTCAGCTAACATATAATTGAAAGTTTTTTTTGAATCTGTATTGGTACACTCGAACAGCCATATTAATTTCACACTAAGTAGGTCAAATTAACAGGTATAGTTTGGAATTTTAGTGTTAATAGTTTGACTATTGGTGTGTAATAGATGTTCACGCTACTTTTCTTCTTTTTTTAAGTGGGGGGCTTTTACTAGGGTTTTCAAGTAGCTATTAATTGTAAAACACCCCTTAAGGGTATTAAATGCTTTTTTTATTTAGTTATTATAAGGAACATAAGCTGAGGTTTGCCTTTTCTTTTCATCCCTTGTTTTACTGGGTTATCGGGGGAAATTAGTTGCGCTAGGCCAAAGTGGAAAACTCACTTGTCGCCCACACAAGTTGTCTACTATTTTGTCCGGAAGATCAATAAGAGGGATCCACCCCTACCTCCGTTCTGAGCGACGTCGAAGGCCTAAGGTTGTCACCGGAGCAACCGAAACTTATGTAACCAAGTAGACAAATTTATTCACAATCTTGCACTTTTTTTTTTAATTAATTAAATTTTAGGACTTTATTCTTATTCGGGCTTGAGCTTAATTATAAGGTTACAGATGCATGATTTTCCCTTCGCAAACCCGTGCTGGTTTTCCCTAAAACCCCCATACCTACCAACTTCCTCTTCAATCCTATCCTTTATTATCCCCTCCATCAATTTACCCATACCACACAGCAGACTGATGGGCCTGTAGTCCCCCGCCCTCTTCCCCTCTCTACCCGCCTTCTTAAGTAATATCACCCTAGCCACCTTCCATCCTTCTGGAAACTCTTCCTCCCTTAGCACCCTGTTGAAAAGCTCGCAGAAGTACTCCCCATTGTCATCCAACATCCTCTTCAACATATCACCACTCAGGCCATCTATCCCCGGGGCTTTCCTTACTTTAATGTTCCTTCCCCTCTCTTGTACTTCCCACTTCTCCACCGGCCTTATCCCCCTCATTTTTCCTACCCCCCTAGTATCCTGGACTTCTCGAATCCTGCCTCCAACTCCTTCTCCCCCTGTGAACAATCTGCCTATAACCTCCTTCTCCCAATCTTCCTCTAGCACCTCGCTCCTATTTCCACCCATCCTCTTCACCGCTATCTCATATGCCTTTCCCCATGGATTGTTTTCCAGGTCCCCCAGTAACTCTTCCCACTTCCCTCTTTTTTCCCTCTCCACCCTTCGCTCCATTTCCTTCTTCTTCTCTTTGTATCCTCCTTTTCCCTCTATCCTACCTCTTGCCCTCAGCATCCATCTTCGTTCTTTCTTACACTCCATCCACAGCTCCTCTATTTCCTCATTCCACCAGTAATTAGCCCTTCGCTCACGCCTATTGCCCCTTTTTCCCTCTCTTTTACAGCCCTGTATCACATCGTACAATTCATCTACATCATGTCCAAGTCCCCTTTCTATCTCCTCTCTTACTTTCTTCCTCATACTCTCTGCCTCGGCCTTCGTCCACCTCCATCCCCACTCTCCCGATAAATCCCCTCCCCCCTTCCTTATATCCGTCTCCACATACCTATGTAAGCTCAAGCTTTCCTTATCCTCCAGCACCTTCCAACTACTCACTTTTTTCCCCAGCCATTCATCACATGCTGTTATATCAATGAATGACGAACCCCCGTCACCCCCAAGTTTACGGACATAGAAATCAGAAACACACTAGACATAATGAAGAAGAAAAGGACCACAGCGGAGGACGGGATTCCAAAAGAAATCCCCGAAGTCGTCCACGAAGAACATCCGGAAATCCTAACAAACCTCTACAATTACTGCTTCGATCGGGGCGTTTTCCCTACAATCTGGAAATCAGTGGATATGGTATGGTTACCAAAAAAGGACGGAGGCAAAAGACCAATTTGTCTCTTACCCACGCTAGGCAAAGTGTTAGACAAATTAATCGCTAAAAGGATTAGCTTCTTCCTGGAGAACTCGGCGGGCATCAACCCTAACCAGTTTGGTTTCAGGGAGGGTACGTCCACCATAGACGCGGTAAATTCGGTTGTCAATAAAATAGATATAAACAAACGGGACAAAAGGCACCAGATCATAATCACGCTAGACCTTAAAAACGCCTTTAACTCTGCCTGGACACCAGCCATTCACAATATGCTGAATAAACATAATGTTCCGGGTAACATTATAAAAATGTGTCTCAGCTTTCTGAGGGACAGACAAATAACGACGGAAAACATAAGCACGAACACGGACAGGGGTTGCCCACAAGGATCTACAAGGATCCACCAGTCCTGTGGTTGATCCTTATGGAAGACTGGTTTGACAGGACAAGAATGACCGACGAGATCGACAAAGAATATGACATCATACAAGCCTTCGCCGACGACCAAATTTTGATATTGACAGGGACTTCACTTAAACAAATAGAACAGAAATGGGACAAGACATGGGACATATGCAAACAATGGGCCTCGGACAATAAATTAGAATACAACCTACTAAAGACGAAAGCAATGTTCATACCACACCGACAAACGAGACAACCAAGATTAAAAATAGAAGGCACACCAATAACGTTTGAACAAAATATTGACTACCTAGGACTGACAATAGACGCCAGACTCTCATGGCTAGATCATGTGAAAAAGACGAGACAAAAGACACTGAACATTGCTAACAAACTTTACGCTATAGCTGGACGAAATTGGGGCAGAAAACCAGAAACGCTGAGACACATATACGAAAGGGCAATAAAGCCCATGTTACTCTACGGGTCGGAAATTTGGGGACATAGATGTGGGGACTCAAGAGTGGTCAGACAGCTGAACGCAGCCGAACGGCCATTCTTATTGTCCATAACAAAGGCATATAAGACTGCACCCACGTCTGCTCTAAACGTACTGGCGGGGGTAATTCTGTTGGTCTCAGAGGCCATGGCAAATAATTGTGCTTACGTAAAATACAACGCAGAAATACGGCAGCATAAAATTAAAACCATAGATACGGCTCACCCGGCATATCGCTATCCATTTGAGTGCTCAGACAATACTTCAGACATAAACATCTTTACTGACGCGAGCATAAAAGATGACAACTCACGCCACGAAACATATAACGCTAAAATTGACACGTGTAGTAGTAATGTACATGATATAGAATTACTGGGAATAATGAACGGACTGGACTTTTTGAAAAAATCATTCCGACAGGAAGACGGAAAAACGATTACGATACAGACAGACTCCAAAAACGCAATACATAGACTGTGTAACACCAACCCCAGGCACAAAGTGACAATACAAATCATAAAACTACGGTACGAACTGGAAAAGACGCATAACATAAAATGTGCCATAACACATGCGGACAAAAAGAGTATGGGTATGAAAAAAGCGCACGAGTTAGCTAACCAAGCTCACAAAAATACTGAGCCAAAATGCACCTACTCTAACAAGACGGACATTAAACGGATAAGACAAACACACAAAATGACGTTATGGCAGACAAGCTGGGACTCCAGTCTGACAGGAAGGAAGACATACGAGCTCATAAAGACGGTACGAGACAAACATATAAACGTCACATGGAAAACGGTGCAACTTTTCACCGGACATGGACACATAAACGAGTACTATGTTCGTTTCAACCTACGTGACATAGACGGACAGTGTGACATAAACAACGTCCCTGAGACACGAAACCACCTGATAAGGCAATGCACGCTCGACAGACGTAAGGTAGGAAATAGGACAAATAGGAACAGATTACAGACGAAGGGGATAGACTTTCCACCAGAGGACATTGACATGACGGACACAACAATAAACACTTGGACCAATCACTGGGCGGAAGCACTCATATTGGATGACGATATGCAGGCATAGCAGGTACATCATAGGTTTATTCATTAAAAACTCTCACGGAAATAAACTTCTATTCTCTCATAATTCTACCACCAGATGAGACAAGTTATTGTTAATTTCTATGTAACATTTTTGTATATATTATATTCAACTAGGTTTCACTCCTTATATAGGAGTCTGAACATTGGTAACTATCTGTATTATTATATTACTTTTATATATTTTTTTCTCATACCTCTTATCTTTACTGGAATATTGTAATTCTTTCTACTGTATTTTTAAGTTTATTTTTATTCATTTTTTTCTTTAAGGTACACTGTGTTGCTATTTATTTTATTTTTTTTGCTAAAATTCCTACTACTATTATCACCACCATTATTATTTTGTTCTGCTTCCACACATTTAGCTTTTATTTTATTTGCTACCATATGTAAATAGTTTGTTATTTTGTTTTGCAAGTATGTGATATTTTTTTTTTTGATTTGTCTGTTGGTATCTCAATAAAGGTCGACTTTTTCCACGCTAATTTTTGGAGTGTGGATGTTGGGATGGTGTTCTTGTTGAATGTGGTTTTGTTAGAGAGAGGGTAAAATTGTCTAATGCCGAAAGGTAGGAAGACAGGCCCTTCGGGCCAACCCCTATTCCTGTACCTGACATGCTATGCCCACTTGCGATTCGACCTCTGTTAAGTACGGATGTATCTCGGCGGTTGATACCGTAGGCGCATCTTGTGCACGCAGTTAATTGGAAATAATATAATAGTGGAAGTGGCCCCAAATAGGGCTCCGGTTCGATTTTCGACCAAAATATCTGTGCGCGGTCAACTAGGATTTTTCTAAGTCCACATCAGGACTTAGGAAAATGTTTACCAAAAATTGAAGAAAACTAGGAAGATATATAAGGATGCTTATATTGGTCAACAAGGAACAGGGAAGGGTGAGGAAACACCCCTAAATAAAAACTACCTCTAAGAATTTTTTTTTGGAAACCTACTTTGGGGTAAGAAAAAATTTAAAAATTTTTTCAACCCCCTAAAACTACCCCCCGGATTTTTGCGAAATTGTGTTTTCTAGACGATTCAGACAATTTGGAAGAAAAAACTTTTTTTCCCTATAGAAATTTTCAACCCCTAAAACTGGGATATTTTTTTTTCAAAATTTTCGAAAAAGTTGAAATTGTGCAGTGATAATGAAAGGTGACTGGATGTTAACAAAAAAAACTGTAAGTAGATTTTACTATTGCGCATTAACACCAACGCTTTTGGTAGACAATTATAAAACTAACGTTTTTTTTATTGATCTGTGTGTATATAACAAACCATACATTTGTAAACTCATAACTTTTTACTACTTTGCTCTTTTTTTTTCTTTCTTGCTCTTACTGTACATAAAACTATTAAAATTTAAACACTATACCATTTTCATTTATGTATTAAATACCTGGCTTATAATTACATATAGCTCACATTTATTTTATTATTTTGCATATTTGGTATAATCCTGTATATATTTTATTTTGTATCACTTGTTCTGTATATATTTGTATATATTACACTCCTCCTTACATTTCTCATCCAGTGGTAGGAATCCGTATCTCGTAATACAAGGTCAACCAAAGACCTGACGCGGCATGAACGCGGACGGGGACGAGGATGTAATGGGACCGGAATGCGACTCGGACAGCGATGCTTGCATTACTAGTCGCTACAATCTAGGCCACTCACCGCGGGCTAGAACGGCCAGTGACAGCAGACTATATCAGGCACATAATAGTACCAATATAGATGAGTGCAGAGAACAGATCAGGAAAAGGGCCAGACAAGAGGAAGATATAGGGCGCATGGACGACAAGCCAGCCAATACTTCGGGGAGAAAGTCGGACGTCATGAAGAAACAACTACAGGCACATATCAGCCAAATGCTTTTTGGGCTTTCTATGAATACTCGGAAGCATAAGAAAGCGATTCTTGATTCTGTGTCACGCAGTACGCCAGAGTCGAAAGGAAAGATCAATTTTAGCAAAAAGGACCAGGCAACGGTACTCGAAAGCACCGAAACGTTATGCGGGCACATACATGACCTGCTAGGTTATATAGCGTACCAGGAAAAAGAGATATCATCCCTTAGAGAAGAAATTATAACGGAACTCAAAAACAAAAAAGGACATGAGAACGAGACCGACAAGGACATTTTTGGACAACTGAAAGCACTAACTGACGCCATAAACAAAAACACAAACACAAACGTGACAAGAGACAATACACCCTCAGCAAGCCAGGAACCGACCACCCAAAAAAGCGTCATCCCAGTTACCAGCATGGTACACCAACATCCGGCTCACGATAATAACTTTCCGGCCCTTAAACAGCCAGCAAAGACCTATGCTGACCTAGCATCAAGGCCACCTGTGCAGAAACCAATAGTACCGTGGGCATCCCCACCACCGGCAAAGAAAAGGTTTGAAGTAGTCATCAAAATGAAGGAGGGTGCGACGGGACAGACTATGACAGAGCTCAAAAAAGCGCTCGGCTCAAAAGACATGGAGGACACATACGTAAGAAGGACAGGGGACGTTATCATCATAGGGACAGAAAAAGAGGGTAAACACGAACACATAATGCAAAAAGTAAAGACTATAGACTCACTGGACACTAAAGACGGTACAAAAACGACAGACCCGGCCATTATAATGACAGAAATGCAAAGGGGAACGGACTTAGAGCAGATAAAAGAAGGATTATTAATGGAGAACGAGGAGATAGGGGAAAACTACAAAGAGGCGGTAAGTAAAATTAAAATCCTGACCACGCGCCCGTGTCGGAGCCCGTGGAAGGAGAACGTCATCGTGCAAGGTCCCCCAAATTTAATAAAATACATACTGAAACAAGGGTACGTCTATTTCGACTTAACGAGGGTACTAGTTGAGGAATACCTCGCGGTCTCTCTATGCTTCAGGTGCTGTAGGTACGGACATGTTAGCAAGTACTGTAGGGAACTAACACCAACCTGTTATAAATGCGCAGGGGACCATGATGGGAAGGAATGCCCGAACAGATGGCTCAACTGTGCAAACTGCGAAACACTTAGGTTATCGCCACGGAGCCACCAGGCGAGAGATAGCGACTGTCCCTTATACAGGAGAAAACTCGAGGAAACTAGGCGGCAAACAAATTACAGGGGTTAAGCCGTTCATAAACCCTAACAAAACCTCTTTTACCTTTTTACCTCAACACACACCCAACAAAACAACACACACTCGAAAACAATGTATAAAATTTTACAATGGAACGCCGGAAGAGGCATACAAGCTACTGACCAAATGATAAGAAAGTTGGAAAAGGAAATAATGGACATTGCGCTACTGCAGGAACCAGGTAGGAATTTAGGCCAGGCGAAAAACTACTCGGTTATCGCACATAACGCACTATCTAAGGCTCCCATTCTCGTAAACAATAGACACTTAGCAAAAATCACAATGATAGGACAAAGAACTGATACAAACGTGACGACCATCCATCTGAACATGGACATTATCACAATAGTCAATCTCTACGACGAACCAGGCGGCAGACAAAACAGAAGACTGGACACCCAAAAACAGTACATTGAACAAGATGAGAAGGCACTCATAGCAGGAGACACAAATGCAAAACACATCAGTTGGGTGGACGGTACGAGTGACGAAAGGGGACAGGACATAATAGACTGGACTACACAAAACGACATATATATACACAATACACATGATAGGCCTCCAACTTTCATATCCTCCAGAGGTAAAAGCTGGATTGACCTTACGATGACTAAACATACGACACTAAACGATTGGACAGTACTAGACCAAGAAACATTAAGTGACCACCAATTTATAACTTACTCAATAGGGAAAATCACACGAAACCAAAATACTCAACGACCAGTTAAACCAAACCTGGACAAAACAAATATCACAAAACTTCGTGACATGATAAAAAAGGCAACATGGCCCACAGCAAGTCCCGCAGCTACAAAAGCACAGGAAATAACCAATAGCATACTACAAATACTAGAAAAAACAAAGCACAAAAAACAGAAACGCGACAAAAAGAATCAAATATGGTGAAACGCAGAGCTACAAAAACATAGACAAAAAACAAACATGTTGCGCAAGACTTTCCAGAAAGAACAAGACCCACTGGCAAGAACGAGTGCCGGGAGAGAAATACTGCCTACAGAGACGACACTACAAAAATCTAATAAAACAAACAAAAACCATGGCGATAAAAAGCTTCCTAACAACGAATGACCCAGATAATCATTGGGAAATTGCCTATAAAATTATCAACAATAAGCAAAAAACAAGCAACGTGACTATGACAAGGGAAAAAGAAGACGACGAGTGGACAAAAGACAGGGCAGATACGATCAATACTTACACAATAAATACTTCCCAACAGACAACCCACTCAATGACAACAACGAACACAAAGAAATAAGAGAACACATGAACGACATAAGCACGGGAGACAACGAACCCTTCTTTACTCATGACGAAATAAGGACAACAATAAAAATTATGAAAAATAAGAAAGCCACGACAACGGAAGGGATCAGCAAAGAGATCATTGACATAGTACACGACGCAAACCCACAAATACTGACAGACCTTTACAATGACTGCCTGAGGACAGGAATATTTCCCGAGGGGTGGAAGAAGGCGGATATGGTGTGGCTTCCTAAAAAAGACGGGGGCAAACGGCCCATCTGCCTTCTCCCAACACTTGGCAAAGTCCTAGACAAAATGACCGCGAAACGATTAACACACTTCTTAGAAACAAAAGACGGACTAAACGACAGACAATACGGTTTTAGGCAAGGACGCTCAGCAGTGGACGCCATCACACAAGTAGCGGTTAAAATCAAAACAAATAAAGACAGGAAAACGCATACAGCAATAGTAACACTGGACCTACAGAACGCATTCAACTCAGCATGGATCCCAGCGATAATACACGCTCTTAACAAGACAGACACACCCAACAACATCAAAAACCTATGTAAAAACTTTCTGGAAAAGAGACGCATCCAAACGGACAACATCATAGATGCACCGGAACGCGGCTGCCCACAAGGGTCAAGCCTTGGACCCATACTCTGGCTATTACTCATGGAGGACTGGTTCAAAATAACAAACGAGACAGGACAGACAGATGACGATGACTTGATCCAGGCATTCGCCGCCGACCAAATAGTGCTACTATCAGGAAAATCCCTCAAGGTCATTGAGAAAAAGTGGGCGGCTGTTTGGTCGGCGTGCGAATGCTGGGCACGACGGAACAAACTGACTTATAACGACAGGAAAACAGCCAATGACGAAACAAAGTTTACGGACAAAGAAATCAAAAATACACTAGACATAATGAAGAAGAAAAGGGCCACAGCGGGGGACGGGATTCCCAAAGAGATCCTCGAAGTCGTCCACGAAGAACACCCGGAAATCCTTTTTTTTGTCGGTTATTTAACGTCGGTCTATTTCTGCAACTCAGGCTAATCACCGACGCCGGGAGCACTCTACCCATAACCGGAAATTTTGCCGAACCCACTAGTGTTCCAACCAGTGGTAGGGATCTTTATCGAGCCCAACATCCATGGACTCGGGACCTCGGTTTTACGTCTCATCCGAAAGACGGCATATCTCCATTATACCTCGTGCTCATTGGTATAATGCCTGCGAGCTGTGATATGCTACTGACCCTAGTAATCTAAGTTGTTTCGCTGCAGGCTGTACGGGCTCTACGACGGTGTTTCCCCAGTGGTCACCCATCCAAGTACTAACCGTGCTCGACCTTGCTTGGTTATAATTATCGCATCAGAAGCGTTCCACTACAAAGCTGGGCCGACGCCCCCCGGAAATCCTAACAAACCTTTTTAATGACTGCTTTGATCGGGGCGTTTTCCCTAAAATCTGGAAATCAGCGGACATGGTATGGTTGCCAAAAAAAGGACGGGGGCAAAAGGCCAATTTGTCTCTTACCCACGCTGGGCAAAGTGCTAGATAAACTAATCGCCAAAAGGGTTAGCTTCTTTCTTGAGAACTCGGCGGGCATCAATCCTAACCAGTTTGGTTTCAGGGAGGGTATGTCCACCATAGACGCGGTAATGTCGGTTATTAATAAAATCGATATAAACAAACGGGACAAAAGGCACCAGATCATAATCACGCTAGACCTTAAAACGCCTTTAACTCTGCCTGGACACCAGCCATTCACAACATGCTGCAAAAAACGTAATGTACCGGGCAACATTATAAAAATGTGTCTCAGCTTTCTGAGGGACAGACAAATAACGACGGAAAACATAAGCACGAACACAGACAGGGGTTGCCCACAAGGATCAAGTCTAGGACCTGTACTGTGGTTGATCCTCATAGAAGACTGGTTTGACAGGACAAGAATGACTGACGAGATCGACAAAGAATATGACATCATACAATCCTTCGCCGACGACCAAATTTTGATATTGACAGGGACTTCACTGAAACAAATAGAACAGAAATGGGACAAGACATGGGACATATGCAAACAATGGGCCGCGGACAATAAACTAGAATACAACCTTCTAAAGACGAAAGCAATGTTCATACCACACCGACAAACGAGACAACCCAAATTAAAAATAGAAGGCACTTCAATAACGTTTGAACAAAATATTTACTGCTTAGGACTGACAATAGACGCCAGACTCTCATGGCTAGATCATGTGAAAAAGACGAGACAAAAGACACTGAACATTGCAAACAAACTTTACGCTATAGCTGGACGAAATTGGGGCAGAAAACCAGAAACGCTGAGACACATATAAGAAAGGGCAATAATGCTACTTTACGGGTCGGAAATTTGGGGACACAGATGTGGGGACTCAAGAGTGGTCAGACAGCTGAACGCAGCCGAACGGCCATTCTTGTTGTCCATAACAAAGGCATATAAGACTGCACCCACGTCTGCTCTAAACGTACTTGCGGGGGTAATTCCTTTAGCCTCAGAGGCCATGGCAAATAACTGGGCTTACGTAAATTACAACACAGAAATGCTGCAGCAAAAAATTAAAACCATACATACGGCTCACCCGGCATATCGCTATCCAATTGAGTGCTCAGACAATACTTCAGACATAAACATCTCCACTGACGCGAGCATAAAAGATGACAGCTTAACCTTAGGCATATACATTACTACAAAACAACGCCACGTAACATATAACGCGAGAATTGACACGAGTAGTAGTAATATACATGACATAGAATTACTGGGAATAATGAACGGACTGGACTTTTTGAAAAAATCATAACGACAGGAAGACGGAAAAACCATTGCGATTCAAACAGACTCCAAAAACGCAATACATAGACTGTGTAACACCAACTCCATGCACAAAGTGACAATACAAATCACAAAACTACGGTACGAACTGGACAAGACGCACAACATAAAATGTGCCATAACACATGCGGACAAGAAGAGTATGGGTATGAAAAAATCGCACGAGTTAGCAAACCAAGCTCACAAAAATACTGAGCCAAAATGCACCTACTCAAACAAGACGGACATTAAACGGATAAGACAAACACACAAAATGACGTTATGGCAGACAAGCTGGGACTCCAGTCTGACAGAAAGGAAGACATACGAACTCATAAAGACGGTACGAGACAAACATATAAACGTCACATGGAAAACGGTGCAACTTTTCACCGGACATGGACACATAAACGAGTACTATGTTCGTTTCAACCTACGTGACATAGACGGACAGTGTGACATAGACAACGTCCCTGAGACACGAAACCACCTGATAAGGCAATGCACGCTCGACAGACGTAAGGTAGGAAATAGGACATACAGGGACAGATTACAGACGAAGGGGATAGACTTTCCACCAGAGGACATTGACATGACGGACACAACAATAAACACTTGGACCAATCAATGGGCGGAAGCACTCATATTGGATGACGATATAGAGGCATAGCAGGTACCTCATAGGTTTAATTATTAACAACTTTCACGGAAATAAACTTCTTTTCTTTCATAATTCTACCGCCAGATGAGACAAGTAGCATCTTTACTTTCTCTGTAACACTTTTGTACATTTTAGATTCTACTAGGTTTCACTCCTTATAAAGAGGAGTCGGAACATTGGTAACTATCTGCATTATACTCTTATATTGTTTGTATTTTTATATTACTTTTCTATTTTTTCTCATACCTCTTATCTTTTATCCGAATATTGTAATTTTTTCTATTTTATTTTTATTTATTTTTTCTCTTTAAGGTACACTATGTTGCTATTTATTTTATTTTACTAAAATTTTTACTATTATTGTTGTGGAAACACACCTCTAAAATGAAATAATTTTTTACCTACATAATCTCTCATACTAAATCTTCAAGCTTAAAATTCTTTTTCTCAATTTAACAATAACCCCTTTGATTAAAAGACCCGCGACTGTACTAAATTTTACATGAATCTTAATATTATGTAAATCATAGCTCAAATATGATAAAAAATAAAAGTCATTATTTCTGGATATGTCACTGTCAATGTGTATGTCTCTCCCACTCGCTGGAAGAGTGAGAAAAAAGTATTGTATTGTCAAAGTAAAAGTCGCATCAGCATTCTTTTTTAGACCAAAAAAGCTAACGTGTGGTCCGTGACCGCAAAGAAAGAAAAAAGTTATTATTTTCCTCGGATGTAAACGAGTGTTACATAATATATGTTTTGTTAGGCTATAACGTCCCTCAATTATTTATATATAATTTATATTGTGAGTATAAAGATCTGTATTCCTGAATGTCAATGTACGTCAGTAATAAATTCAATAGAAGTTAGTACGAGTTTATGTTCCAAAATAAAACCAGTCCTAGTGGAATCCGAGTGTTATAGTAAATGAGCACGCCAGTTTAACTGCAAGTTCTTAGGACAAGAAGAAAGCAGTTAGGAATGCAGTTCCCCTTGGATGAGTAATAGGTAGGAGATATCGTTATTACTGCTCTTCAAGTCAAATTGAAGCCTATTGCTCAATCAATTATTATTACTATCACTATTATTTTGTTCTGTTTCCACACATTCAACTTTTCTTTTGCTACCCTATGAAAATATTTTGTTATTTTGTTTTGCAATTATGTGATATATTTTTGATTTGTCTGTTGGTAATACAATAAAGGTCAGCTTCTTCCCCGCCAATTTTTGGAGTGTGGATGTTGGGATGGTGTTCTTGTTGAATGTGGTTTTGTTAGAGAGAGGGTAAAATTGTCTCGTGCCGAAAGGTAGGAAGTCAGGCCCTTCGGGCCAACCCCTATTCCTGTACCTGTACCTACTTGTACACTTGCGATTCGACCTTTACTGTGAACAGACGTGTCTCGGCGGTTGATACCGTAGGCACATCAGTTTCGCGTGTGATCTTCGTTTTTGAACATCAGTTTTGTTTTGGACTTTGAAAACTACAATATTACGTAAGTGATTTAACATAATAACTATTCATAGTGAAACGCTTGGCTTCTTTTCTCTGACCTTGTGCATATAACAAACTAAACTTTTTTTTGGGCATATACCCCTAACTTAGTGTTTAACATTTTACTGCTTTGCTTATTTTTTTTTGCTTTTTCTGCATACAAACTGTATATAAAACCTATTGCTATTAGTTCTAACTTTATTTTTGACTAACATTGTAAATAAAACTCTGGTTAACTCTTTAAACTTGTACATAACATACTTACTTAGCTTTAATTTACTTTATTTAAGCTCTATTTATTTTATCTACTTTCTTTATTTACTAACTGTATATATTTTCCACGTTTATTTTACTATTTTGTATATAACATTTGTATATAACATCGCATTCAACACTCGGTTACAAAACACTGACCACAGACTACAGACAATAGGCCACTGACCACAGACATGGACACGGACTCGGAAGGGGACCCGACAAAAACAATAAATAGAAAATGACAACACTGCATTCAGACCAACCCGCACGGTGCAAAGATCTCCGCAATCCCAAAGGTCAGTCAGCGACAGTAGAGCATCGTACTCGAACTTAGAAACAGAACTGCAAAAGGCAGAAATGCAAAGAACAGAAAGCGAGAAAAGACTCAGACAGGAAGACACAAACAGCGACATGGAAGACATAGACACACAGCCGGAAACAAAAAAGAAAAAATCAGACATTAAAAATATTATACTCGAGGCTTCCCAGAACGCTATAAAGCATAGGAGCGCTATTATAGATTCCATTTCGCGCACAACGCCGGAGGGTAAGGGTAAAATAAGCTTCAGGAAAAAAGATAGGGAAAATGTGATTGAAAAAACCGATCTACTGTACGGTTACGTACAAGACCTTTTAGGACATTTAGCCCTACAAGAGAGGGAAATCTCTAATTTGAAGACCTCAATAATCGAAATACAAAGCGAAAAATTGGGAAGCAAGAAGAAAATAACCTATAACATCAAAGCCCTAACAGAGATGTTAGACAAATTTATTCAAACAAAGGTACAAATCACACATAACGATAGCACGATAGACGACACCCAAACACAAACTAACAACCCAAGCACATCAACAAATACGACACAACGCTTACCACAACATAACATACAAGACGTGACAACTTTCCCAGCTTTACGACAGCCCAGCAAAACATATGCTGACTTGGCAGCTTGACCGGCTACGGCAAAAACACCGATACCAAAGACATGGACAACTCCACCGCCTACGAACGAAAAATTTGAGGTCCTTATTAAACTAAAAGAAGGAGACAAAGGCGACACGATGACGGAACTAAAAAAGACGCTTTGCTCCAATGATATGGAGGGAACATATTTAAGATGGACAAACACAGCGATAAATATAAGCACGGAGCAAAAGGACAAACACAAGGTCTTGATGAACAAAATAAAAACGAGACAGAACTTAGACATGAGAGACGCGACAAGACAAAACGAGCCAGCAATCACGCTAACTGGACTACAAAAAGGAAAGACTCTGGACGACATAAAAGAATGCCTTCGGTTCGAGAACGAGGAAATAGCCAACGCATATGACAAGGAAATTGATGACTTACGCCTACTTACAGTGAAAGCCTGCCGCAACCACTGGAAAGAGAATGTAGTAGTACAAGGCCCATCAAATTCAATAAAACATATTTTGAAACAAGGCTTCATCTACTTCGAGCTTACTAGGACATACGCAGAGGAATACACATCTGTCTCAATGTGTTTCCGATGCTGCAGGTACGGACATGTATTAAAATACTGTAAAGAAGAACACCCAACATGCTACAAATGCGGCGGCAGGCATGACGGGAAAGACTGCGACACAAACATTTTAAATTGCACTAATTGCGAAAAATTACGCATCTCACCGAGAGGACACCACGCGAGAGATTATGACTGCCCAATTTATAAGAAGAAACTGGACGAGACGAGAAGACAAACCTCATACAAGGTTAGTACAAACTATACACTAATCAAACCCGACAAATCGAACAGAGAAAACAGAGAAAACAACACAAAACAAAGAGGGAAAAACTAATACAAAACAGACAACAAACATTACAAAACTTATACAATTTAACGCAGGTAGAGGGCTACAAGCAACTGACCAATTGCTCCAAACAATGATAACGAACAAAATCGACATTGGGTTAATTCAAGAACCAGGTCACAACATATGGCAAAGTAGCAACTATATCACCATACCTGCGGAAAAGACTTCCAAAGCTCCCATAATTGTTAGCAAAAACCTTGCTAACCGGACTACACTAATAACAGACAGAACAGATAAAAACACAATCACCATTCACCTAAAACTAGACAAAGACGTGCTAACAATAGTAAACATATACGACGAACCTGGAGGCAGAACAAACACAACACTAAACAAACACAAAAGACATATACAACAGGACAACCATAAAACAATAATTGCTGGTGACGTAAACGCAAAACATACATGCTGGGGAGGTGATACGATCGACGACAGGGGACAAGACATCGTAGGATGGACAACCATTAATAATATCACAATAAACAATACTCACGACAGCCCACCCACGTTTCTCAGTAACAGGGGCAGAAGCTGGATCGATACTCTGACAAAGACGTCGACATTTCGGACTGGTCAGTCCTGGACCAGGAGACTTTGAGTGACCACCAATACATCTGGTTCACGATTTCAACACGAAGTAACAGACAACCCAGGGAAAAAAGGACACATAAAATCAATCTGGTTGACAAAAACAAATTAACCACTCTTATACAATCTGTTAACTGGGAAAGCAAAAAAACTATCGAAGAAACAGCAACAAGGACACAACGAAAAATACTAGAACTAACACAACAGGCCACACGCAAAACCACAACAATTAAAAATCAGCCAAAAATATGGTAGAATGAAGAGTTGGAAAGACAAACAAACTAAGGAAAAAATTCCAACGGGAAAAAGACACCATACACAGGGCAAGGGTAGAACACAACTACAACGAACAAAGAAAACATTACAAAGACCTAATCAAACTCACGAAACAGACGGCCATTAGAAAATTCTTTACAGACAATGACCCTGAAAACCCTTGGGACATTGCATATAAGATCATACGCAAAAACAAAACAGACAACATGGTCATCAATACACTAAAAAAAGACGACGGACAATACACAGAAAACAGACTTGATACAATAAAATACCTTCACAAGAAATACTTCCCTGAGGACGACCCAAGCGACGACAACCAGAGACACAAAGAATTGAGATCAAACACACAAAAAGAGAGCGAGGGTAAAGTTGAAAAAAGCTTCACAAAGGACGAAATATCACAAACCATCCGGGACATGAAGAACAAAAAAGCCACGACAAAAGACGGCCTCAGCAAAGAATTAGCTGAGACAATACACAACGAGCCAAATATTCTAACCAACTTATACAACTACTGCTTGACAACTGGCAATTTCCCCGAGTGCTGGAAGAAGGCGGACATGGTATGGCTACCCAAAAAGGACGGCGGCAAGCGTCCAATCTGTCTTCTTCCGACCCTCGGGAAAATTCTAGACAAAATGACGGCCAAGCGCCTGACACATCACCTGGAAAACAACAACAAGCTAAACAAAAACCAGTACGGATTTAGAAGGAGACACTCGACCAAGGAGGGTATATTAGCAATTACGGACAAAATACAACAAAATAAAAAACGCAAAATACACACAGCCATAATTACACTAGACTTGACAAATGCCTTCAGCACGGCCTGGATACCTGCCATATCGGAGAAGCTAAGACAGACTAAGACGCCACGGAATATACAAAAACTATGCACAGACTTTCTACTAAACAGACAGATACAATCAGAAAATATACAGGACATGACAGGACAGAAAGGGGATGTCCACAAGGGTCGAGTCTTGGACCAATCCTGTGGCTCCTAATCATGGAGGATTGCTTTGACAACATAAATAAGGGTATTTTTTATCTCAGAATCTGACCTGATCCAGGCATTCGCGGACGACCAGATCATCCTGATATCAAGTAAGTCGCTAACAAACATAGAGACAAAATGGAAGAAGATATGGGAAAACTGCGAAAATTGAGCCAACGATAATAAACTTAAATATAACCATATCAAAACAGAAGCCATCTTCATACCCTATAAACCGACGCGTACGCCACGACTCAAAATACAAAACAACAACATTGAATTCAAAGACAACATAAGATACCTTGGACTGACAATCGACACTGGCCTACTATACCTCGAGAACGTCAAGCAAAATAGTCAAAAAGCAACAGACATAGGACATAAACTATTTATAATTTCGGGACGAGAATGGGGACGCAAAGCACAGACATTGAAAGAAATATATACCAAGGCTATAAAACCTATGCTTTTATACGGGGCAGAAATATGGGAAAAACGGGCCACAGACAGTAGAATAGCAAAACAGCTGGCTGCTTCTGAACGACCGTTTCTATTAGCCATAACTAAGGCATACAAAACTGCACCCAAAACAGCTCTGCATGTATTGGCAGGAGTGACCCCACTGGAAGTGGACGCTTTAGCTATATATAAAACCTACACGGACAACGCGATGGAATTAGACAAACTAAAAATAAAGACAATAGACTTGCCACACCCGACCGCTATGACAGTAAGAACGACCAAATTCCAAGACACGCCAGACATCACCATATATACAGACGCCAGCATAAATAATAATAAAAAAATGCTGGGAATTTATATGACAACCAACCCACAACAAATAAAAAAGACATACGAAGTTATAGCAGACATGGACATAAACAACTTAGAGGCCATGGCAGTTGAGGAAGGACTCTGACTTATTATAACGGACATAGACGATTACGGTGGCAAGACTATGACATTAAACACAGACTCGAGGTCAGTGGTCGACCAATTAACGAACGGGAATAACAGAAAACTACTGTAAACATCAAGAAACAACTAGAGACACTGACGAATCACAATATCCAATTCAACATTCACAAAACAGGACGGGACAATTTCGGCATTAAAGAAGCAGACAGATTGACAAAACTAACGGCCGAGAAAACAATAAGGACTAAGACTAAGAGAGAGATCAAGGACGACAGAAGCAGAACCCAGTTGGAAAAATGGCAGCATAAATGGGACACTGCGACTACAGGCAGAAAGACAAACAACATCATCAATAAAGTAGGCAAAAACACACTGACACTAAACTGGAAAACTACACAATTAATAACAGGACATGGTCACATGAACGACTACTACAAGAGGTTTCGACTTAGAGACACAGACGGGACATGTGACCACTGTAATACTACGAAAGACCAGTCACACATCATCAAGGACTGCGACATTCAACAAAGACGGCTGGCCCGACAAACCCTGAAGGACATACTTAGACAGAAACAAAGACAGTACCCACCGACTAATGTTGACCTCAGTGACAAATTCACAATCAACATATTGAACAACTGGGGCAACGACATGATACTCGACGACCATAACATACTGACGTAACCGAGTGTAGTGTCTAACACCAATAACATTGGGAACATTGCGAACCTGACTTAATTTCCAAAACCGAGTCAATATGTACTCGATTTTGTGTATATATTTTTTTATTTTTTTCTCACTCCATGTATATATTATTATAATTATTATCTATCAATTATTCTTATCATTTATTCCATTATACTTACTACTGATCATTAGTATTTACTTATTATTTATTTTATTATTATGTTATATTTATTTAACTTTATTTTATTTTATTTTGTTGTTAAATCGAATGTCAATTATGGCATGAGATCGTAATTTTGATGATCTACTTCACGATCATATTGTATCTTTTTGCCACATTTTATACTTTTGTATTTTGGGAATAAAAAATCGGGAAAACTTTGGACCTCTCTAATTTTTGGAGTGCGGTTGATGGGATGGGTTCTCTTGACAATGGATTGGCTAGATGGCGCGTAGTTCAGGTCACATGCCAAAAGGTAGGTGGACCATTGCACTGTGATTTGGTCCCGGCTTCCCACGGGGTACCGGAACCAAAGCACAGGAGCATAAATGCTTCTTTCTCTGTACCTGTACCTAGGTCATATGCCGAAAGGTAGGTGGACCATTGCGCTGTGGTACCTCTTAAATCCCAAAGGGGGGAGACCTACGCGAAGTAAACAATTGGAGGCCCATTACTATTTCCTCCGTCATTGTTAGGGAGATTCATCGTGTCCTTGGTACGCGTCTTGCGTC
Source organism: Lochmaea crataegi (assembly GCA_947563755.1). NCBI lineage: Eukaryota > Metazoa > Arthropoda > Insecta > Coleoptera > Chrysomelidae > Lochmaea > Lochmaea crataegi. Next base: position 51,676,333 of record OX387427.1, on the reverse strand, counting down.
GCCACCGATTCATGCCAACCAAAGAGGGTTCATGAAAATCGATCGATTTGCTGAATAACCTCACCCTTCAAACGCTCATTAAGGAAAGAAGACGTAGAGTTAAGCCATATAATATCTTGTCGCTGGACCTTACAAAGGCCTTCGATACAGTGTCGCAGTGGTCCATCCTACGAGCACTAAACAGATTTGGTATCGATGAAACGACTAAGCGTTATATAATGGACTCATATAAAAACACATACACGAAAATTACTGCTGGCAATAAGACTACAAGGAATATTAAGATCGAGAGAGGTGTCAAACAAGGAGACCATTTGTCACCATATCTCTTCAATTTAGTGGTGGGTTTAGAGTTGGTCTGGGTATTACTGTTTCAAACGGATTAAAGGCGTCAGTACTAGCGTATGCGGATGACCTAGTACTGTTGGCCGAGTCTGCCCGAGGTGGGAACAAACAGCTAAAGGCTGTTAATGAATTTTTTGCCAAGCGAGGAATGGCTGTTAATCCGTCTAACAGTGTTGCCATTACGGTTAATGTAAAGCCCGCCACTCACCATCCAACACCGCAGTATAATTTTGTCGAATGCGACAGAATTGGATGTAATTTGATCGTGTATTCCCGCCGCAAGACCAAGTCGGTTTGATTTGATCGCAGACAGACAAGTCAGTCTGCTGCAGTACGACAGGAGTGGTTGAATGCTTAATTTGACCGTGAATTGAGAGTTGCGATTTGATCGTACAACTTGAATGCTGAAAAACAATACATTTGCCAGTAAATTCTAAAAAATGGCCTACACTGAGACGTTTTTAAGAGATTTTTTCGAATTATACAAAGAACAAGAGTGTCTGTGGAAAATTAAATCGCCAGCTTATCATGACAAAAATGCTAGAAAAAGAGCTATGGATACTTTGATTGCGAAGTTTCAAGAAGTAAAAAATGATGCAAATGAGGATTTTGTAAAAAAGAAAATTAATAATTTTAGAACATCATACAAAAGGGAATTAAAATTAGTAAAAAATTCCATCAAGTCTGGGGTAGGGACGGAAGAAATTTATAAGCCAAAGTTATGGTATTTCGAGTTGCTATCTTTTTTGGGCGATCAAGATTTACCAAGAACACCTGTTTCTAATATGTCTGATGAGGAAGAGGTAAGTAAATAAAAAGAATATTTTTCTGTAGCTTTATTTTGCCAGTTTACAGCACCTTCATTATTGAAATAATTCATAAAATGTTCTCTTGTAACTTTTCCAACCTGTGACAAACTTCTGTTGTTCAAACTTTGTTGTAAATCTGTAAAATCATTTGAAGTAGGTCGAAGACCTACCGTAAGGGTTCCAAATTCGTGATTTTCAAGATCCAAATGATCAGTAGGAGTATATACTTGAGGACATTTACTTCGTAAAAGATTGTGCAAAACACAACATGCCATTACTATTTTTTCAATTGTTTCTAAATTAACATTAATTGCCGTATGAAATATGCGAAATCTAGCAGCTAAAATTCCAAAAACGTTTTCTATTATTCGTCGTGCTCGTGATAATCTGTAGTTGAAAATAGCTTTCTGTTTGCTTAAATTTCTCTGAGGAAATGGTTTTAACAGATTTTCACCTAACGAAAAAGCGTCATCCCCCACAAACACATACGGTAGAGTTAGTTCGCTATTATGTAATGTTTCTGGCTTAGGTATTTTTAAGTTTCCAGATTTTAGTGTTTCATAAAGTTTGTAACGTTGTTACTATTTTTTTTTCCGATATCCCGCAGTATATATTTCAGTTTTCATTAGTTTCATCCCTCTGTCGTAGCTAGCTATTAAATTTGAGTATTAATATGTATTTTGATATTTTATATGTAGTACTTTTCAAACATCTGGTATATATTACCTGTATGATTTACGGTACCGTTCGCGCAAATCAGTCCGCGCATTTCTTAAGATTTGTAAGTAGGAGACCTCCTGAGTGGGGTCTAGAGAAAAATGGATAAAACGGATGGAACGAGACAAAAATGGGCTTTTTCACTTTTAACCGTTTGCCCTGAATCCTGACTGATTTTCGCGCACGAGTGGTAAACAAGTTTCCGTTTCCCACTACGTGTTACGTCGAGGTCAAGAACAACAGACCCCTGGAATTTTCCGTAACCTCCATCTGAGGCTATCTGGAACTCTTGACGCGAAGGGTCAAGGGGCCGTGGAGCAAACCACGTAAAAAATCTGGCGCCCGAGCATTCGTTGATAAGATTTTGCATCGAGGGTGACCAAAGTAACGTGACCTGTTGGTAAAATCCAAAGGGTAGGTGAATTAGACGTTACAAGTTGTGTGTTATTTAATACCCCTCCATCGGAAATCCTTCCATTAGTACCAAAATTACAGTAGATAATTTCATAATTGGCATTAGCAACAGCCATACGCACCAAGCTATGAAATCCTTTATAATTATGAAAATAGGAGCCCGAGTTTGCTGGTGGGACTATTTGAACATGCTTGCCGTCTATAGCACCCAAACAATGGGGAAAGTTCCATTTTTTCTCGAAACTTTCTGCAATACTCTGCCACTCTCTTTCAGATTTTGGAAACTAGAACAAAAAATATCATGTTAGAACCCCCGCAAAAACATAAGATTTTCGTCATTTATTTTATGTGTTTAATGAAATGTGCTAGCGTTTTATAAAGTGTAGTGTATAAAGAATTTACTGACCAAATAATAATAATTACATTTTAAATTTTTAGATAACTGATCAAGAAAGCATTCACACTGACTTTGTGTTCTCGCCGCCAGCCGAAGAGAACGAAGACTCACAAATATCTGGACATTCTGCCTTGTCAACAAATACTTCCACTTACAACAAAACGCCGCATCGTGGAGAAAAAAGTGAGCGAAAAACAGATCCCCGCGATAATCTTTTAATTACAATTAATGACAATTTGAATCGACAAACAGCAGAAAAGCTTGAAAAAGATAGATTTAGTGTTTATGGAGAAAATGTCGGTATGAAATTAAGGGCTCTTCCAACAAATCAAAGGATTATGGCTGAAAAATTAATTAACGACGTTTTGTTTGAAGCAGAGTGCAATAACTTAAATAGAGAATGGAGGCTACAACCACCAGTCAACAATAATGCTGCAGTTAATGCCGGTTCAACTACAATATTTCAAAGTTCTAATACTTTCACAGAACTACAGCCTCAGTATGCTACAAATTATCCAGCATTTGCATCCCAATTATTTCACACCTTTAATGTTAATGAAAATTAATAATTGATTACATTTTTTGGAGTGACTTTTAATTTATTCTGGATGTTTTTTTTAGTAACTCAGTTGAAATATTAGGAAAAAAATGTTTAGGTTACCTTGATTAGATTTGTATAATGTTTCGGTTTGTTACCATTTTTTTTGAGAATGACGAATATTTTTAAACATTATTTGTTGCAATGTAGGAAAGGTAATATAGCATAGCACTCTACTCTCTTGATTTTATTTGAAGCTTTTTTACAGACTTACTTTCAACATCTGCTGTCCACAAAATTACTCCGGAGACTGTCAGGCCGATTCCTAGACCCACTATAAAAAAAACTAAGAACATGAAAGAAAAGAAAGGGAAGTCTAGAATTTTTACAGAGACACCTGAACAGAATCGCTTGGAAGAAATCGAACGTGAGAGAGAAAGGCGTAAACGGATTAAAGAAGAGAGGAATAGAAAAAGAGTTCTCAAATAAGTATTTCCAGAACAGAAAGAAGATTATGATGCAACAAAGAAGAAAAAAAAGATAAGCACAAGTAGTTCAGATACTGACGAGTCGATTGAACTTGCATCGGACGATATGTCGGATGATTTTAGTGACATGGAGAGTGCCAACCTCCTTGCCAAATTGATGGAGGGGATAATAAGGGATAGGATTGAGGAGGAAGTTCGTAGGAATGGGGGTTTTAGGGTAAACCAGCACGGGTTCACGAAGGGGAAATCTTGCATCTCGGCACTCAGCAAGGTGATGGGTTTGGTGGAAAGAGCTAGGGAGGGCAGCTGGAGGAAGAAGAAATTGGCCCTACTCGTGTTCTTCGACGTCGGGAACGCGTTCAACAGTGTCAGCAAACGGGCAGTGTTGAGCGCGTTGCTGAGACTTGGAGTGGAGCAGGGGTTGGTTAACCTGGTGGAGGACTACCTGACGGGGCGTGTGATATGAGGAGATATGAGATGGAGGCTGGAGTGCCTCAGGGCTCGGTTCTTGGACCGATGCTCTGGAAGTGTGTGTTTGATGAGGTTTGTGGGATAGTATGTGAAGAGGGATGTGAGATTACGGTGTATGCGGATGATGTGTGTCTGGTATGTACGGCAAAGGGAGAGGCGGAGATAGAAAGAAAGGCGGAGAGAATGTGCAGGAAGATTGTGGAGAAGATAGAGCGGTGCGGACTGGAAGTGGCGGAAGATAAGACGGTGGGGTTGCTAGTGAAGGGACGGAGCAGGGCAAGGGAAGTGGGGGTGATGGTTAAGGGAAGGAGAATTCGCATGGAGGAGTCTGTGAAATACCTAGGGGTGTGGTTGGATAGCCAATTATCCTTCAAAACCCATATGGTAAAGGCGGCAGAGAAGGGTAAAGTGAGGGCAGCATGGCTGGGGAGATTGATGTGTAATGTGAAAGGGCCGGGAGAGTGGAAGAGGAGGGTAATTGGTAGGACGGTAGAGCAGAGTATGCTGTACGGTGCGGAGGTGTGGGGTGACAGAGCGGGGGTGAATGCGAGGGTTAGGCCACTTCTGCGGGTGCAGAGAGGGATACTGCTGAGGGTGGTGCAGGGGTACAGGACAGTGGGTTGACTGGCAGCAGCGGTGCTGGCAAGGTCCTACCCATTGGACGTGTTGGCTAGAGCTAGGAGCAAACGCTGGAGGGGTGCGACCAAAGAAGAGGTACGGGAATGGATGGAGGAGGAAATGGAGAGAAGGTGGGAGGAGTATGATGGTGCGCTAAAAGGAGCGATTGGGAATAGGAGAGATTGGATGGACCGGAAATTCGGGCAGGTGAACTACTTCTTGACACAAGTGCTCACTGGCCATGGGTCGAGAGTAGGGTACCTTCACAAGATTGGGAAACGAGAGACTGGTGTGTGCGAGAGGTGTGAAGTGGAGGATGATGTGGGGCATGTGTTTAGATGCTGGAGGAACGAGGAAGTGCTGAAGAAGTTGGAGAGGAAACTAGGGGAGGCGGTGTACTGGGAAAACATGGTGGAGATAATGTTAAGGGGGGAGGAGGAATGGATGGAGGTGAGTGGAGTAGTAGAGTGCATGGTAAGGGGGAGAGAAGGACTCGATATGGCATGAGAGGCAGGAGTGATAGGAGGGAGAAGATGACGGTGTGAGCGGAGAGTGTGCGAGGGACCGCCGCCTGTCTCGAAGTATGCTAGGGTAGTGATTCCGAGGCGGGGGTAACGGCGAGTTTGAGGTGGGTTTGGTTGGTAGGCATCTCCTTGGGGATGAGTCCAACACTGTTTGGGTCCTGGACCCATTCGAACATGAGTTTCCCATCCCGGCCCGAAAAAAAAAACCTCCTTACAGATGATGATATAATTCAACAAGATGATTTTGTTTTGGTGAAATTTCCTTTAAAGACTAGCATATATTATTACATTGGAAGAGTCGTAGAAGTTATAAACTTGAATTAATTTGTAACATAATTTTTGCGTCGTAAGACGCCAGGCTTCAAATTCTACTACCCCTTGGTCGAAGATACATCTACAGTTGACCGTTACGACTTAGTTCTAAAATTACCACAGCCCAACTCATCTAAGACTGCTCGGACTTCTTCCTTACTAACTTTCAATATTAACTTATCCATGTATAATATCAAATAAGTTGTATGTTTTGATTATACTTATGTTTCAATATTTTTCTCACTAGGTATTGTTACCAAAATAAAGAGTTGCACTGATCTGTTGTATAATTTCATTGCTGGTTGAAACTGCCCCAGGACGTGGTTGATTGTGCCCCACCGGAGGGGCACTATCAACCAAATGCAAGCTTTTTTTAACTTTGATAATTTTTTTGAAAAAATAAATTCACCGATAATATTTCCTAGACAAAATGTAAGTAAAAGTATCAAATATTGCTATGCCGGGAAGAAACTACAATTCTATACGAAGAGATATTCAGTTTCGAACCAAATAGAAAGGCATTATAGTTATCATACTGTGTAGAATTAACATAAAGGATGTAGTATGAGGTAATTTAGATTGTATTTTGAGTGGAAAATAATTAAATATTAAGAAAATGTGAATGGAAAAAGTGACAGTGGATTTTTAAAAGCTTATAGCATCACTAATATGGAACTTGAAGAACCCAAATTTGGCCAAAAATTAAATTTAATTATGGTTTCTAATTTAATATACCCAGAGAGAACATATCTCAAGATTTTAGAAATATTTAATTTCCAATGATATTCATAATATTGATAAACGTCAAAAATTTTAATAAAATATCATTATAAAGTTACCTATGAAAGGATTTTCCTATATGAAACCATTGGGAACTTTCATTTAGTCGATATTAAACCTCTGAAGCGACCAGACGTGTTCCTGAGTTGATGAAAACAATTGACGACTCCATTTGTTGATTTTAAAAAAGTTTTGGATGGAATTTCTGGACGTGTGGAACGAGATAACCTATTTCTGCGGGTTTACCTATTTACTCGTAGTTGGATTCCAGGAAGTTCTGTGAGTACTCGATACTTGTATTAGACTGTGGTATTTGATCGTTACTATTTTCTGGATTAGCCAGAAATAACCTTTGTGCACATTTACAAACCTTTTGAACTTTTATTGCAAGGTCAATGAACTTTATGACAGCATATTATCTGTAAATAAACAAACTATTTAAAACCAACTTATAATCAAATATTGAATATTAGCTAATTTAATAATTATTAAAAATAAGAATAATTAGGTACCTTGAAATGTTTCAAAGAAGAGATATTATCCGATAGTAAATTCTTCAATAAGCACATATCATAATCTGACATATTTGATAAAACTAAACCATAAAACTATTCATCCTTAATACACAGATCTCGGATAGTATTATCTATCAGCTCAAATAGATTAAATCAAAAGGCCGAAATATTTAACTATTGTTTATTAATTTGTCTGCGTATTTATTCTCTTTTCTCACTTGTTTATAATTTTGATGTTACATTCCCATAAAGTGTAATATAGTTCATTATTGTATATGATTTTTACATCTGTATGTATCATTTCTATTTGGTGAGAGCTAACATTTCTCTAGATACTACAATACACATCCTTTAGGCAGAGAAGGCAGCAGTTGCCAGTGCGGAACTACTTTAGAATTTGTCATGGTAGGTGTTAAGTGTATTTCCATAGATAACCTATAATTTTGTATTTCTCAAGAGGGAGATCTATGAATAACTGTTGATTGTGGATCTTCAGATTTACGGACGACCGTTTGAGATTTAAGAAAACAAGAGTCTTATGGTAAATAAAGTTTTAATATACAGTGTATTCAAAAGTATTGACAATATTTGTCATAAGAACATTTTTAAACATAGGCGCACCAACAACAAAAATAAATAAAAACAAATTAATTAATACTTAATAAGATTCAAATTACATAATCCAATATAAGCTAACACCGACCATCACACTACATACCTATATCGTAATAAGATATTTTTTTGAAATGTTACATTCAAAGATTTTTCTTTCTAAACTGTCCATGAAAATGTTTGCCAAAATTGGTGATATAGGACTTCCCATTGGTAAACATTCACTATGAATATATAACAGTAAACCTCTGGATAATTTACAATACACATTATTTGAATGTGGAATACACTTCTACCGTTACCTGTGGATAAATTGACAAATAAATACATTTTCATTCATCTATTCAATTATTCAACATTTTTATGCCTTGTGAGTAGGTAATTAATTATTACGGTCGCTTTCCGTGAATAATGATCATTTCATTTCTCACAGCTGAATGATGAACAACATGAAAATAATGTAATTTTTTATCTGGAAGTTGTAAGCAAAAATTTTAAAATACGATCTTTATTAAACTTTTTGTTCCGTAAAGAGCTCATGCATTTTTTTGGTTAACCTGCTTTCAAAATGGTATACTTTATTACAATTCTCACAATGAAAAAACTGAATTATGAAAATCATTTAATATTACATCTGGATGATGTTATATGAGGAAAAATTGAATTGTAATCGTCTACTAATAAAAATTTCCAATCCTCAATTAATGAAAAAATCCCTATCTTCACTTGAATAGTTTCCTGACGATATTGCTTCTTATAAACGAGCATCCTTATTTCCTAAAATCGATTTTAGCTTTTTAATCGGTTTCAATTCTTAATGCATCGACCTTATATTTGCTTTTGCTCTTTCATCTGTTCATACTGCTGGTCTTGCCATTCTTTTAATGATTTCACGAACGTATATAAAAGTGTTCGACAGGATTTGAGGAAACGAGAAAACTTTTTTTTGTTTGTTGTAATCCGAAACATGGAAAACGACTATTCTGGATCTACCCGCAACAGCTTTACTTAAAATGTAGACGTGTTAAAGGAAACGTGATATAAAATACGGAGTGTGATAAAGTATAATAGTTTGAGAGCTTTCTTATAGAAAAATCCGTCTGTTATTATTAACATGCTGTAAAGCGAGAACAAATTCAGTTTAGTATTTAATTTATGTTTATTATTTAAAAATACACAACATTTTAACAAACTTACAAACACAGAATACAAAGATTGAGATTTTGACTTTTATTAGTTGAGATATATTTTCCAAAGCCCTCTGCGATAATAACGCTATGAATTATTTCCATTAGGTTCTACAGAAAAAACAAATAATTTATATTTCCTGCCCTAGTATATGATGTTTTGACGACTTATTGATAAACAAATATTATATCTAGCTGCCTGGTTTCATTACTTTGACATTCCTCGTTAATTGTTTAGACTTGTAAGTTTGCATTGAAAGCATTGTTTGTTTTTTAAGTTATCATGATTTCTGATTCGAAAAATGTTTTAGATTTTTCAAATACACCAGCACACCACCAGAAATAGCAAATCAAGCTGAGGATTTATTACCAGTAAAATCTAAGAAGAGATGAAAAAATATAGTACCTATATCAAGACTTTGCATCCAGTTATAAATCACATTCTTTAGCACATTATTATGATACATTTTTCTAGAAAAAGTATAGTGTTTCACTCGACGTAAACATTTCTTGAAGCTCGTAAACATTAAAAGTCTCGGCTGCGCCAGAGATTATAATGTGCTTCGACTCTTATGCCCGTATTTATAAACGAACCTCAGCTCATGCTTAAGGTCGTGCTCAGCCAAGTCGGCCTTACGGCGAGTTCGACCTCAATATCGTCTTGTATTTTATAGATGGTACTTCGGGTATTCTCGTTGGAGGTCGACCTCAAGCCAGGGAAGTTAGGGATTACGACATTTTTGATAGATGAGATCGAAAGAAAGAGAAGAATCTAAGCGAATATGACAAAAAACATGCAAAGAAAAAGAAGATTGTGACAAGTGGTAGAATTGTGTATTGTCGTATTGTGTTGTATTTCCCTCCTTAATCTATCTACAACAAGTATAGCTAATCGAGCATTTTTTGGTTTAATTAAAAAATAATAATTCAATTCAAGGTATGTAACAAATCATAATTTCTGTCTAGAATAGTTAATAGTAACTCGAATAATAAATTGCAACTGTTTACATTTTAGATGAATGGTAAATCTGCAGTTTACTCTTGTACAGAAAAAATACTTTTGGCCCAGCTTGTAAAGGAAAATGAGAATATAATTGAAAATAAAAGGACAGGCGGTACTACATTGGTGGAGAAAAAGAAGGCTTGGGAGTGTATAACAACTACATACAACTCTCAGCCTGAAGTAAACACCATACGAACTACAGAGCAGCTAAAAAAGTTGTGGAACAACTTAAAACAAAGGTATAATATTTCATATGTTACATGAATTATAACTAATATTAATTTTTCCATAGGAAACGCAAAGAAACCACAGCACTACGTTATAGCATGCTTGCTACAGGTGGTGGACCCTTCGAAAAACCAAAGTCTGACGTAGTGATGGACTTTGTTGAACTTGCTGCTCCCCATTTAGATGTCAGCGTCGACTGTCCTTGGGACAGCATACAAGTATTTGAAGAACGTATGTATATTTTTTTTGTCAAAATACTTGTTTCATAGTATAATTGTAGGACAAACTGAGGCCAAAAGTCAACTGGAGGAAACTGTGGATGATGCTGAGGTACAGCTGCCAGCTTTTGAAGATATTTCTGACCCTCATTTGCTTCCTTCCACAAGCAAATTAAACGATAAGAAGTCAATATGTGAGTATTGATTGTCAATTTCTAGTAACCTTGTTTGTACATTTAATATTAGTTTCAGTTAATACTTGTCCTGTGACAACTGCTGCTCTCTCGGCTGCTCTTGAGGAATCCAAAACCAAAGTGCAACCAAGAAGTAAGTAATATTAAATGCATTTTTAATTGTTTATAACAGTTATAACAGTTTCAGTTGGCACTCCTAAAAGGAGCACATCAGTTTTAACTGAAAATACTCTACGTGAGAAAAAGCAATAAAACAGCAGCAAGAACTACATTTGCTTAAAAAAAAATTATTGAAGAAGATCTGCAGAGGTCAGAACTTCAAAAGCAGGCAGCTGAGTTTGATCGACAGAGAGCTTCCGATGAAGCTGAATTAGCTGCATTGAAGTTGAAGCAGTTCAGGAAAAGGGTTAGTAGGTATCTATTTAATCTTATATATTATGCTTTTACTTTGATAAATGAGTTATAATGAGTTATCTCTTTTCAGATGCTCTCTGAAGATTTGTAATTATATGTATTTTGTTTTTATATAATGAAATGTTTGTAGTTGGTAGTTTTTTCTTTTACTTAGGTTAAGGTATTTGTTTTTTCTATTTTCTAATGTTAAGGTACTTCTTATTTTCACAATGTTAAGTATTCATAGGTACGGTTGTAGTTTTTAAATTGTGTTTATCTTGTTAAATAGATATAATTGGTAGTTTTCCATTTTGGTTATGGCACTTTATTATATCAAATTTCTTTTTTGTTTTGAGTTAAGCTTGAATATTTTCCATTTTTATAGGTTTTCCGTTATAGATTAATAAATTTAGGTGGTAGTATATTTTTTTTATGTATGTGTTGGTATTTTTATTTATTATGTAGGTACTAGTTGACCTGACAGTGCCCTTGCTCATGGACTACATTTAATTTTTATTTTATAGATATGTGGATGCTTCAAATGTAATTTTTTTTGAAATAAATAGATTATATTATTTTACATGTGTATTCATTTTTGTATTACGTTTGTTTTTAACAAAAAATTTGCATTATTGTTATAAGGGATGGAATGTCAAATAAAAAAAATCATTCAATTAAAGGGAAACTCCTTGTGTTCAGTAAAGACATAATCTTTCCGAGTTGTCTGAGCATATTGAGAGTAAAACCCTAATTTATTATAAAGTAAAATGACAATTGAATTTCAAGAAATCAGCACACAAAAGTAACAAAAACAGTAACAAAATAGACACTGTATTATCTTGCAAAATGTTGTTGAATGAAATATCTTCGAATGTTTAATCCTCGTTCAAAATTAGGTACATTTCCATTTATTGGTAGGATATCAATAATGTTGTCAAAATCATCTTCATTTTCATGCAAACCTATATTATACAGTACAGCTGGTGCACATATAATTGCTACAGATGTATTCAATTTGGTTTGAAGACCTCGTTGGAGACATCGAAACCGTCTTTTCCAAGTTCCGAATAACATTTCGACAACATTTCTTGTTCTTACATGTGCAGTGTTGTATCGGATTTCTGGGTCATTACCTACAATGTATACCAACAAATAACCAATTGACTCCTATGTAGCACACAAAAAAAATACCTGGTTGTAATACAGGGGTCAGTAGGTAGTGCCTACATGCATATCCACTGTCTCCGATTAGTAAACCTGGAATTTCACCCCTTTCCATTCTAACTCTTACAGAACTGCGATCAAATATTAAACTATCATGGCTTGAACCTGGATAACGAACAACAATATCCATGATTTCTCTTCTTGGACCTGAAACAACCTGCACATTTAATGAAAAAAAAAACCCTTTCTATTTCGAAATACTTTCCCATTATTTCCACCAGGGTTTGAGATTTTGATGTGAGTCCAATCAATACATCCAGAAACATTTGGAAAATTAGCGACCCCATAAAAATCGGTATGTATTCCAAAAATTCCTCAATCTCCTCATACATTTTTATTTTAATCACAAAATTATTACAACAAAAAAGCGAGTCTTCATACGTCAATATAAAGGGCAAAGTTAGGTTATGAAGCCATGCTCAAGGTAGGTCGAGACCAACCTTGAGGCGGAGTAGCTGTTTTCACGATCTCAAGGTTGGTTTATAAAAGGCGAATATGGCGCGAACTCATCCTTAAGCATCGAGAGTGACTTGAGCACGGACTATAAATACGGGCATTAAACTGTTCTCTCGCTTCAAAAACTGTTACTTTCGTCGCTCGTAAAACAATATACTATTTGTTACTATTTTGAGAGTATGTTTTTTGTTATTATCATGTTGTAAAATGTACTTCTGTATTCTATACGAATATTCCATACCCATTAATCATTGGCAAAAAATTCTTATATTTATATTAAACTAATTTGAATACAATAACTACTGTATTTTTGTAGGTAAAGAGGTAAACAGGTGAACATTACAGTCAAATCCTGCTCTGCGTTGCAGCGGTGGATCATTCTCGCTTTACTGTACCTATAGTTTCATTTGATATTAAACGTAAACTTCAAGTTTTTTCCTCATAAATTTTTACCTTCAGATAATCCTTTGCTGATCTTAAAGTCCAACTTGAACGAATAACTAAAGCAGGACTGAAACCAGCACAGAAACTTAACATCGTTAAACAATACTTATTGCCTAGATATCAAGATCAATTTCAAAGCGCCATAGTTAAGTTAAAAACTCCAAAAGCCGCTGATAAGAGCATCAGAATTACGCTCAGAAAGATATTAGGACTCAACCGAACCTGCGCAGATGCTAACTTGCATGCTTCCATAAGAGAAGGTGGTTTAGGGGTTTTAAATCTTGCCCTGCAAGTACCCGCCATCATGAAAAGACGTACAACTAATTTAATAAATGGGGCAAAAGAAATAACGGCAGCAGTCCTTTCCCTGCCATTTACAGAACGTCTTTATAGTAAGCGACAGCGATGGTAGCAGCAGCATCATTGCGCGTCGGTTGGCCGAAAAACTGGATGAGGGTTATTCTGGTAATGTTCTCCGTCAAGGTAGCTGTTCAACAGAAAGTGGAAGTTGGGTTAATAATCCTCCGCCCTACTGGTCAGGGTCAGACTATCGTAAAGCTGTGCAACTTCGAGGCAATCTTCTACCAACAAAAGGCATCACATCAAATCCACCCTATGAGAGAAAGTGCAGAATGGGATGCGATCGTAACGAGAGTTCAAGCCATGTATTACAAAAATCTCCTGCAGCACATTGGCAAAGAATAAGGCGGCATGACCAGCTCGTTACGCATACGCGAAAAATTGCCGAGAAGAAAGGATGGATTGTAGAAGTGGAACCCAGAATAAGATGCATCGACGAAGCGCTCAAAATTCCCGATCTTGTACTTCAGATGGGTTGCAGAGTAATAGTGTGTGATGTTATCGTCAGTTGGGAGAGTCCTAGTCCCCTCTCAGTCGCCGCTATATATAGCGAACCGCGCTTTCTAAGTGCCATGGCATCCCGATACCCTGGGAAACAAATCGTCGTGGCCCCTTTAGTCGTGGGTGTACGAATTTCAATTAAAATTCGTACAAAGTGGGTCCGTACGGCCCTGTTTATACCATGTATTTTTACCTTTACGCTTACAACGACCAAAATTCCTTTTTGGCGCGCGACAATTAGGCGATGTTAGCCGATGCTCAAAAAACCGCTAAAAAACAATACCCGACTAAGTAGTCGTTGGCATGCAATCTGCCGAGTGGAACTCAGTGCTTCGCTCTATTAAAATTTTCTCTTTCTCACCCTAAAAAATGGGTTTTTATTTAGTTTATGCTAGTTTATTGAGTTGTTAGTGATTAATTTGTGAATTACTGTAAGTACAGTCATTGTAAATTTACTTTGTTTCTCCGAGATACCTATCTAATTTCCACGTGGTTCCAAAGGGGAGCCATCTCTCTGACATAGTTGTCTAATCGTTTGTATTTGAGATTATTCATATTTTCTTATTTGCGCTGATCATTTCAGACTATTTTCTAACATAAAATATTTGCTAATATTGTTGACTTTAATAGTGAACTATAAATTGTGTGCGGCTCTTTTCGTTAATTTAGTGCAGACTTTAACTGATACGGGTCATAAACTTTACACTTTTTACGGACTTCAATCTTTTGTGTAGACATATATTTTTAGTGTTTTTTAAGTACCTACCTAAACAATTTTCGATTATAGTTTTTTCCAGCTAGTCCTTTAAATAAAAAGATAACTGCTGGAAGTCTGGTCTTTCATTTAGCTTAGCTGAACCTTTAATTATTCGAGTCATTCCTCTGGCTTAAGCCAAGAATGACAAGGTCCGATACCTCAATATCGGTGGTCCTTCGATTACATTACCAAAACCATAATAGGCAGCATTTCCATCCATCGCTATATTATGTCTTCGTCTTAAATGGCTTGATGGAACACCCCCAACACCAAAAACCTGCTTGCACTCAAAAATGGAGAATGCACTAAACATCTAGGTAGGTGTTTATTTATATTTTTGTCTACTTTACTTACTTATTTACTTTTTTATATTAAATTTCTTTATTTTTAATTCTTTACTAATATGTGGCTTCTAATTATTTCTTTATAGTACACCCCCGGCCTATCTTTGGTAGGGACGTGGAGGTGTACTCGTTAATCTATTTGACGGCGCGTCATCTGCCGCAATAAAGTTTCGCTTACGTGATGGATTTCGTAAACGAAATAATAGCGGGGTAGGATAATTTCCTTAGGCCCTTCGCTGTGTTGTTGCGGCTACCGAGGCCTACCTCTCTTAGTTGAATGGTATTGGCGAACCAGGGTAGCACGAAGTCCCCTCCGAAGGGCTATGCGGAGAGTAGACACGTAAGAGAACCTTGAGATGACAGTCCACATGCTATATGATGATTTGAAAGTCTGTAACATCTGGTGCTGTCTAGGTTCGATACCGCTTTTGCGGATTGAGACTTCTACTGAGTATTACTACGTCGAGAGGGTCTGGCCACCATGGAATTCTTTATTTCGCGTTGGTTATTTCTATACACTTTTGTGTAGAACTGGGTCTGTAGAACATAGTCGCTGTGTGTACTACCTCTACGTGGTCCAGCTAGTGCAGGGAGATGATGTGAGGCTTGCCTTGGCGAATGCCTCCGTGTTGTTTACCGAGCGGTGTGACACGGGTCGTCATCTCATGACTGAAGTACACGAGAGATGTGCAGGGGAGACTCTTGAGCGGGCCACGACGGGAGCTGAGGAACGATCCTCCGTTAGTGTGTCGCTCAATTGATCTCTTAACGATCTTCAGACATGTTTGCCAAGCCGGGATTCGGGTGGCTCAGGTCCTCCTCCGGTGTCTGCGACGGTGGTTTCCCATACCGCACTCTCCGAGAATTGCAGATCCAGCCAAGCTGAATAAGCTGTTGGTGCTGCAATTCGCGGTGCGTGTACGAACGTGTCGTGGTTTGGTGGCGGATTACGAGGCGCGGGGATGGGCACTTAGTGGGTCCCTTGCATGATAGATGGTAAAGTTTGCTGCGGCTTACCCACCCATACTACTTGCTGTCAACAGTTACGTCTAGTCGTGGGCTCACGGGTTCACTTGGGTCTAGTCACCTAGGCTCCAGGAATCTCAAAGGCTGTTGACTCGGGGCCACTAGCCCACCACGCCGGAGGTCCTTAAATCACTTCAGGTCAGTCGAAACGAATTGAAAGCCTCGGAAACGCGTCCGCGAAGCGCGGGGGCGAGATTGATGAAGGTGGTAGTGGTCGGGATCCTCCGGGTGACCGAGACCAATTAATTTTGATACTCGATAAATGCCAACTGTGTGACATGGCATACAAAACCAAGACGGGTCTGGGTGTACACAAGACCAAGGCACACCCTGTGGAGGCCAATGATGAGATTGAAGTAGATCGATTGGAGACGCGATGGTCTGCCGAGGAAGAGCGGGTGATGGCGCGGTTGGAAGCGGAAGCCATCATCAGTGGTCAGCGGGCATGACTCTTGAGGGAGTGAAAGGGAAGTAGAAAAGACCCGCCTACCAGAAGCTTGTTCAAGAGTTCATCAGAGCCCTCACGGGGAGTCAACGCTCTCCTTCGCCAGAACAGGTGCCTTTAATCGAAACTCCTGATGTTCCCACAACGGAAACTTTCTTCGGCGCGATTGATAATTTGTCTAGCGTACTTGACGACGAAAGTCTCGGGGACCGAAGTGTGTTCATTAGGGAGCTAATTGCCAGCAGTCGTACGGATGATATCTCGGATCCTCTTTGCAAGACGATTAGAGATATGGCTCCGACTAGGGTGAAAGGCTCCAGCAAGCGCGGCTACCAATCGCCGAACGACCCACATAATGCGAAAGAGAGAAGAAAGGTCAGGTATCGCCGGGTCCAGCAGCTTTACCATAAAAACACAAATGAATGCGCTAGAAGGATTCTCGATGGAGTTGAGGGTCCGCCCACTGTCGAAGTGGCCCCTGCTGAATTTGAACGCTTCTGGAATGAGGTGTTCGAATCTGAGGGGGGAGCCTTTGGTAGGTTGGGTGAGCCCGCTCACTCAATCACCTATGGGCGCCGATTACCGCTGTTGAAATTTCATCTCAACCCACCGCTGTTGCATAAAAGTGTTTATAATATCAAGAAATATATATTTCATAGTCCAATCGTGCGTAAGAAATCAACCGCTCTATTTTTTGTGCCATAAAAAATGCGTTTCTATAGAGATTAAAAATGTCATTATTACTCCTTGTCAAATAAAATAAAATACTGAATTGTCAGAAAAAATTATTCTTTTCTGTATCAATTAAACACACGTCCCAGTCGTTCTTCACTAACTACGTAGCAGCAGCAACATTGATTCTTCAATTCCAAAAAATAAACCTTAAATGTTGAAAATCCCAACATTCAAATGGGTCCTTCGAGCCGGATTTGAACCTATAGCTCAGAAGACTTCGCACGGCTTGGAAACTGGGTGAGAAAATTCCAATTTTTCTTTTTCACTTCAACTGTTGCACTGTGTCAATACGAGTGTACATTCATAAATCAAGAACTTAAAGACAAATGTTTATTTTAGATGTTTATTTCGCAATTATGAGTTACATTATGAACATTACCGCTACCTACCATAGTTTGCAATAGGTGCGTTTCAGGACAATAATCCACGAAACTTTTACGCAAAACCTCTTAGTTTTTTGAACGTGATTTGTGCCGCATCCTTGCTTGTGTTTCGTCTTACTCTGTCAATTTAAACATTATTTCATTTGCCAATTATTGTCAAAATAACTACTTAAAAAAATATATTTGTACCAGATTTTTCTTTCCTGTAACTAGTATTAGGGCGTATATACGCGGGAACTTGTCTGCTATTTTTACCATTGTATTCTATACATTGCACGCATATTCTACTTAAGAGTAATAAGTATTAGTATAGAACTTTGTGTTTTCCAAATATTTTTCTTCAAATTATTGTTTGTTAAGAATTTTGCTAATATGATTCACTTTCTTTGTTATATTTTTAATAGGTCTTTGTTTTATAAATAATATGGATGCTCTTATAAGAAAAGGAGGGCATTGCAAGGGCCGTTTTACAAAAATATTTAATTTGATACAAATAAATGAAAATTCGGACGACATTGAAAAACTTGGTATTCGCAAAGCCGCGTTAAACGAAATTTTGCAAACATATAATGTCATTGCAGAGCAAATTGCTCTATTTGTTCTTGAAGACGAGCCCGTGCAAGTCCCTGAGGACGAAGATGTAGAAGGGTTGATTTTGGACGCTATATCTTTCATTAACACCAAGCTAAAAGCTTTACAAACACTTGACTCAAATTCTACTCAAACTAAAGTTCACCAGCAAAACGTTTTACAGCAAATTAATGTTAAACTTCCTGACATATCAATAAAACCTTTTAGCGGTTCATCCTCAGAATGGCAGTCTTTTTACGACATATTCGAAAAACTAATAGTCAATAATTGTCAACTTGACAAATTGCACAAACTTATTTATTTAAAAAGTTATTTAAGAGATGAGGTTCTCAAATTAGTAGACAAGTTGCAGCTAGTTGAGACAAATTTCGACATAGCTCTTAACACTTTGAGAGAACGTTACGAGGATAATTATTCTATTATTGAATCCCATTTAACGAATTTATTTGAAAATTTACCAAATCTGACAAAGGTAGATAAAAACAATTTACGTGATTTTTTAACTACTATAAAACAAAATATTAGCGCGTTAAAAAGTCTTGGCGTTCCCATCGAACAAAGTGACTTAATATTAGTACATATTTTTTCTAGAAAATTAGATTTTAATATCAGAAAATCTTACAGATTACAACGAGATATTAAAAAATTGCCAACTTTGGAAGATTTTTCATCTTTCTCAGAAAAACATTGCCGTGTCTTAGAAGATTTAACTCCCACAAACTCTAGTTCGACAAAATTGAGTCCAAAGCCGGTCAAAAAATTGTCGCACTATTCAAGTTCGTCAGATGTTCGTCAGTGGCGTACACTATTAAAAAATGTTCTTTCTGAAACTTGGAAAATCACAACATATATAGGTGTCTAAAGTTCAAAGGAACTTCAAATAATAACAAAATTAAGTTCGTACTGAATAATAACCTTTGTCAAAATTGTTTAAACAATCACAGTACCAACAATTGTCAGTCAAAGCATCGATGTATTGTGTGCGGTGCTTCACACCATACAATGTTACATGATAGCCAGATTTCCTCAGTTTCTCAACGTTCTAGTCAGAGAACTTTTAATAATAACAATTTCAATCCTAACATAAGTAACAATTCAAACATTCGTTCGAATAATAATCAAAACAATCGCGCGTCCGACAATTCTCGGAATGATGGCGGTACTTGGATTCGTAGCAATCACGTGAATAGATCACAAACTCGCAATGATAATCCTCATGATCAGCCTAATCGCCCAAGTCAAAATTCCATTTCTTGCGTACCAAATAATGACAACTCAGGTGATACAAACGTTGAAAATACGACTAGCCTTTCTTCATGTTCAAAACAACAATTTCATGTTCTTTTATCGACAGCAGTCGTCACAATTTATAGCTATAATGGAGAGCCCATTAAAGTAAGGTGTCTCCTAGACAGTGGATCTCAAACATCATTTTGTACTCAAGATTTGGTTGAAAAACTTGGCCTAAGCACTTTCTCTAAGCCTTTACAAATCTCCGGAGTATCTGATAGTTCGATCACCTCCACACAAATGATTAACTTAAACATTCACTCTAACTCAAATTCTGAAAAACAGTTTAAGATAAGATCTGCAATATTAAACAAGATCACTATTGATCTTCCTCAAGTTACACTTAACATTAACAATCTCAACATACCCGAGGACATTACTCTAGCAGATCCTCAATTTTATCAAAGCTCAAAAATTGACATGCTCTGTGGAGCAGACATTTATTACAATCTTTTAGTGCCGGGCATGATACATATAGGAAAAAATAAGCCAATATTATTTAATACTCACTTAGGTTTTATAGTCGGGGGGAAAATTGGTCTCATTCAAGATCACACTCAAACATCATCGTTTACTTCAGTCATTTCTAACAACGTTTGCATGTCTTCTCAAATTTATGAAACTAGTGATCTCCTAGAAAAATTTTGGTCACTTGAACAAATCAATCAAACATCTAATCTAACTCCAGAAAATCAACTCTGTGAAAAAATATTCAGAGACACAACCATAAGACTTCCCAATGGTCAATTTCAAGTAAATCTTCCTCTCAAGAGCCCCAATTTTATATAGCAGGAGAGAAGTTCTCGTACAAAGACTATTTATCCAACTTTCAATTATTCTTATTTTAATTTTAAAATATGAATCCAGACGCTCAACGTCCCGAAGGCAACAACCTTCCCCTCCCCCGAACTCCAGGTCAATACTGGGGTAAGAAGGAGAATCAGAGGAACAGAAATGTTCCCAATGTGCGTGACCAAATGCCGAGAGCCGCGGAAACGCATCCAAAACGGATCAAGCGCCACCAGCGCTTCCGAAACCCACCCGCGTCCATGAGGCGCCGACACACACAGCTGTGTCCCACAGCTCGCCTAGCGAGTCATCGGTATTCTCAACCGGAGTATCGATCAGGGAAACCAACGCCCGCTTGACCTTCAATGTAAGTGCACCAGCACTGATTGATGTGTCGAGGCGAATGTTTGCAGAACTCCTAACGGACGATGCAAATTTGGGCAAAGTACTCCTTCCGGAGTACCTTGATTACTACTCCACTGCTATGCTGTGGTTTAGACAGATCACCCTCAAAGAGAAAAACTCTCAGCCTCTAACCACTGAGGAGCAGGATTTAATCACTTTAATCCAGAGTATTTCTTTTTCCGTTCCCGAACCACTAAACCTGTACATCAAAAGTATAGGTAATATAGAGACGTCACTCAAACAACATCTCTATCCAAGCTTTCCGCCGCTTTCTACCGTCGCCATCGACGGCTATGGCGGATACTACGGTCTTTTGACCGTCCCAGAAGCTGCTCGCCCAGAGGCAGATCTGGTTCACAACCTCTATGAAGAGGTTCCATGCTTAGGCGTACTTTCGTACGCTGTAAGCCAAGCAATTTCGGACAATCCACCAGGTCCGTACGTAAGTCTAGTAACTTACAATGGTCGTCAGCCGACTCAGAACCTCCTAGGATTCAAACCCTTGGGAGCTCGCCGCAACGAGGCTAAGAATTTAGCCTTCGCAGAGGAAATCACCGCTGCCACCTTCCCCTCCTACCCTCAAGGTACGGGGATATGTATTAACTTCCTAGTTAGTATATCCAACCAACTTGCCTAGACTCGAACTATGCGGTGCATTGTTATTATCCCGCTTAGTAGAAAAAATAGCGGCGATTTTTAATAATATCCTTAGATTTGAATCCGTCAATTTATGGACAGATTCAGAAATCGTTCTATGCTGGTTATCTGCACATTCTTCCAAATGGTCAACATTTATGGCGAATCGTACCGCTGAGATACAAGGCCTGGCCGAATCTTTCACTTGGCGACACGTTTCTTCCGAAGAAAATGCCGCCGATCCCCTATCCCGCGGTATTTCTCCCGAAAAAAATTGAACACTGTGAACTATGGTGGAAAGGACCAAGATTCTTACGAGATCTTGATTTTGACCCCAGTAAAATCATACCCAAAGCTTCAGAACATAATGACGCATTCAAGGAAGAGCGTAGTGTGAAAAAGATTTCCCTACATGTTTCCATAACCAATGAATATTGGTATTCGACGTTTCTAAAGTATTCTAGCTTTAATCGCCTGCAAAGATCCATCGCGTTTGTTTTCAGGTTCATAAGCAATTTGAAATCCAGTCCTGACAAGGTTCTTGATGACTCATTAACTATTGAAGAGTTACATTATTCTCATAATTTCATTATAAAAATTCTTCAAGAAAAACATTTCTCTAAGGAAATAAGCTGTTTAAAAAACGACAAAGTCATATCTAACAAGTCGATTTTATCGCTTAGCCCCTTTTTGGACAAAGAAGGGATTTTAAGGGTTGGTGGTCGTCTCTCAAGGGCAGATATACCATTTGATCAAAAATTTCCTATTTTGTTACCCGCCAAAGATTACGTGGTCAACTTAATTCTTAGAAAACAGCATTTAGACCTATATCATGCAGGTCCACAAACCGTTCTGTCACATACTAGGCTTCGCTATTGGCCTCTCAATGGCTTACGAGCAATTAAAAAACTAGATGTCAGATCTTCCAAAATTCCTAGTAAATTTCTCAAAACCATTCGCAAAGGTTGGCGTCGATTTTGGTGGTCCGATGCTTATCAAATCTTCTTCATTACGGCAAGCTAAGCTTGTTAAATGCTACTTCGCTGTTTTGGTATGTATGGCTACGAAAGCTACACATCGAAGTAGTTTCAGACCTCACAACGGATGCGTTCATTTGCACGCTCAAACGGTTCATATCTCGAAGAGGTAATCCTTCTGTCATACTCACTGACAACGCCACAAATTGCCAAGGGTCAAGAAATGAAATAAAAGAATTTTACAACTTCTTCAAAAATGATAAAAATAATAAAGACATTAAAGATTATCTCTCTCTTAGAGAAATTCAATGGATATTCATTCCTCCCCGTAGTCCACATTGGGGTGGACTGTGGGAGAGTTCGATTAAAAGCACAAAGTATCACATTAAAAGAGTAATTGGAGATTCTCATTTTACCTTTGAAGTACTAAGCACTATCTTATCTCAAATAGAGGCAATCCTTAATTCAAGACCGCTTTGCGCTCTTTCAAATGATCCTTTAGACCTAGACGTTTTAACGCCAGGTCACTTTCTCATAGGTTCCAGTCTGACGTCCTTTCCAGAAAAACCTTTGCAAACTAATAAACTTTCAATGTGGAAAAATATGACAAAAATTCAACAGACTTTCTGGAAAAGGTGGTCAACTGAATATCTTAACCAGTTACAGAATAAACCAAAATGGCTAATTCAGAAAGAAAACATAAAGGTCAATGATCTTGTCCTCATAAAGGAAGACAATATGCCTCCTCCAAAGTGGCTGAGAGCCCGAGTAACGGAAATCATTCCGAGCGCAGACAATAAAGTTCACGTCGTGAAATTACGAACAGAAAACTCTGAGTTCACTCGCTCTATCGCAAAGATATGTCCTTTGCCATCAAACGAGTGATGGTCCTTCGAATTGGTTTCCTCTCCTCTTGAAGCAAACGCTTCAAAGGGGGGGAGTATGTTGAACTTTCATCTCAACCCACCGCTGTTGCATAAAAGTGTTTATAATATCAAGAAATATATATTTCATAGTCCAATCGTGCGTAAGAAATCAACCGCTCTATTTCTTTGTGCCATAAAAAATGCGTTTCTATAGAGATTAAAAATGTCATTATTACTCCTTGTCAAATAAAATAAAATACTGAATTGTCAGAAAAAGTTATTCTTTTTTCGTATCAATTAAACACACGTCCCAGTCGTTCTTCACTAACTACGTAGCAGCAGCAACATTGATTCTTCAATTCCAAAAAAAAAAACCTTAAATGTTGAAAATCCCAAAAACCGCCGACGAATGTCGTCGGAATAAGGTTACTAACTGTAAGGCTGTGGGATCTGACGGAATCAGGCCTGTGGACTGGAATAAGTTTCCGTCCGAACTCCTTGCGATTTTCTTTAATTCGATCATGGCGCGCAAACGTCTCCCTAATGAGCTACACGCGTCGAGAACCGTCTTCGTCCCTAAACAGGTCGAGGCGGGTCTTAAGCCAACACCCGCGGACTTTCGTTCGTTATCCATTCCTGCAGTAGCCGTGAGGCACTTGCATAAAATCTTGGGCTCCAGACTTGCGGACGCTGAGGGACTGCTAAGCGACGAGCATCGCGCTTTTCGAAGGAATGTCGATGAAATCGCAGAGAATCTGTGTATCCTGAGAACAATCATTGGGAAAGCCCGCCGGTTGAAGCAGACGGTGCATATGGCTGTGCTGGATATCAGCAAGGCCTTTGACACCGTTAATCATGACAGTCTCCTTGGTGCCTGCAGAAGCTCTGGAGTCCCGGAGGATATGCTTGCCTAACTCACGAGCGTCTACAACAACGGACACACCGTTCTAGAAGTTCCGAATGGTGGCGGTAGGAAGTCGCAGGTTAAGCCGGTGCGTAGGGTTCGACAGGGGGACCCACTTAGCCCTGTATTATTTTCCATCGTAGTTGATCGAATTTTAGAGAATGTTTCGCGTGATGTTGGTTTCGATTTGGACGGTCATCGCATCTCATGGTTGGCTTTTGCCAACGACCTAGTCCTCATGTCCACGACAAGGTTGGACTGCAGCGTAACATCGACGACCTTAGTCGCGAGGTCTGTCGTGCGGGTATGCCGCTTAACCCGAAAAAGTGCAAAGTCCAAATTAGTAGGTGCGAAGTGTATCCCTTAATTTAACGTTTCGTAGTGAAAATTTCTTGTGAGCGTCTTCCAGAAATCAGGATATGGTAAATTTTAGGGTTTGTTTATATTATCTAACCTAAAATAGCTGTTTTTCGGTCAGTAAAAACCACGTTTCGTCTAGAGTTGTTAGTTCAACTTGGGTCCTAATTCTTCTTTTTCTCGCAATCTGTCCAATAGTACATACATTGAAAATTTTCTGAGTTGATTTTAAACTAGAATATTCTAAGTTTGGAATCTGACCATACGAAGGTTGAAAAATTTGTTCCAAAATTTCCACCCCAACTGTTGCTCTTTTGGTCGAGAAAATTCGAAAAAACCACCCTCCTCCCCTAAAATCCACCCCTATTTTGAAAATAGAATTTGTTGAAAGTGCTTTCTCTAGACGTCTGGCGGTCCAGGGAGCACCTCCAAAAATTTCCCAAGTCCAATACCAAGAACTGGCGGAATTCAACAAAGGCAGGGGATTATTTCTAAATCTAACATACCTCCCTCCAGCTATACGGAGCGGAGTACCCCTGCCGACAGACCAAGGGTAGAAGATACCGGAAGGCCCAACACGGCCTACAATTGCGTAATTTGCAATCGACAATACGAAACAAAAACCGGATTGGCCAAGCACAACAAAACATGCGGAGTACGGAGTAGGCAGAAGTGTCTCCACTGTGAGGAGACATTTGACACCTCCCGTGGTGTAAGTACGAGCTCACGCAGACATTATCCAACAAAACGATGCAAGTCAGACTCGGAACACCGAGGCAGATATACTGAGGGATATGGCTGAGGCGGAGTCAAAACTGGCTCCCAACAGCCAGGTCCTCGTGATCCTGGTCTATAAAGACCTGCTTGCGTCATTGAAAGTGCATAACAAAAAGTCAATGACAACCATACTCAATGCAGCTGCGGCTACCAACAATAGAGCCGCCGCGAATCCGGAAACAGCAGAAGTCCCTAACCATCAAGGGACCACAATCAACACAGCCTCAACCAGGATAGGCATTAAGTGGATCGTTGTCTTCTAACGGTCTTCAGCCTGGTCTACCGACGTTCGTCCTACCAGGGGCCCTATTCTGTAACATGTGAGAGTGCTCGTGCACGACTACTCATCGATAGGAGTACTCTCTCACTCATCGCTCACATGGTCCTTAAAAACCCTATTCACGATGATTCGACTCGTCTACTACATGTTGTCCAGCGTTGCCAAGTAAAACGACTAGCTTTGACCTATTATTAGTTCTAATGTACTGTCAGTAGTTTAGCAAAATATAAACATCTGTTTGAGACATCTGTGGTTTGAGAAGAAATGTTTTTCTACTGGATGTGATGTGGGAAATAGAGGAAGTTATAATAATTTATTGATACGAAAATGTTGTGTGAGGCGCAAAAAACAATTTTAATTAATTTTATCAATCAAAATGAAGAGTTGCGAAGGGGACAATTTACGGCAAGCTTTTCATACAAAAAAGCCCAACAACTTTGGGAAGAAGTTACAATTAAATTAAATAGCATCCCAAATGGACAATCCAAAGATTGTAAAAAATGGAGGAAAGTGAGTATATTTTGTTTTTTATTGTTTAACAAATAGAGGAAATCGTGTATAATTAACTACAGTAGCTTATGTCGTTTTTCCTTTCATGACAGACATGGCAAGATATGAAAAAAAATGCAAAGTCGAAAAATGCCCTCATTAATCGGCATAGGAATATGACAGGAGGAGGCCCAGCGTGCTCTAAAACTCTCAGTCATACAGAAACTGAGGTTTTAGACATGCTTAGCCCTATCCAAATGGATGGGATAGGAGTCCAAGAAACCCCAGTTGAATTTTCATTTAGTGAAAATGTAGATTAAGTTAGTACCTACTTATTTTCTATGACCCGACAAGTGCTTTTGTTAGGGCAAAACTTAACTTCAATTGAATCCTGTTCTTACTAGAAAAAACTAGTTTCAATTAACTATCACCTAAACATATTTTCAGTAAGATTATTAGAATGTATCCTTCTAGTAAGATCGGGTTTTTCTTGAAATCAGGGCATTAATGTAATAATGACATTATTTTATACTAATTTTTGTTTGTGTCCTTTAAGAATTTGCAGGATAATGATGTTTCAGCCGAGGTAACTGGAAGGGCTAGAGAAGAGGTAACAAACAGGTTTTCTTTTTAAAATTATTTGTAATAAACTATTACTTGTTTCAGGTTTTGGTGTTACATGAAATAAACCAGGTTGCTGCTGTCATTTCTGCTGAGGAGCAGAATAATGAGGTAATACAAACAAATCAATAGAAAACGGGTGTCAAGTTTTTACCAATTTTTTATGATTGCAGGCTCTTCGGGAACACACCTACAATTTGCAGTATCTGGTGTCAAAAAACCTGAAAGCCAGACCTCAACCTCCCAAAAAAACCACAAAAACGGCTCGGCTGCAAACATCATTGGCACTTAGCCAAAAACATTTAGCCTCCATGAATGAGCGGAATAATGTGGAATCGGAGTACAACAAACAAAGAATATTTATGGAAACAAGAAAAATGAGGGCCCAGCTAAGGATGGAAAGGCAACAAAATAGTTGGTGGAGAAATTTGAAAAATTAATGTTTTCTTAATTTGTGTTTATTTATAGCTGTTATTTTACTTTTTTTATATATTTGGCTATACTATGTGTCAGCCGAATGTGAAAAAACACCGATTTAAATTTTTATTTTCGAAACAAGTAGCTAAGAGAAAAAAGTAAAATCTACAATTGTTTGGATGGCTTAATAAAAAATTTAACAAAATCCAAAAATAAATAAACTATTATATGTACTAAAATTGAATAGATGAGGCTTTTACTTGTTGAAGATCCATACTAAACGATGAAATAAAACAATTTAATTTGCTTAAATCTTAAGCAAATTAAATTGTTAAGATTTAAGCAAATTAAATTGTTTTATTTCATCGTTTATTATATGTACCTACAAGGGTACCTTGTTTTACAGTTTGCCTCATATCATAGTTTATTTATTTTCGAATTTTGTTCAATTGTTTATGAGAGGTCACTAATGGCTGTCCAAACAATTTGTAGGATTTACTTTTTTCTCTTAGGTCCTCGTTTCGAAAATAAAAATTTAAATCAGTGTTTTTCCCAAGTTTGTGTGCATTTGTTTTACTCCTGTGATGTTACCTTGTGATTGTTTTTATATGGCAGTTCTATCGGGTTGAGTCGGCAGAACAGGGTACCTTGTTTTATGGTTTCACTTATATCATAGTTTATTTATTTTTGGAGTTTGTCCAATTTTTTTATGAGCGGTCACTAACAGCTGTTCAAACAATTTGTAGGTTTCACTTTTTGCTCTTAGCTCCTTGTTTCAAAAATAAAAATTTAAATCAGTGTTTTTTCACATTCTACCGACTCGAGCTGATAGAACGGCCTTACATTTGTTTTTTATTTTTTGTTTACTGTTGAGAATTTGATTTTTAGTTATTTTGTTAATATTATTATACATTTTATCATAAAATACATTAGTTTCATTTTTTGAGTGGTAATAACCTTGTTAGTCCAAATGAGTTTTTAAATGTTTATTTATAAAAGATTTAAATTATTATTGGTTAAACAACTTCAAACTAGTAATAAATTTGCAGTTTTCTTAGATAATTTTCTTATTCTTCCAAGAGCCTCGATAAAAGAATATAAAATATACATTAAAAAAAAAACATAATATTTATCATACGTGAATAATATTTATTGAAATGTATGTCCTAATATACAATTGATAAATAATAGGTACAATGGGTGGCAAAAAGTCACAACATAATATTATTTTTAAATTTTAATTATAGTGTGTGTCAATTATTATTTGTCTTAACAGTCTTCCAGCTTCCAAATCATTCTGCGCCGCTAAATTATTAACTGCTACAACCTGGTTTTCTTGAATTACTCCAAGATCCGCATTAAAAAACTCTTCGTCTCTTTCTGGCTCTGGAATTCTATTTTGCACACAAATATTGTGTAGCACACAACACGCTATTATTATTTTGGCCACTTTTACTGGCTGGTAGTGGAGAACCCTATGTTTCAAGAGACATCGAAACCTGTTTTTTAATAAACCATTGCACTGTTCAATGTTGCTCCTTACTCTCTTAAAATCATTATTAAATTGCTCCTCTGCACCGGCAGCAGGATTTCTCAATGGTGTTAGCAACCAAGGCCGCAGAGGATAGCCTGTAACAAATAATGGTAAAGATGATGGTCAAGATTATAATATGTTAATTAATTTTTTTACCAGAATCGCCTAGCAAAAAAAAGTTGTTTTGGGGTTCTCGGCGATAAACTCTTTCAAGAACTGTCGAAATATTTGATTGCCCCCAAATATATGCGTCATGCGTACTGCCTGGAAAATTGGCATTTACATTCATTATTTTTAGGTTTTCATCACATACTTGAAATATTAACATTAAAAAAAGAAGAGAAAATGTAAAATACTTTACCAGTTGTACATTTAGGGAATGGTAATTTTTCCTATTAACATATATATGTTCCTCTTGGATTGGTCGTACAACTGCCACAGGGGTGCAATCAATAATACCAATTCCCCCACGAATGCCAGTTGAATGAAAAAAGCTAAAAAAATGCAATTCAAGTCAAAACTTTGTAAAATCATTGTAAGTTCCATTATAATTTCTACCTTGCTCTCCGCTGTGACAGCTCTTCAATATTCTGTGGAAAACAGGTCCAGCTCCCAATAATTTCTGGCCTATTCAAGGCACTGGTGACCTCTTCAATGCATCTACAAACACTGTTTTGACTCATTCCACAAAAAAAATTGGAACCTGTCACAGCTTGATAGCTGCCTTGGCCAAAAAATAAAAGAGTCACCAACAACTGAAAATAATTCAAAATAAATATTCCTGTGACATTGATGGCTTATCTGCAACATTATTTCTAAAACTTCCTGATGTGGTAATCAACATAGGTATTGACCTCCTTGATCAACGAATCATTTTAAAAGGGTGTATTTCTCACCTGCCTGAAAATGGCTGTAATCGTTCCACTTCATAAGGGTGGTAAAAAAGATGAAGCTTGTAATTACAGACCAGTAAAATTAATGTTCTTACCTTTGTTCTACAACTTAAACCTGATGTTCTTTGGGGAGCTTGCAAAAATGGCGTTAGCTCATCCAAAAGAGCTGTTGAAGTGTCTTTATTTAGGCGAAAATGCTTAATAAAATTAAAATCGGACAAGACCAAGAAAGGATCTTGATGCTGGAAATACAGGCGAGGTATGTTATTTGCAGCTTGTTCTTCGGCATCTTCAACATTATCTATTAGCATTTGCATCACTAAATCGTCATCATTCATTTTAAAAACAATAAATAAACAATTAAACTCCAAAAACTAAACATGCATAATATTTAATCATAGAGACTAAAGAGACACATGTCGGGTTACAATCAGAGATAAGGGTTACAATACAATCTTCAATTTTCGTTTTGTTCTGTGACTAAAGACAATGTGCGCAAGTCCATTCTCTCAAATTCTAACAGTTCTCTTGGTTTTACCCAGTAGAGTACTCGTATAGGAGTATATGAGCACTCTCTTACCTTTCCTGAATACGAATTTTATAATTTTAGGAGAGTGACATGCGCAGTAAAGCTAATTTGTGAGAGAGAGCTCCTACACGACTACCCACACAAGTTAGTGAATAGGCCCCCAGGTGGATGGCGTCCTTGGGTGGACTACTAATTCCAGATCTCTGGTTGAACGGGAAGAAGCCCTTGGTACGGCATCACCTGGTAGTGAGTTGCCTACACAATTTACGAACTACGACCAGTCTAGTGGGCCTTCGACAAGCCTAAAACTGGTACTGAGGGGACGAGACATGGACTCTCAGGTGGTCAGCGTCAGCAATAATACTTTTATAATATTGGATTTATCAACAATGATATAAAAGTATTAGTAAGCAAAAAACATAAAGTTTTTCAATTGAAGACATAAGACATTTTTTACAGTTTACAAATAGAGACTGGTAAGGTGAACTCCAACGAGGTCGTTGCTACTGACTGGAGTTCATTTGTTCATAGTGTATATTGCACATATAGTTATTTAATAGAAGTATAAACCTGAAGTGACTATTAAATAGTGTTTAATTAACAACAACCCCTAAACCATTACAAAGTAAGGGTCCACAGTAAATTCATTACAAGTGTGTTGTTCATTTGCTCTCTTCACGATGGGATCCGAGTGGATGGTGTCAAGGAATTGAATAAATTCCCGTCACCATTCTGTGTGGAGTGTCCATCTATGCACGGGAACCCTTAAGTTTTGGGGCGAGAAAGGAGAGACTACCGTTTCAGATATGTTTTCCAAGCCGGGATTCGGGGGCTTAGGTCCTCCTTCGGTTTCTGCGACGCTGGTCTCTCATACCGCATTCTCTGAGAATTGCAGTTCCAGCCCAAAGCTGCATCAAGGCTGTTTCAAGCAGAGGCCACCATCAGTGGCCAAGTCCACTTCATGAATGATAATTTAACACCGCTGATGCTGGGCAGGACTCGCCGGGTCCAGCAGATTTACCATAGGAAGAAAAAAGAATGCGCAAGAAGGATTCTGGATGGAGTGGAGGGTCCGCCCACTGTAGAAGTGGCCCCTGCTGGGAGCCTATAACCGCCGACGAATGTAGTCGGAACAAGGTTAATGGTGGTAAGGCTGCGGAGCCTGACGGAATTAGGCCTGGCGACTGGAATAAGCTTCCGTCCGAACTTCTCGCAATTTTCTTCAATTTGATTATGGCGCGCAAACGACTGCCTGATGAGTTGTACGCGTCGAGAACCGTCTTCATCCATAACAAGGTTGAGGCGGGACCAAAACCAACACCTGCTGACTTCCGACCGCTATCCATTCCTGCAATAGCCGTGAGGCACCTGCAATCTTGGGCTCCAGACTTGCGGACACTGAGGGTCTTCTGAGCGACGAGCAGCGCGCTTTTCGAAGGAATGCTGATGGAATTGCAGAAAATATGTGTATCCTGGAAACAATCCTGGGAAAGCGCGCCGGTTGAAGCAGACGGTACATTTAGCTGTGCTGGATATCAGCAAGGCCTTTGACACCGTTGATCATGATAGTCTCCTTGGTGCCTGCAGAAGCTCTGAAATCCCGGAGGATATGCTAGTCTACCTCACGGACGTCTATGACAACGGACACACTGTTTTGGAAGTACCGAATGGTAGCGGTAAGAGGTCGCGGGTTAGGCAGGCGCGTGGGGTTTGACAGGGGGACCCACTTAGCCCTGTTTTATTTTCAATAGTAATCGATCAAATTTCAGAGGATGTCTCGCGGGATGTTGGTTATGAAGTGGGTGGTCATCGCATCTCGTGGTAGGCTTTTGCCGACGATTTAGTTCTCGTGTCCACGACACAGGTTGGACTGCAAAGCAACATCGACGATCTTAGTCGCGAGGTCAGTCGTGCGGGTATGGCGCTTAACCCGAAAAAGTGCAAAGTCCTTTCTCTGGTAGCTTCTGGTCGGAATAAAAAGCTGAAGGTTAATATCCAACAGCTCTTCAAGATCTGTAATTATCCCGTCCACCAAATCTCTGTGGTGGAATTATGGAGCTACTTGGGAGTTGACTTCATCGGATCTCGGGTGAGTGGAGCTAGAGTGTCAGTGGGGTCCGAATTGGAGCGCTTGAGCAAAGCTCCTCTAAAGCCGCAACAGAAATTGCACATCCTAAGGATGTACCTGATACCGAGGCATATTCATACATTGGTAGCCAAGGGCTTCTTCCACGCCCCGATAAGGTTCGGTGGTATTGGAGTTCCTGAGTTATCAACTTATATCCCTCATCTGAGACTAAGGAGGATTGTGCAGCTGCGTAATTCTCTGGTGCCCTCGGTCGTTGCTTACTTTGGCGAGGAGACTTGCAATATTGAACGTGAGTGGTGTCTCGCCAGACTAAGGAACGTCCCTAACCCCGATCAAACCGGTAGTCTGCATCTGTACTGGAAACAGCTCTGGAGCAATGCGGTCAACGGACACAGCTTGAGATTGTTTGACAAGTCAAAGTTTAACTCAAGCTGGGCCCGTCGGCAAGATCCGTATTTTAACCCTTCAGAGCCCGACGGTAGTTTTAGTTACCAACGAATATTTGATGAACGTATAAACTAACTAGAAACTCAGCGTTGATAAATGCCTGACGGTACTACCGATCTCCCAACGAGTTAGAATGATTGCGCATGACGGGAAAGTATATATTGTGTACGTTTTCGGTCAGTTTATCAACAGGTGTTTATTGCAGTACGACGTGTTCCTTAGATAAAGGAATTGCGAACTAAATTCGAATAAATTCAGTATTCTGCAGGTTAGTAGTTATGTTTAATGATAATTGCAACTGTTTTTTTCGCAAATTTGTAAATGGAAAATAATTTTCAACTTAGCTCACCCTGTAATATAATATTATGTATACATATTTTATTGAATAATTATTATAAAATAATTTTCAACTTAGCTCACCCTGTAATATAATATTATGTATACATATTTTATTGAATAATTATTAGTTAAGTATAAATATGATATCATTGAAATGTGTGCATGTTTGCAATTATTGGCACACGCCGTTAATTGCGACATTACTGCTAACAAGCAAATAATTATATTCCAGGTAGGAAGTTGTAGTTCGATGACCAAGCAATATTTATTGCTTGGTTCATAATTTGGTTTCATGTCTCAGCATAAGACATTTTGGAAATTGTGTTTTTTTACATAGCATGCCTACTGGCCTCGTACTTCGGTATTAAAAAGTACCGAAAAATGCTGGAAGCCAAGATTAGAAGAGAGGTCAACCAGAATCGTCAACAGCTAGCGTAGAAATAAACTATCTAGAACAACGTAGTACAAGAGGATATCCATGAATGGTGAAAATAAAATAGTGAACAAGTAAGTATTTTGGGGCAATCAGAGACATTTTGACAAATAGACTAAAATACGCACAAGCTTTAGACACTTCACGTAGAAGGGACGATTCTGATACAACAACATCCGAGAACGAGTCAGAAATGGCCGAAACATTTGATTTGAAAACAGCGGCAGGTATGTTGCCTATTATGGACGGATCTGAAAATATCACAAATCAGCTCATAGATGCTATTGAACTCTATGACGAGTTATTGAATACCGAGGAAAAAACAATGTTATCGAAATACGTATTAAAAACTAGATTGTCTCAAAATGCCAAAATTCGATTGAAGTCCGCGTATAATACTAACGCATAGTTGATTTCCGACCTAAAAACACACTTTATAACGAAAAAATCAGCATCAACTTCATCTTTCGAACTCATAAATGCAAAACAAAATGATAAATCATTGAATCAATTTGCCAAATTTGTGGAAGATTTACTGGTTAACCTTACACTCACTCAATCTGGAAGTAACGCTGGCAATCGCGATGTTTTACGAGAGGTAAATGAAAGAACAGCAGTAGACGCGTTTGCAAATGGACTTCAAAATAAAGAATTGCGGACAATAATTAACCCTTAACTGGTGACCCTGGGTCTGTGAAACCCATTGAAATAATCAAATCCACCCCCCTCTTAAACTGTAGCAAATTTTGGCCAGCCCAGTCAGGTACCCTCCTACTTTTCAGTTGTGAGTGAGACGCCGTGCAGCACGTGCTATTATTTGTAACAATATAAGTCTCGCGAATTTTTGAAAACTCAATAGGGTCTGTGAGACCCATTGTCACCATATACGTATTAATCGTGCAATGGCTTCTGGGAGTAAAAAAGTGCGGCATTCGGATACAAATTTCGAAAAAGTTGTACTACAGTGGTATAATGCGCACGAGAGTGACTTTAGTGACCGCTATCATGAAATTGAAGACCCAGACTACTGCAGCGATCACGATTCGGCTTCAGAAATAGAAAATAATGATGTATCCGAAAATGATGTTGCGCCAGAAAATGAAGAACCAGAACACGAACATCATAGAGCTTATTATGGGAAAGATCGATTCAAATGGGCAATTACAGGTGTATACAACTTTTCTTTTCCAATATTCGGTATTATACATTTAACTACTGCGTATTTTCTAGGACCCGCACCTCACAGAACTGCAGCTCATAATATAGTTTCACATCTTCCTGTCGTTCGAGGGTCTTTGAAAGAAATTGGTAAAAACGGTACACCTTTTGAAATATGGAATCATATTTTTTTCGAGAATATGTTACAAAAGAAAAACTTACACACATTAATACTAAACTAAATAGCGTGAGACAAAATTATTCTCGAGAAAATAAACCAGAACTAGCAGAATTAGGAATCGACGAATTAAAGGCGTCCATAGGCATTCTCTATTTCACCTCAATTTTTAAGTCAAACCATGAAGACGTGGAGACTTTATTTTCTACAGATGGAACTGGTCGAGACATATTTAGGTACAACATGTCACTGAAAAGGTGTTAGACCATATTAGCTTGTCTGCGATTTGATGATGCTGATTCTAAACAGCAAAGAAAAGAAATTGATCCTGCGGCAGCAATTTCATCGATTTTTGACCAGCTTGAGCAAAATTCACAAAAGTGCTACTTAATTGGTGAGCTAGCTTGTATCGACGAGATGTTGGTTGGCTTCCGAGGCCGTTGCAAGTTTCGCATGTACAAAGGAAGCAAGCCAGAAAAATATGGAGTGAAGGTTCAAATTTTGACTGATGCACGAACTAGTTATTTTTATAATGGCTATATTTATACAGGAAAAGGTAGTGACGGCCATACTTTATCGCAAGAAGAGAAAAGAAAACCTATTCCAACTCTGTATTACGACTATGTCAGCCTATTGTGAATACTAACCGCAACATTACGGCAGACAATTGGTTTTCTTCAAATGAACTTGTTCAGGAGCTAAAATTGAGAGGTCTCACATATGTAGGCACTTTAAAGAAAAATAAAAGGCAAAGCCCTCCACAATTTTTGCCGCAAAATAACAGAGTAGTAGGATCCTCTTTGTATGGGTTTACCAGAGACATGACCCTTTTGTCATATGTTCCGAAAAAAAACAGAGCTGTAGTGTTGGTTTCTTCGCTCCATCATCAAAAGTGTACTGATGATGACACTGGGAAGCCCGAAATAATTGCTTTTTATAATAACACTAAAGGGGGCGTTGATTCTTTTTGATCAAAAGTGTGCCACATACTGCACCAATCGAAGAACCAGGCGGTGGCCTATGGCTGTTTTCTTTGCTATTTTGGATATAGCTTCAGTGAACTCTTTTATAATATTTCAGTCAGTCAAAGAACAAAAATATTACAAGATTTATGTTTGTCAAACAGCTTGCAAATCTGCTGGTGAAACCACTTCTAAATGCAAGACTAGCTAACAGTAGACTTCCAAGAGAACTTCGTTCAGGTATATCTAGATTTCTAGAAAAACCGGTACCTTTTCCTGAAACTGATGAAGTTGAGCCATATAAGAGAAAAAGGTGTCTGCAGTTACCAAAATGACAGAAAAACTAATCTGCGATGTGTTAGATGCAAAAAACCAGTCTGTTTATCATGTGTAGAAAAAATATGCGTTCATTGTGCTAGAGACTGATTTTTTAGAATTATGAATTTTTCATTGAATTCGGGTATTGCAGGGTTTTTTGTTTTCTGTTAACTTTATTTTGTATTTTGATTATATAAGTTCCATTTTGTAAAATTATGTTGTTCTACAAAAGATTGTTATCGATAAAAAAACAAAAACAAATGCTATAAACAAAATAACAGGATTTTTCCTCCCAGTGTAGATTTTTTTTATGTACGAAGACCTATTTTCAAATTAATGTCATACAACTCTGGTAACATTTGAAATATACAGTAAACAATGATATTGTCAGGTGCATTTGGCTGTATATTAAATAAGCACTTGAAAAAATATATATATATAATTGGGTCTGACAGACCCTACGTCACCACTTGTGTGACCCAAATACCACGTCACCAGTTAAGGGTTGAACATAGAAATTACTCAAAACTGTCCGAAGCAATTCAAGGCGCAAAAGTCGCCGAGTTACATAACAATGGTCCTCAATCATTTCATTACTGAGGCCATAACAGTAATAATAATTTTAGAAGGAGAAATGTCAATACAAGGTTTCAAAGAAATAACAGAAATAACAATAATCATCCTTTTGTAAGCCGTACAGCCAGGGGTGCGTATAACAGAAATAATTATCCTAGCAATCAAAAAAACAGAGATCAGAGAAATGTACGAACGGGTTCAAATTCAAATTTTCATAGATATCAAAATAATGCACAATTATATAATACAACGCCAGCACATTCTGAAAACGTAGATAACGATAATATGGATCAGACAACATCTATTAACGACCGGTCAACATTTTTTCGTTCGCAACAGAACTAAAAACCAGCTAAAAAGCAAACTGTAAATATTTTTAACGCAGATGGATTGCATTTTTTAGAATTAGTTAGTAAACGTAAAAATATTGAGTTTTTAGTGGACACAGGGGCGTCCACAAGTATTATTTTTAATAACTGCATAGGCAATGATGTTTTAATCAATACTCGGGATAGCATGAAAATCAAAGGAATTGCAGGTTCAATTTTATCAACAGGATCGGCAAATATTTCACTATGTACAAAAAAAGTAGAATTGTATCATAATTTCCAAGTAGTGGAAGAATTTAGTCCGGAAATGAATGGAATATTGGACGCAGATTTTTTCTGTAAATACCAAGCCATAGTAGATTACGAAAAGTTCGAGTTATCTTTTGTAAATAACTGAAACAAAGTCAGTTTGCCAATGGTTTCAAAGTGTGAATTATACACTACTATACCTGCTAGGTGCGAAATTATGATAAATTGCAAAATTGATATAACACAAGATTGCGTAATAAGACAGAAAGAGTTATGCGAAGGAGTTTTTGTAGGAGGAATTTTGGTTAGACCAGTTAATAACACAATACCAGTAAAAATATAAATGTTAGGGATCAGGAGGTAACAATACAAAATTTCAAACCAGAAGTGAATGATTATAAACTATGTAGCTTTGGAGACAATGACCATGTACTAGTAGAACGAGCTGATGAATTAATAAGTTTGTTACAGCTAGATCATTTAAATCAGGAAGAAAAATTTACAATTCAAAAAATTTGTACAAAGTTTTCTGACCGGTTTCATCTACAAAATGATAAGTTAACGGTCACCAATATATATAAAGAAAAATTTCACTTACACAATGATACAAAACCAGTATACGTAAAGCCTTATAGAATACCACATGCACAAAAACAGATTTTAGACGAAGAAATTGACAAAATGTTACAGAACGAAATAATAGAAGAGGCACGTTCACCATTTTCGTCGCCCTTGCTTCTAGTTCCAAAAAAAGTCGATAATGCGGGAAATAAAAAGTGGAGAGTATTTATAGACTACGGACTATTAAATGAACAAATTGTAGATGATAAATTTCCCTTACCGTGTATAACGGATATTTTAGATTCCCTGGCAGGCGCAATGTATTTTTCCCACCTTGATTTAGCACTGGAAAAGGTCAATTTCAAATGAAACGCCTACCTATGGGGTTAAAAATTAGTCCAAGTTCTTTTTCTCGAGCCATGACAGTAGCATTGGCAGGGTTAAATTACGAGTATGCTTTCATTTATCTAGATGATTTAATTGTTTTTGGTCAAAATTTGACAAGTCATAATAGAAATTTAGTGAAGGTTTTGCAAAGATTGAGAAAGGCAAACTTAAAACTAAACCCAAATAAATGTGAATTTTTGAAGAAAGAACTTTTATATTTGGGAAACGTAATTTCTGCACAAGGAATCAGTCCTTGTCCTTCAAAAATCGAAGCTATTGAGCAATATCCTATACAAAGGATGCAAATGCTGTAAAGCGATTTGTAGCATTTTTCAATTATTATAGGCGGTACATTAAAAATTTTGCTGAAATATCTGCACCATTGAATGCTTTAACCCAGATATTGCCACCATCCTTTTGAAAGACGAGTAGTGCGTGTATTCCTATTTTATATTTTGTTTAAGTTCACTGTATGAGTCGAAGATGTCGCTAGGTAAAGAATTGCAGAATACCATAAACAATGTCTACGTGACCAAACAATCAGTTTTTCTTGCAGTTTTATGTGCACGTTTTCGTGAATATGGCAAATTCAAAGTAAGTAAAAACATGTTTATTGTGAATTTATTACCGAGAAATCAATATAATTTGGAAACGTAGTAACTTTTATCCCGTTAATGAGTAATATTGATTGGTTATTTTTGTTAGACTTCTTTGAAAGTACAATTTGATAGATGTTCTTTTTATAGGACAGTGGCTAAAAATAGTAAACAAGTATAATTTTCGTGATGTTCTTCTTAAAGGACGGTGGCAAAATGTAAGTAGTAAGTATTATATATTTTTTCAGAAATCACTAGAAGAAACCGCTCAAACTTCATGAGTTATTGGAAGAAGTTGAAAACTTAGATAAGGAAGTACCTTCGGAAATAATCATATTTCTACCAGAGAATGCTACCGCCGACATTACCGATGAAGACTCTGGGGACGAGAATGAAGTTTCAGTAAATAATTTACCTGGAAGCCACCTGCGTGCGGAAGTTGAGGTTCTGGAGAGTGTGGACATGGAGGACATGGAGGACATGGATGAACTGTCTCAAGAGAATTCATCTAATTTGATGGAAGGGGAACTGGAAACTGAAATTCCATCAGAAGCAAGTAGTAGCCGGAGTACAAGCGCATCCAATGGATCAAAAGTTAATAAAGTGCAGAATGACTTAAAAAAATCAAGAAGTAACAACATTTCAAGTAAAAGACAAAAAATCAGCAATTGGAAGTTGGACGTGGACAATACACCGACTACACCAGAGTGGTTGCAACCTTTCCCAGCAAACATGAATGAGCGGTAAATAGACGGGCCATAGCTGTTAACTGCGGTTAGATGTCGGCAGCGGCACAGCGATACCGGTAAATAATTGGAATGATATCAGTTTTGCCGCCTTGGCTGAACATACGCATATTTATAGTGGATGTTTGTAGTTTAGCCAGAAATTAGCCGTTGAAGATTTGCGATAATCGCGCCGATGTCGTTTTGACATTGGTTTTGACACAGTATGCATGCGACCTCTGCTGTTATGAAAATAAAACATTGGCATTACTGAATATCACGTTGGCAGCTAGCACTCTTTATCTCTGGACCTGGTTGGCACTACTGCTGGTTTCAGATTTCGTTTTCGTGTCGAATGTCTGGTGAAATCGAGTATTAGATTAAAAGTATTTTATAATATAATATATTAATTTATTTTGTTTGGTTGTGTGTTGTTATATGGAAAATAATAATTAATCACTGTAGCGACAATTTTATTATATTTGTGTGTTGTGTTCAATCAAAAGGACTGTAGAACGAGCAGATAATATGTCTGAAAACACAGAAAAGTAAGTACATACATTATTTTGTGCATCATCATACTACCATCATAATGTTTCCTCTAGAAAACCCCTGAATATCTCAAAGAGCACTCGTCAAAAACAGCGTCTTGCGAAAAATGCTGTTGAGGATATAGTCTCCACTGTAGAGGCTGAGGTTATGATAGACAATATTTCTCGTAGAAATAATAATCTTGGTGTTGATAGTGAGCCCGGACCCAGTAAAGCAAAACGTATTAAAATTGATATTGTTGATGATAACTTCATGGACGCTGAGCCTGATGTTGAAGATCCAGTAAATGCAATATCTGATTCTGAACATAGGAGTCTCATTCATTATTATAATTCAGATGAAAGTAGTCATTCCGAACCTAGAATAATTGATGAAAATAATTGTGATTCGTTGGTGTTTCTCAGAAAATGGGCTTTAGAAAACAATGTAACTCATTGTGCTATTTCACAACTTCTTAAATGGCTGAAAACCCAACCGAACTTGAAGAATATTCCTCTTGATGCAAGAACACTATTAAAAACCCCATCTAAAAACTGTTTGAGTCAGATGGGCGATGGAAGTTTTTATTATTTTGGTATTGAAATGGGGATTGATTTTATTTTCAATAAGTATCAATATGAATGCTCTCATTTTGTTCTAGATTTTAATATAGATGGGCTCCCTATCCATAAAAGTACTAAGGAATCATTTTGGCCCATATTATGTAAAGTAGCTGAATATAAAAATGAACCACCTTTTGCTGTAGGAATATATTCTGGAATTAATAAACCTCCATTAGTAAATTTTTTTTCTGAATTTGTAACTGAATTAAATAATTATTTGAACAATGGACTGAGAATCAACAACACTTTAGTTACAGTATCTATCAGATCATTTTGTTGTGACACTCCAGCCAGGTCATTCATAAAGAATACTAAAAATCATAATGCTTATTTTGGCTGTGATAAATGCATTGTAAGAGGTACTTATATCAATCATAAAATGTGTTTTACTGATTTGAATGCCCCTTTGAGAACAGATGAACAGTTTTCAACTGGTGTATATGGAGAATATATAAAAGGTCCATCCCCTCTCTCAGAATTAGGTATTGGAATGGTTTCCAAGTTTCCAAATGATTACATGCATAGTGTTTGTTTGGGAGTTATGAGAAAATTATTGTTGCTATGGAGAAGTGGAAGTAGGCTTTATAGATTCAAAATTGAAAAATACTGCCTATTGGAGGAAATACTTCTTGATCTCAAGAGCTACTGGCCAGTAGAATTCAATCGAAAACCAAGAACTTTGAAAGATCTAGAGCACTGGAAGGCTACGGAGTTCAGACAGTTCCTATTATACATATCTCCTCTTTTAGTTGATATTCTTCCAAAACGTGTATTCTGTAATATGATGTTGTTGAAGTTTGGGTTAACCATTCTGTTAAGTCCAAATCTGAATTCACATGGATGTCTTAATAAATATGCCAAAGAATTATTATATAATTTTGTGAAAAATTCCATTGATATTTATGGTAAAGACTTCTGTGTTTATAATGTTCATAGTGTCATTCATCTCGCTGATGAAGCCTGTGAATATGGAACGCTTAATGATATCAACTGTTTTGCATTCGAAAATTATTTGTCATTTCTGAAACGCTCTCTTCGGAAATCTATTAATTCCTTACAACAGGCAGTTAATAGGATCAGAGAAGGTAGAAATATGTCACAAGGTTTAGAAAATATGAATAATACATATACTATAGGAAAACCATTGAAAACAAATGGAAAACATGATAATGTTGAATATTTTAAAAACGTCATGTTCAAAAATATTGTGTTCACTGTGAAGAGGGGTAATAATTGTGCTTTTCTGACAAATGAAAGTATTTTCTACATCACTGGAATTTTTAGGTCAAATGACAATATTTATATTGAAGGTCATTACCTAAAAAAAATCAAACCATTTTTGGAATATCGAACATCAAGTGCTATTATTTCTCTTTTTGAAGTTTCATTTGAAATCCCTGAATCTGCTAATGAGAATATTGTACATGATATCAGAGATATTGAATCTAAGGGAGTTTTATTGAAACATTTAGATGGATATATTGTATTTCCTGTTGTTCATGAGCTGTGATTTTTCTGTTATTTATATTTCAAAAATTATAAGATAACTAATAAAAGACAGTGAAACATAATTGTTCATTCCATTATTCAACCTGAGAATTGTTTTTATATTCCTAAGTGAATAATAAATTGAAAGTTTACAGTGAAGAAGGGAGTAACTGCTAACTCCTATTTTATATTTCCAGCAAATATCTTGTAGTAGAATTCCCAAATGAACAAGATGAAACAGGGGGCAGTATCTATGGCCATA
This sequence comes from Lochmaea crataegi, assembly GCA_947563755.1. NCBI lineage: Eukaryota > Metazoa > Arthropoda > Insecta > Coleoptera > Chrysomelidae > Lochmaea > Lochmaea crataegi. The sequence continues at coordinate 51,634,289 of OX387427.1, read as the reverse complement.
ATATCTAGTTCCTGGATGTTCGAGGATGATGGTTGTTTATTTTGTTATTGGCCTTCTTATTTTCGAACAGATCTGCTAAAAGATAGAGCTGTTCAAAACCACTTGACATTACATGAAGATAAATGTATAAAATGTCCCATTCTGGTTAAATTTACTACTGGTTAGTATAGCATCGAAATATGAATTATTGAAAACTATTGAAATTTGTATTTTTCAGATGATTACCTCAAGGCTCGTTCAAAATTACAAAGACTGGAAATTGAGTCCCAGACTGAGTCTGAAATGGAAAGTGAAAGTAGAAGGAAATCTAAAAAAAAAATTTTTAATGACTATGAGAGTGATAGTAGTGACATCTATATTCCACAAGCTCCACTACAAAAAAAAATTGTAACTAATTTAGAGAATTCAAAAAAATATCAAAAGTCTACTTTTAGTTGTGGAAGTACATCACAAAGATCCATAAAAACAACAAAAATTGCACACAATGAAACATATGTGCCAAACATAAGTACATCACAAAGAAACCTTGAAAGAACAATCGATGCTAGTAGCAGTGGTAAATTAAGTACACCATCATGCACAGGATGTGATGAGAATAAAAGTTAGTAAATAGTTATTTTCTTCAATTCGCAAGACTTATTGCATGAAAATAATGGTCTGTCTTATTTTTTAGAATTGCTAATGGAAGTTATTAGACAATTGAGAATAGTTAAAGAAGATACCAATCATCTGATCAGATTGTTTGTGGATAAAGAAGAGAGGCGGGTAAGTACTGGAGAGGTGGAAAAAATAAATAATTTTGAGGATTTATCGAAATTAAATGATGATTTATCAGACAAAACCAAATTTGCTGAAATGGTAGGTCCACTTCCATTTCATATTGTTAAAAAAATGGGATTAAGTAACATTTCAACTGCATAAGCTATGGAAATGTATTTTCTCTGCCTTGGTCTTGAAATTGTGCTAAACTAAGACATTTAAACATGTGTATATCTTCATTTGGAATTATGGGCAATATAATATTTCAAATTATTAGCAGCTGCATTGAATCTTCACTGCCTCTATGGCTATTAATGCTATTATTTTAATTTTAGTGTTCTATGCTCCAATACATTGGAGGCAAGGATGATAATGAGACATGCCGGAAAATTCTCTTCAATTTAATTTCTAATGAATTGGCAATCCAGACAAATTGGACAGGGCGAAATGAGAAAAATGGTTTCAAAGATCTCAAAAACTTGATTCAATTGATACATGGTAAGTTCTTTTGGCTCTGAACTCCAGAACTGAGTGATAGATAGTCTTTGGAAAGAATACTCATTATTATGGGAATGCCTTGAGGTTTCTCTTCAAATCAAAGGCTATATTTTTTATTTGGAACATGAATTTCCATTCAACGAAAATTCATATACTTATTATACATTTTTTCTAGTGTCAGTTAGGAAGAATCCCCTGTCAAAGGATTGTACAATAAATAATATTGAGACGACTATCAAGGCATGGCTAAGAACTGCTGGTGATCGTGAAGGAGGTCGAGCAAAGAGAAATGCTCAAAAATGATAGTTGACTTTTTTAAATTTATATCTTTATTTGAACAGTACCTGCTACCCAAAGAATACATTTTTTTATTTTTATATTTATAAGTACATACATATTATATATGGAATATTTTTTTTTATTTTTCATTAAATATTTCTTTGTTTTAGTCATGTCTCATTGTTATACCTTAGGATATAGCTTATAAAATAATAGTACAGTACCTGCTACCCAAAAAATAATTTTTTTTATATTTATATTGTATATTATGGAATATTTTTTTTTATTTTTCATTATATTTCTTGTTTTAGTCATCATGTTTCATTGTATATAGCATATGAAACAGTGGTATCGGTATATATATTATTTCAAAAACGAAGAGAAAAATCATATTTGATATATTAAGTTGCGATTCTCAGTAATTTTGATTTGTAGGCAGTGCTGGTTTTAGCACTACTGCATTTTGAATTGTATACATAACTTATCTTTTCACACACGGAAAAGGCTTTTTAAAAAAAGGTTTTATTTATTGAGACAATATAATAATTATGTTACAAGATCGGAAGTAGATTCTAGACTGAATAATAAAGTTTAACAATTACTAGTATTAAAAATAAAACATAAGCAAAAACAAGGTTAGCTGAATTTAAATATACTGACTAAACAATTTATTTATGCTACACTGAGAAATATAACTATATAACATATATTATGTATATATTTGCATAAATCATTGAAGCCCCAACAGTGGAATGACGGCGGTTGATTAGTGGGATACCCGCAATCGCACCATAATCTGTACAACGCAATATCAGTTCATCTTAACTTTGTCAATCCGATAAAGTCCCGCTGTGTAACGAAGCGGGTGGTAGTCTGGAGGCCTACTGGTGGCCATCGCGACACGGGCTAGCCGGGCCGCCGACGTATCATGATTGTGGCCCACTTATGTTATCTGACGGTTGGTTTTAAAGTGCCTCTAGAGGCCCACGCGTAACATGTTTGCTGGGTTGGAACCGGTGAACCAATACACACCCCTGGAATATTTCTGCTTGTTTTTTAATAATGATATTTTCGAGCTTCTGGTAAATTTTAGCTACAAATATGCTTCAGCTAGAAATAAGATCGGAGATATAACAGAGAGTGAAATGAAATGCTTTATAGGTGTTTTGTTACTCAGTGGATATACTTCTCATCCAAGACGCGAAATGTATTGGGAAAACACGAAAGATACCAATAACATTTTAGTATGTGAAGCAATATCAAGAAATCGTTTCAGATATATTATGGAAAATTTGCATTGTTGTGATAACCAGAGCCTAAACCAAAATGACAAATTCGCAAAAATTCGCCCTTTAGTGGAATCATTGAAACATAAATTTATAGATATGTCTCCACCTCAGGAAGCTCACAGTATCGATGAAACTATGGTACCTTACTACGATCGACATGGTTCAAAACAATTCATCAAAAACAAACAAACAAAATTTTGGACAGCGACTACAACATTAGGATACATTGAATGGTTTGAACCCTAACAGGGCTCTTCTACAATGATAGAGGACAGATTTAAAGATTATGGACTTGGAGGAAGCGTAGTACTCCAGTTTGCAGAGCTCTTGTGCCAAAGATATCCACAGCTCTATTTTCATTTATATTTTGATAATTTTTTCACTGGTTTCCAACTACTTGAGAAATTATTATCCATGAATTTCAAAGCTACCGAGACAATTCGAGAAAACAGGTTAGGAAAAGCGTGTCCATTACCTCAAGCTGTAGCATTGAAAAAAACTGGAAGAGGAACATTTAAATACGCTTTCTGTGAGACAGCCAGTATCGTTGTATGCAAATGGCATGACAATAATATCGTTAGTATTGCTTCAAACCACCTACAAGTTATTCCTCTGAATCAAGTGAAAAGATTTTCTCAGAAAGAAAAGAAGCATATAATGGTTAATCAACCTGCCATTATAAAAAAAATATAATGAATGTTTGGGCGGTTTCGACAGGGCAGATCAAAATATTAGCCTTTACAGAACAGGAATAAGGGGGGGGGGAAATGGTATTTTCCTCTAATTTGCCATTGTTTGGATATGGCTGTTCAGAACTCCTGGCAATTGTATCGAATTGGAGGCGGAACAAAAGATCAGTTGCGTTTGTAAAAAATGTGAATTAGCATTGCATCCTAAAAATTGTTTCATTAATTATCACACCAAGGAATGAGAAAAATTCACCTTTCTGATAATTTCATTTCTACTTTTGCTTTAAGAATTTACTTTTTATGTCTTTAGCATTGTGCTGTATTTTGCCACTGACCTTTTAAAAGAACATCATTTTTTTCATACTTAAAATTCTCAATAAATTAATACTATATTTTTCTGATGATTTTTAATCCCTTTTGAAAACAAAACACGAAAAAAAAATTAATTATATAAAAAAATAGTTTCGGCGCTATCTGGGTTAGCGAAAAAAGGGGTAACTTTTGTTTGGTCAGATGAATGTCAAAATTCTTTTGATATCTCAAGATGTTCATTAAAAAATCCGCAGGTCTTACAATATCCAAATTTTTCTCCTGACAATAAATTTATTCTAAAAACGGACGCATCAGGTGTAGCCATCGGAGCAGTTCTTTCTAATTGAGATGACAGACCGATTGCGTACGCCAGTAGGGCGTTAAATAAAGCTGAAAGAAATGATCCCATTATACAAAAAGAATTATTAGCCATTGTTTGGGCAGTAAAGCACTTTAGGCCATATTTATATTTAAGGGAGTTCGAAATACACACAGACCATTAATTTATTTATTCAACATGGTGAACCCTTGAAGTAGGTTAACTAGATTTAGATTAGCATTAGAAGAATACGACTTTGTCATAAAATATATACGAGGAACAGACAATGTAACGAGTGACGCTTTATCGAGGATAGAGCTCTCCTCGGGAAGCTTAAAGGAAATGAGCGAAATTTTAAATGCAACAAATTACGTTATGACTAGGGCGCAGAAAAAAAATTCTGAGAGGAATGTTATAGACTCTACCAATGAAAGGATTGATCACCCTGGAATTGTTGAGCTGATAAAGGTACCAAAAAATCATTTTGAACTGTGTCCCGTAAATAACAAAAAATTTGATAGCTTGATACAGGAGAATACGTTGATTATAAAAAGGAGAATTTATTATGTATAAAAGATATAAATGTTGTTTACATACGTCAGGATCCTCTATCTGCGATAGACTTAGGTACTACGTTGAGAGACCTGAAGGCGGTTATGGAAATATATAAGTTCCGGAACTAATCATATATAAAAATCAGGAGTGAGCACAAATCCTGCAAAATATTTTGAAATTCTCAAAACTAATAAAAAATGTAGGTATAAAAATATCCGTAATAAAAGGTATAAAAACTATTAATGATATTGAAACTAGACAAATTATTCTGAATGATTACCACATATTATTGACAGGAGGTCATGCTGGAATGTATAATAATATTAAAAAGTCATACTCATGGCCAGTCTTACCCAAGGATGTTGTTAAGTTTATAAAAATAGGTGAAGATTGTCAACGTTACAAGCATTCTAAACCCCACAAGCAACCTATGGAACTTACTACCACAGCAAAGTTCGGGTTTCAGAAAATTCATTTAGTTCTCGTTGGTCCCTTGGACGAAGATTCGGAAAATAACCGATATATCTTAACTTTACAATGTGATCTAAGTAAATTTGTTGAATGCTACCCTTTACAAAATAAAGAAGCCGCTACAGTTGCAAGAGCGTTTGTAGAAAACTTTATTTTATGGTATGGTATACCCCAAGAAATCCTTACAGACAAGGGCACTGAATTTATGTCAAGTATATTCAAGGAGACATGTAAACTTTTAAAAATCAATCAATTAAATTCCACAGCCTACCACCACCAAACATTGGGGGCACTTGAAAATACTCACAAAAATTTAGGAGATTACTTGAGAAAACAAGTTGCTAAATATGCAGAGTGGTGGAGCTCGTGGCTACAATATTGGTGTTTCTCGTTTAAAAACACAGTTCATACCGAAACTAAATATATGCCGCACGAGCTAATTTTCGGAAAATCGGCGGTTTTACCATCAAATTTGACAAATACAATAGATCCACTGTATAACTTTGATAATTATCCTCTCGAATTAAAATATAGGCTACAAAAGGCAGCAGATGACGCAAGAATCAACCTCCAAAAGTCACAAATCTTAAGAAAGACCAATTACGATCAAAATGCTAATCCTATACATTATCAATTTAAAGACAAAATATATATATGAAAAGTGAGACGGGTAATGAATTGACCCAATTATTCGAAGGAAGAATTTCACTGGTGTCAAAAAACCTGCCAAATCACAATCAACCGTAGTCAGTCTCCTTACTCCAAAACCTGATTGGTACAAGAATTTCCAAGAGGAGAGGAACGAGATATCAAAATGGAATACAGCGTCAGCAAAAGAAGTTGGTGAAGTTCACTAAACACTCGTATAAACCCGCAGTAGTGACAAATTCAACAAAATTACAAAATTAACGGGTCATGGTAATATTAATTCAATACAATTTTATTTACAAATGGACCAACAGCTTCATCAAAACCTTGGAATACAGTTGAAGAAAAATGGTGAAAGCAACAAAGAAGGAGTAGCTTCTTATTCTACCCCAACCATCAGCACCAGCAGCATATAGTGACTGGAGAAAGCGATGGCGGACCAAATATAAGTAACAATAACTATGTGGTGGATTGTGATAATTTTAATATCTAGATTTAGATACCTACTATAAATTCGTGAAGCTAATTTGTTAATATTTTATTATTTAAAAACTAATATCAGAATATTGTTGGTTAAATTTACTTTTTGGACCCTTACTTTGTGGAACCTACTCATATTACTTTTTTAAATTAAACTAACTGTTTCTAATTAATTCCACTATTTAATGAAAACATTATGAAAATTTCAAGATATTGATAATTATTTCGATATTGACATTGTAACATGTCTATCGACCTGTTTCGATTTTACAGAATAAATCCTTTTAATTAGCGCTCGTCGTCACTAGCCACATCCAATTATAGTTCTGTGACCCCAAACTCTTCTACCCCGAACGTAAGACAATTGACGCCTGCCAACGGACAACGCCTCGTTAAACAGCCTTTTCGTTATCGTCTGCCTAAAGAGGCACATCGTCTTTCGCTATCTTTCATATCCCAAGTACCTATCTTATGAATTTTGCTGTGGTAAGTCCAAAATCATAATCTATAATTAATAAGCTTCTTCTAAAGTACTGTCTGATATAATTTTCGTATGCATTCTTTATTTTTTTACAGAGATAGACGAAATTAAATTCAACACGTGGTCATAAACTATTCTTTTATACTAATATGGTAGTTTTAAGCCAAATATTCTTTTATAATTCACTTTTTACTTTCATACAAACATTTTCAATCTTTTTCAGTTGCGAAATAACTCTTTTAATTATAAAATAACATTTTTTATAAATTACCGTTAACCTATAAAATATTCTTTCGTAACGCCAGTGCCGGTCTCATATATTTCCTAAGCACGATATTTTTTCATATAACTAAATAAATAACTTTTTGCTATCATAAGTTTCTTTCGGATCATTAGTATATTTTTTTATTTAGCCGATAATTGCTATTTTTACTGTCTTAACATGGGACATATAATGTTGGAAAGCTTTCAGTAAATTTAATCAATTTTTTGACTTTCAAATAACTGCCTTCCTTTTCTTTAACCTGAAAAGCTGACCAACATAATGTGCCATAACATTCAAGTTCCTACATATCCCTGATCCACTTGTACTTCTAGGTAAGCACAGCCCCTAGGCGAGAATATAAGCCAAGAATACAACCCTAGGTGAGAATATAAGCCAAGAATACAACCCTAGGCGAGAATATAAGCCAAGAATATAACCCTAGGAGGATATAGCCGAATATAAACCGGAGAATATAACCCCAAGAATATAGCCAAGGATACCGCCCTAGAACAGAACTCATCAGTTCGGATCAAGACCTGACTTCTTCTCCAGGAAACCACTTCATCTAAGCTAAGTACCTATAAAAGTACAAATTCCTTTAGTAAATTCCGTTGTTCATTTCCTGTGGCAGAATAAACTGTAAATTTGTTTTTAATTCTTTTTTTTATTAAAATCCTCAACTATAAAAGTTGAGGGAGATATCGCCCGGGGTAATTTTTAGTAGTTTTTATTATTAACTTTCATTTAAATTCTACAAGGCGTTTCTACCTTTTCCGCCTTAGTTTTTGTAGTTTTCATCGTTAAAAAGGTAGTGGCGCCCTCAATTTTTACAACCCTTCTGTTATCCCTGTGTGACATAAACTTGGGGTCGAATCACCCTTGAGAGGAGTCTCTAGCCGGAGCCCTTCGAGCTGGTGCCCTGTGAGGTACTACTTTTACCGTTACAACATATCATCGTCAGAATGGCAGAAGTTACATTTGATGTGATGTTTAATATTTTGGAGAAAAAAGAAAAATCAACGCTTGCGAATTTGAAGCAGCTAAAAAATATTAATATTTGGGGGTCATGATCATGATTAGCAACACGGGAGATAGAAGCACTGAAATTGAAGAAAAGATAATCGCTACAAATAGAGCCTACCACGCTAATAAGAAACTACTTAAAAGCAAAATGTTAACAAAACAAACAAAATTAAATATATATAAAACGATGATAAGGCCAATAATGATGTACTCAGCGGAAACAATGACGTTAACGAAGAAGGAAGAGGAAAAATTAAGAATAACTGAAAGGAAGATCATGAGAACAATATTGGGGCCTGTGAAAATAAATGAGAATGAACATAGAATCAGAACGAATCGTGAAGTTTTGGACGAACAGAAAGGAGCATTATAAAAAGAATAAAAGTACAACGAGTTAATGGGCTAGGAAACGTTTGGAGAGAAGGAGCCAAATCTACAATATCTTGCAGTGGAATCCAGGAGGAAGGAGGAGACGCGGTAGACCCAGGTCAAAGTGGCAAAATGAGGTAGAAGCGGACCTCAATAGAGCAGGAGTAGCAAACTGGAAAGAAAAAGTAAAAAATAGGAAATTATGGAGGGACATAAGTGAAAGAATTTAAACGTACAACGGGGACTGATCCACCCCAATTGAGCGGATCTAGAAGGCATTTGCGGCGTAACCCCACATGGGGTGTCAAGCCATTATATATATTTAATATTTTGGCTAGACCAAATAGTAACCTTTCTTGTGATTGACTTATTGCCGTTTGCACCACCTTGGCTTAACAAGTAAGCTTAAGAAATTAAGCTCGATGTACCGTTATGTGAGCGAAGCTTTTATGCACGAGATCATATATGATCATAATATGATCTTTGTACCTTTTACAGCCAGTTTCACAATCGGTGGTAAACTCTAAGGGTTAAGTAACCTAAACCGAGACCCTAACCAATAGAACTTGTTTCACAATCATCATTTAACTAATGGTCAGATAGCTTATGAAATTGTATTAACTTTTGTTGCGTTGGTATGAAAGCTATCGATAATATGGTGTTCTATGTCAAATAAAAGGAAAAAGAAGACCTTTGGCGGTTATGTTTTATAGTTTTTAATTTTTTATACTGATGAAACTTCTCCATGCTTTCACTAGAAGACTCCACGAGATTTTACTTCCAAAGTTATTTATCTATTATAAAAAATGATAACGCCAACAACCAGGAGGTGTGTTAATTTCTCCAAAGAAGAAGAAAACCTATTAATATCTTTAGTAGGAAAATACAAAGATATTATAGAATCTAAAGAAACCAATGCGGTGACATGGAAACAAAAAACAGAAAAATGGTTGGAAATTGAAGAAGAATTCAATGCATGTAGCATTAATAGTAGATCAGTTAAGATGCTGGAGGATAAATATATAAATTTAAAGAAAAAAACAATCGTGATTCTCGAATTCTTGGAAATAATCACGTCTTGGACGAATAATTTTTGGCCGTCTGGCTTCATCCTCGCTGCTATAGGCATTAACATCGTAATTGTTCATATTTCTAATTGTTTGTGATTAAAAAATAACAATATACAGTTTTAAACTTTGACAGTTGATGCAGTTGACAACCATAAATTAGGTTAGATTTCCTTGGTTAGCACGGTTACCCGTACTTTGGGTTGCAGTTAAATATTTTATTAGTTAACCTACACTTATACCCTTGACCACATATTGTGAAACCCAAAATTTGTCGTAACCGATGGTTAATTCTTAACCACGAGGTAACCTAATATTGTGAAACTGGCTGTTAGAAGATATGACGCTAACCAAAGGTTATCTACAATTTTGGCTCCAAAATTTTTTAATTCTATACCAAATTCAACAAAAACAGCTCCAAATATAAGACATTTTTGTCAATCTGTTTAACCTTCCGGAACACGCACCTGATCTGAGAGATCAATAATTCATGTTCATCGTGATATCTCGGAATTGAACTTCGGTAGCTGTAGTGAACAATGCGTTGTGCTTAGATGTTGAATTTGTTAGTTCTAACTCGTTGTTGGTAAAAGCTAGGTGACAAAGTGATCTGAGAGATACAGTGCGTGTGCTGGTGTATGTAAAATTATTCTGATTGACGCAAGGTGTAAACAGTCTGTAAGTTTAATTTTTGAATAATTTCAAATATTTTGTGTGATTTACAATTCACTTTCTTTATAGTTGTAATGGGTACTTATGAAGCAGAACAGGCTCGTCTGGAACGTCTTATGGACGAAACATTTGATGAAGAAGGGCTTGATGATACGGATGAAGAATTTATAAACGAAGAGTTGGATGTTTTTGAAACTAGGAAAGAAGATTCCGAATCCGAGCAAGATCTTAGCGATAGAGAGGATTTGACTGAAGAAGATTCAAATAAACCTTATTATCTGGGAAAGCCATCGAAAACTAAACCAAATGATGCTATAAGATGGTTCAAGCACCCTTCGAATCAAAATGTGAGAACGAGATCATGTAACATTATATTTCATGCACCTTGTACTACTGCCGTTTCAAAGGGTAAGACTAATCCGTTGGATTGCTGGAGTTGTATATTTAGCAATAACATTATTGAAAAAATTGTGGAATATACTAATACAATTATCGAAACAAAGTCTGAAAATTACTCCAGGGAGAGAGATTCAAGAAAGACCAATACATCTGAAATATTGGCTCTTATGGGGCTACTATACCTCGCAGCAGTAAATAAAAGTGGCAGATTGAATACTAGGCAATTATGGAGTCGCAACGGTACTGGCATTGAAATATTCAGACTTACGATGGGTATAAACCGTTTTAATTTTTTACTAAATTGTCTGAGATTTGATAACAAAAATACAAGAACAGAGAGACTACTTATTGATAAATTAGCTCCCATTAGGGAAATAGTTGACATATTCAACGACAATTGCATCGGGTCCTATTGTACTTCGGCATATATGACTATTGATGAAAAATTGAAGGCCTTTAGAGGTCGCTGCAATTTTAAACAATATATTCCATCAAAACCTGGCAAATATGGAATCAAAATATTTGCATTGGTTGACGCCAAAATGTTTTATACGAAAACATTAGAAGTATATGTTGGACAGCAGCCCGAAGGACCATATCGTGTTTCTAATTCTTCTAGTGATATAGTAAAACGTCTTTCTATATCTACCATTACCATAGATAATTGGTTTACAAGCGTGCAGCTTGTTTCTGATATGTTACACAACCATAAAATTACTGTAGTCGGAACACTAAAAAAAAAATAGGATAGGATTTCCACCAATCTTTGTAGATGGTAAAATTAGACCAAAATACAGCTCCATGTTTGGTTTTACAAAAGACACCACATTAGTATCCTACATTCCAAAAGAACGCAAAACAGTCCTTTTGCTATCTAGTATGCATCACGATGATACAATTGATTCGGAAACAGGGGAAAAAAAGAAACCTGAACTTGTAACGTTTTAAAATGAAACTAAGGGAGGGGTAGATGTCGTTGATAAGATGTGTGTATCTTACAACTGTGCCCGGAATACCAAAAGGTGGCCCATGGTCATTTTTTACAGCATGATGAATGTAGCTGGCATTAATAGTCAAATAATATTTGAAGGAAACTGCGAGGAGGACCAGTACATGCGGCGAAGATTATTTTTAGAAAAACTCTCATTTCAACTTCTAGAAGAGCATCTACAACTAAGAGCCAAGAACGTTAATGTACCAAAACAAATACGGGAACGAATAAAAGAAATATTGAAAATTGAAGATCCTGAACCTGATCATGCAGTGGGAAGAGAAAATAAAAGGGGGAGCTGTACAGAATGCAGTAAACGTAGGTTGTCACGGTATTCTTGCTATAAATGTAGGAGTTATTTGTGTTTGGAACACTCTCTCATTGTGTGCAAAAACTGTTCTCAATAAGAAACAATGTACAGTTTTATAAAGAGTGGGTTTAATGTTACTGTTTTTAATTTTGATTTTCATATAAACTTTAGAGAAGCTCCTATTACTTTGACAACTTTAGAATATACCTATTTTTTAATATTAAAACCTTCTAGAATAAGGAACAAGTGTTGTTTTATACTGACATTTATGTAAAAATACATTGTAGCCTATTTCCGTTTCTTATTTTGTGTTTATAATAATTACTATCTATAATGATCTGACAGATAGAGTGCGTGTGCCCGTGTACGAAAAAAGGGTGCGTGTTCCGGAAGGTTGAAATATTAAAATAGAGAGTACTTAGATGGACTCTTATAATATGTAGTATTTAATAATGTTATCTTTATTCAACTTCGGATATTATTTAGTGCAAGGCGATTTAATAGTTATATTTTATTTAAAATGTATTTATAGCAATTGCACATGCAATTGTTAAGTCACTTATTAACTCAATATCCTGGATGTATTGTATAACCGTTGTGTTGAATTTTATTTATTTTATTTCTTTCTCTAAATACTGGTTGCCTACCTAGTAGGTACGAAATTGAAAATGTATATTCCAAAATTAATTTAATATAATTTATAAAAAGAAATTTAGCACAGCTTTGTCCATTCAAGTGGAGACATACGGTATTGTACGTAAGCGTGGCATTACTAAGCAAAACTTGGTGTAATGAAAGATTGGAATTATCAGTGAGCTGCACTGTTAAGCCATACATTTAAGCTAAACTGGTGCAATCGGGTATTAATATATATGAATGGAAAAAAGAAGATATGATATTACAAATATTAAGGCTTAGATATTATTATAGCTATGGGGATATCCTGGATATCTTTTTTCCCATTTAAGATCAGTATAACTGTGCAATGATATAGGAAACCAAGGAAAATTATATCTGCTGATCTTTACAATTGTTTCTTAAGAAGACAGTTTAATAGTGGAGAGTTCCCTAGATTTATCTGTTCATTGACAACTTCATATTGTGGGTCCCTCAAGTGTCTTCAAATTTCTAGTTCTTCAAGGAAATCTAGTTCTTGTTTCTTTTCACAAATATGTGGTACTGTGCTAAGTAGATGTTTTGCGTAATGGGACTGACTGTTTTAATTTGTATGCTCGTAAGTGTCATTGTGTCTAATTTCAAAATTTCGACTGGTTTGACCAATATAGACAGCATTACATTTTGGACATTTCAGTTTATACATATATTCCAGACTTTTTTAATGGGGATATTTTTATTTTTACATAATAACAATGTTTTACTTAAATAATGGAATTAATTAAAACAGTTAGTTTCATTTATATAGTTAGTTAGCTGCGTAATGGAAGTCTTTTTTATGTTGACTATTCCAGAAAGTTTTAAATTGCAAATTAGATGGGATGACTCTTAGAAAAATTGCTAACATATTTTCTAAATAGAAAATCTATCCTATTTATTGTATGTAACTTTTTATAAATAAAATTAGTTCCACCCATATATTTTTAAATATTCATTGTGTCACAGATACTTCCTAATTATCAATATTTAGAAGCTGTGGCCTAATCACGTCAGTATTCTTGGGTAAGTGGGTCACCTGACAAATAAAAAAAGTATTGTTTTTACTGCCGAGATATTTTTTTTCAAGTTATGAGGCCTAACCTAATCTGACGAATTCATGCCAGAGGTTCAATAAACTCTTTTTGTTTTAGAATAATGTGCAGTTCAGTTATGTGAATTTGTGTATTTAAGTGTTTATTGGTTAACAACCATTTCAACTATAAATCATAAAAAAACCTGAATAAAAACTGATGTTACTATCCTGATTATTGGAAATTTCTCTCTTCATCTTTGATAACCAAATTTGACTACATTCTGTTAGCTTCACATTTTTCTGCATTTAGTTGTATCAAAGCACTTTATTTAATTTTTCGTTTTTTACGAGATTAAACTCTTAACCTTTTTATGCACTTTACTAATATCTCTTGAGCAAAAAAATATAAGTCAAATTCACAATTGAAAACTACTTTTTTCAACCAAACCCAACAGTGAGGTCGAAAAGTCTGGAAAGTCGGAAAAGTCTGCATAACTCTAATAACTTGCTAATAGGTATGTAAAACCTGAAACAGGTAGATTTGTGAATTTGATTTATCATGTGGGTATAGAGAACAATTGATTTTTTTCAATGGAAACTCGTCAATCGCTTAAGCAAGTTATAAAGATTGCATTGTTTATGATATAGTAAAAGGTTGCATGACATGACTATAAATTGAAAATTGAGCATAATGAGATTCATAGAGCAGAGCAAAAAGAGCATATGTGGCTTATGAGCAATGTCGGAGGATAGTGGGACGCACATGGGGTCTTTCACCCCGTGTGGTCCTTTCACCCCGCGTGGTCACTGTTGAAAATAATCAGGTGCCTTAGGTTAGGCAACACAACCAACACATTGTGTTCCCTTCGTCCAACTATTGGTATGACTGTTGTTGATGTTAGTGGTGACAAATGTAATGTCAATGTTAGTTAGTTAAAAAAAGTTCATGTTCGATATATAATTCTAAGTAGCTATTGTTTTATTAAAGTTTTTGTATTCGTCTAAGTTTGTATTACTGTGCACCTGATATCCAACAGTCACCTGGATCTACACTGCAATCATAAGAACTATGCTAACGTACGGAGCCATAGCATGGGGACCGAAGGTTCAACAAGCAACGGCCATCCAAAAATTGTATGAAATACAGCGAATGGTTTGTTTAAACATCATAAGAGCCATGAGAACAATGGAATTAATTACTGGTCTGACCCCTCTGGACTTGTACGTCAAAGAAGTTGCGTTAATGACCATGCTACGATTGCATACGGCTGGTGTAAACCCCGAAGTAGGAGTGGGTCAATTGAGGCTAAGCCTATGGCGTAAAGCGCTTACTGCGCTACCTCTGCTGCAGACGGCAAATGGGACTAGACTTTAAAATTTACAAACATGTCCTTTTTCCGAAACTAGTGCCCTTCAAGATAAATATTAATATGGGGTTATAAGCTTTTAAGAGCCTCTCCACTGTGATCTTTGCAAATATTTTCTGTATGCCCTCATGTTATGCTGATGTTCCTTGTCTTTATGAGTCTTCCTTATAACTAGACTCCGTAGGCCGAACCTATATTGGGAGGATTGTGGTTTTCCTTCCATTATAGTCGGAAACATCAACCCAGTTGCTGAAGAATATATTGGAAAAACTGCCAACAATACACCATTTGCACTCTTCGAGTTTCCATTTCCGTTTGGATTCCGAAATGCTGGTCAACTTTTCAAAGGTTTATGGATGAAGTTTTTAGTGGTTTGGATTTTTGCTTAGTTTACATGAACGATGTTCTGGATTTCTCTCGATCTAAAGAAGAACACGAACGTCACCTCAGAATTATTTTTGAACGACTTTCGGAGTACGGTTTAGTCATCAATCCGCAGAAATGCATTTTTGGAGTTGCTGAGGCTGCAGAATGTAAATGCTGATACTGTGATTAACGCTCTTTTGGATTGCTGGATATCTCGTTTTGGTATTTCTCAAACTATAACCCCAGATCGTGGAGCTTAATTTACTTCTCATGTTTTCAAATATTTCGTAAATTTTTCTGGAATTCGATATAATCTCACTACAAGCTGGTATCCTGCTGCAAATGGTTTAGTCGAACGTTTACATCGTCACTTAAAAGCTGCAATAATGGCTCATTCCGACATCGACTGGGTTCATGTTTTGCCCCTCGTATTACTTGGAATTCGTTCAGCTTTTAAAGAAGATATCAAGGATACTTCCTCTGAGATGGTTTATGGAGAAATTCAACGTTTACCTTTTGAACTGTTCTCTTCAAATTTTGAAAACAAGAATCTTGACGATACAAGCATCTTTTTCTCAAGCTTGAGATAATTCATGTCACGCTAACGACCAACTCCAGTATCAAGACATTGTCAACTGGCGTTTTTGTTTTCAAGGAACTCATGTTTTTTTGAAAGAAAGACCCATTCTAAAAGCACTCCAAGCACCATACACTGGCACATACGAGATCATTGATCTAGACGAAAAGACGATGACACTCTTGATACATAATAAACCTACCAAAGTGTCTTTCGATCGAGTTAAACCTGCATTTATTTTACAAGATGAAGTTACTACACCTGTTCCTATTTCAAAACCCGTTCCTGTTCCAAAATATATCCTGTTTCCATCTGTACCTGTAATATAAGGAAATTAGAAAAGCTAAAAGAAATAGGTTTGACTCTAGACAGTAAACTCCTGTGGGACAAACACGAAAAGGAGATTATATACAAAGCAAAAATGGCTCTGATGGTGTTCAGAAATCTGGAAGGGAAAAATTGGGGTTGTAACCCAAAAATCCTGAGCTGGATGCACACTGCCATAGTGAGACCAATTATCACTTATGGAGCCATTGCGTGGTGTAGTAGAACTAGCCTATTGACAACGAGAGAAAACCTCTGACTAGCCTGTATGTGCATTACGGGAGCAATGAGAACATGCCCAACGGCAGCCATGGAAGTGATTCTCAACCTCACACCACTACATATGGTGGTGGAAAGTGTTGCGGAAAGAACAAGATACAGACTAAGTAGAGAGCGAATCATTAAAATAAAACACCTCATTACTTCTTAGAAATCAGAAAACCTGGGACATGCCACAAGATTGTATGAAGAAAAAGTATAACTTTTCAAAGAAATTCGTTACGAAAAGACGATGACACTCTTGATACATAATAAACCTACCAAAGTGTCTCTCGATCGAGTTAAACCTGCATTTATTTTACAAGATGAAGTTACTACACCTGTCCTATTTCAAAACCCGTTCCTGTTCCAAAATATATCCTGTTTCCATCTGTACCTGTAATATAAGGAAATTAGAAAAGCTAAAAGAAATAGCTTCAGAAAATTCTGTGAAGATATAAACACAACACCTGCTGCTGCAAGACTCTACAAAGTAATGGCAAAAAGTAGGGTCAACACTACATTTATCAAAAACTGAAATTAAACTAGAGATCCATCATTTAGAACATATATGTCCATAATAAAGCATGGTTCAGATGAAGGTGATATTTTTAACAAACTGAGTGGGATGTTGGCAAGTTTACTTCATAAACCACAGTAGGTAGTACAAATAAAAATATAACTAACTAAGCAATTTAATGTCATTTCTTCTCCAAATGCAGTTTCTAACAGCTGTTCATTTTTAGTTCATTAACAAACAATTTTGCTGAAAATATCCCATTCCCATTTTTTCACGTAGAATTATTACTTTATTTTTGTAGCATCTGAGTACAAAGACAATACCTATTCATGTCTAATTTGAATAAGACAAGGACGTACCCAACGAGGGACAAGAGAGAGATAAGCTTTATTGTGATGAAAATTGTACAATTTTATGGTCAAAGCGATACAATTTATAATATAAATCAAATATGAAATCCACAACAAAATATAAAAAATAAATAATGAAAAAATATAATACCCAGATTTAATTATTATAATATCGTACAGTATAGGTACTGAATATTGGATTATGCCAATGTAACTCAAAAGTCTAGGGTACATTGTAGAATTCTGTCATTATAACATGTTCCAAGCAGAAATGCATTCGTCAATTTCGGGAACTTATTAAATGTATTTGCCACTTTTAATTCTAGAGGTGGATTATTATATCATTTCTTGGCATTGACGGTGATGGAATTTTTCAACAGATCAGAGGTGGGCATTGTTAAACGAATATCACAAATTTTCCTCCTAGTGGGATAATTATAAATTGGTCTCTCAGTTGAATTGTGAAACTGTTTTCGAATAAAGTGGGAAGAGTTAACATTTTGTATTTTATAAAATAATGCCATACATGTTACAAATAGCCCTTTTTTGTAATTTGAAAATTTATTCGAAGAGGTGCGAACTATAAGACCCCAGAAAGGCAAACCATAGGCGAAGGTTTGATTCAAACAGAAAGTAGCAAGTTCTTAATGCAGCAGAAGAATGAAGTTGTTTAGAGACATATTTACTGGCAAAATAGGCAAAGGATAATTTTTTCGCTAAAATGTCTACATGTACAGACCATCAATATGGAGACAAAGAAACTTAATCGAATTTGAAGATCTGATTAAGTCATTGTAAAGTTTAAGAGTTTGCAAAACTCCTCTGTAAGATAAAACTATGGTTTTCTCAGTGTTAAAACAAAGCCAGTTCGAGTCAGTCCAAGACTTAAAAGTAATGAGATCTTTGCATATGGTAGTGAATATTTGGGTTACTCGAAATGCAAATCAACTTCAGCGATGGAAAAATATCATTCGGGAAGAGAATATTCCGAAGAAAGCTAGACTAAGTTTTAGTCATTCCATTTCAAGTTATATAATGGTTAGGCCAGGTGTGAAACAAATGTCTTAGAGCACGAGCAGAGTCTATATCCAATCTGGTCGACGGCATCTAGAATTTATTCCTCGAGTAATAAATAAAATCAAGATAAGTACAAGTAAGCGCCGAACGTGATGGCAAGCCCGCCCCCATGCGCACAAACTCATTTTCAATGTTACTTCCCAGTACAGCTCTTGCAAGACATATAAATGCTCTGTAGAGAGGCGTATCATTAGTTGTCCTCCAATGACAGGCAATGGGCTTATCGTAATCCAATAGTAATTTAGTTGGGAGAGTCTATACCTGTGCGATCGCTCGCCATCACGTTTGGCGCTTGCTATATTTTTATAATTACTTGGAAATTTTAATATGTTGATTCAGTCAATATATTAGAAGCTGTGACGGTTGCTATGTGTATCACTATCCTAGTTTTGGAATGAAATAATTGATTTAGATGTTGGTTACAAATAATGTGTATTGATAGCAGCAGTACAGCCGGTTATTCAAATAACTCTTTAATAATGGAAGATGAGCACAGTCGAAGGCATTCGCAAAATCACATAAAACCGAAGCCGAAATAAATTTAATGTTAAGTGAGATGTATACTGTATTAAAGACAGAAAACAGAGATAGGATTCCTAATATATCCTCTTCGGTCCCGAGGAAAACAAAGATATGAATTTGTGTAGTTTTTAACGAAAATAAGTTATTTTAGGGTCAAATAGGACTACATCATAAGAAAAAATATTTATTCAGAAAAAAAATTATGTGTCCAGTATATTGGACAATCGGACACTAGTAACATAGAAAGTAAAAAAACAAATTCGATTAATAGTCCAGTCATCCAAGGTACAGGAACGGCGTTTTCAGGAAAAAAAAATGTAGAAGTTTTTTTCCCATCAGTTCATTATATTTCTTAGGTTGCTGAATCCGAATCTGAGGTTTGCCACCTCGCCAGGCATGAGCTTTAGCCAGAAAATCGCAAAAAAAACAAAAAATTTGCATTTTTTCAATTTTTTTTTACTTCAAACATTTAACTATATATTACATCGTTATTAATAAAGTTGTTTATATTTGCAGGCTTCATAAGGACCTGATGACACTCTCGCATATCAACTTTGAACTTTGCACTCCCCCCCTCCAGCAAAGCAAACACACCACCTGCCGTTTTCCGCCTTCCACTCCACACAGTTTAGTTGGTCTCATGCAGCGGTCGCGTGATGTTAATAAAACAATAAATATAGTGTTATTTGTGCGAGTTATATGAACATACTCGCACACCCAGTATGTAAACTAGCCGACGCTGCAAGTTACCGGAAGACAACGCCGAGCTTAATCTTATTTCTATTTGTCATTCTTGTTACTGTCGTTGTCTATGCACAATTTATAATTGTAAAATAATTTATTTTTAAAAACTTGAAGTTTAGATAAATTTATTAAACTGGCGCAGTCAGTAGGATTAAACGACGTTAAAATTTTTCGAAAAGTCACGGTATCGACAGCCGGTTTTCGGGAAATAAGAAACGGTGAATTTTAATTCTTCGCGTTTGTACCTACAAGTGCAACTCCGGTGATCCAGCCAAACTCCTGTGGTCCAGCGAGATCCTGACCCACGGCAGTAGAAGAATCAGTCAGGAAGAAAACTCTGAAGGTTGCGTAAGTACCGAGTTTCCTTTTTGTTACATCCTTTCTCCGGTCGAGAATTTTTAGAATCAAGAAACTTAGAAAATTAGTATTTAAAGAAATAATAAAAAAATTTGAAATAATCAAACTATAAATTTATCTATTTTATGATATCCGATATTGAGGATTTAATTATTAATTTTAATAATATAGTTAGATAAGACTAAAATATGGCAAACGAAATAAACGTTTCTATGTTAAAATTACAGTTAACAGAACCAAACAAGAGCCCTGGGTGGGCGTGTCCATGTCGCTGTAGTTGTATTCTTGTAATAACAATCGATATTTTGTATCGATGACCAAATATCGATACTATAAGTGTCAACTGTCAAAAGATATGTAAACAAAGTCAAACTTGCCAAAAATGTAACCCTAATTATTAATTAAAAAATATGTATAGGACCAAAATTAAAACTACCATCTTTTCTAAATGTCTATATTTTAAAATTTCATGACTGTAGTAATGTCGTTAAAAAGGGTCAAGTTTGTATTGGAAGCAACAAAATATGAACTGGTTTTGTAGCTTATTGCTACATCTATCTGCTTACACATCAGGATCTTTTGGAGTAGAACCGTCGAATCCAGTATGTTAACTATGTGTTTAATTCAAATTAATACTGTGACCAATTTCGTATATTTAGATTTGTAATTTTTTCCAGTGTTCTCTTAACAACGGCCGAAAGTTAAAGTGTATAACAGTGTTAATATTGGAATATACACTTCACCACTACCAATTAACTAAGTCTTATATATTTGGTTGTTGCTATAAACAAGAATGTATGGCAATAATTTTGTGTGATTTGTCAAATATATAAATCTGTACCTCGGAGGGATACAACACTATGTCCATTTTTTTCCATATTGACTTTATTACAGAGTTAAAATTAGCTTTTCTCATATTTCTTAGAGGAATAGAGCACTATGTCCAAAACCAGTTAGAACCGGATATAGTATGTTTTAAAACAACACCAAGTCCACTTTCATTTAGAGGGATAGAACACCATGTGGACTTGGTGTTTTATCCTTCTGAAGCATGTGAATTACTACTGGACATAGTGTTGTATACCTCTACACAGCCTGGCGGATTGTTAGTGAACTAAGAGCACTTTTGACAGTTCTGATGAGTTTACATAGTTGGATGTATTTTAAGTCATAATATTTGCTCTTTTTTAGTAATAGTAAGAATAATGAACCATAATTCTCGTGGGAGAAAGATTCTGGAACTATTGAAAAGTTCTAAAAAAGATTCTACTACAGGTAAGCTACTGTTTTGCTCATTATTTTTAATGTGATATACATAACCTCAAACAGTTAATGTAATGTTTTGTTATGAACCTAAACTTCAAAATATTATGTTTTACATGTAATATTATAAGACTTGTTTTATTTCAGAACCAAATCATACAAACAGCAAGGATGTTGAAAATGAAGAGGATAATGGAGATGACTTGAGTTTCGACGAAGATGATGATGATTCTGATCGGGACAAAAATTATGAACCTCCAAGCTCTGAAACGGATTCCAGTGATGATGTCCCTGTATTTAATGAAATACAAAATGAGGTCAGTAGAAATAAAACTAGTGCTAAAACAAACTCAAATGGACATGAGCTACGTTTACTTGAGGAAGACTTAAATTTAAGCAGCGACAATGAAAATATTGCAGAAAATCAAGTAGGCCTATATTTGCAAGGAACAGTAGGCGTAAGGAGAAAAGTGAAAAATAAATCTATTTCTACTCAGATAGGTAAAAAACGTGTCGTTCATACCAGTGAATGGGCATGTAATATTCAGAAACGTAAATATTCTGCAGGTGAAGAATATATTAGTAAAAAGGGTAAAGTTGTCCCTGCCAGAATTATTAAACCTCCTTGTTCATGCAGACTGAAATGTTCTGAAAAATTATTACAAAGTGACAGACAGGAGATCTTTAATGCATACTGGAGTCAGGAGAAGGGAAATGACACAAAACGGCAATTCATTGTTTCATGTGTAGAGAAGCATAGTACTGTCCGTTCAAGAACACGAGACCTTGCCTCCAATAAGTCAAAACAAAATACTCTACAATATTATTTTACAGTAAAAGGCATACGAACTAGAGTATGTAAACTTATGTTTTTAAATACACTATCTATATCAAACACCGTGGTAGTTAATGTTTTGAAAAATATTGAACCAGGTGGAATTGTAAAAATCGATCAAAGGGATAAGCAAACTCCCGTCAATAAAACACATAATGACACTGTTGAAAGTGTAGTAAGACACATCTCTTCCTTCCCAAATTATAGCAGTCATTACACTAGGGAAAAGAGTGATATGAAGTATTTGGGTCCGCACCTGAACATAGAGAAAATGTATGAACTGTATGTAGAGGATTGTAATGAAAATGATTTCAACCCTTTGTTAATAGCTAAAAAATGGCTCTACTACGATGTGTTCAACAAAAAATTTAAGTTGCATTTCAAACCACCAGAAATAGACACGTGTGACACATGTGATTATTTTCAAGCAAAATTAAAAAATAATTTGACTCTAGATGAAAAAAATTCTATTGAGGAAGACCATAATGCATATCTGGATGAATCTAAATTAAGGTATGATTTAAAAAGCGAGGACACCAAAAGGGCTAACAATACCCTTAAGGTATTAACGGGTGATCTTCAAAAATGTTTGCCGTCACCCCTTATAACAAATTGCATAAGCTTTTACAAGAGAAAACTTTGGACGTTGAATTACACCCTTTTTGATTCTTCTGATTCGTCAGTCCATTGTATTATGTGGGACGAATCCAAAGGAGCTCGTGGCGGAAATGAAATCGGATCTGCATTACTGAAATGGGCAGATACCGTCATTCCTGGCAGTGACATTGAAGAAATCATTCTGTGGTCGGATAATTGTTACGGCCAGAATAAGAATATTAGCCTTATTATGTGTTTCTTTTGGATACTCAATAAGTATCCTCAAGTAAAAATCATCACTCAAAAGTTTCTACTAAAGGGCCACACGCATATGGAGGTGGATACTGTCCATGCACTGATAGAGCGGAAGAGAAAAAACTTAACAACATGACAATTCTAACGCCCTGGGATTGGCAGCAGTTAGTCAGACAGACCTCAATGAAATATACTGTGCATAATATGGAACTGGAAGATTTTAAAAATTTTAGGTCTTTGTACGATGTCAAAACATGTGAA
The DNA here is from genome assembly GCA_947563755.1 of Lochmaea crataegi. NCBI lineage: Eukaryota > Metazoa > Arthropoda > Insecta > Coleoptera > Chrysomelidae > Lochmaea > Lochmaea crataegi. Next base: position 51,611,053 of record OX387427.1, on the reverse strand, counting down.
AATCCACCCTTTATTAATAGAAAAAAAGATGTCAACAAAGAACAAGTTCTTTTGTCAACCTGTGTTCAACTGCAAGTAAAACAGAACAGCATGGGAACTCTGTTTTTGAAAAGTAATTTCGCTGATGAAAACCAGGAGATTGACCTTGTTAGGTTTCGAAGGCGACACCTTACATTGCCAAACGATTTGCAACTGGTAACACCAAGTCCAATACCAATATCACAACAAAAGTATAATGATCTATTGGCATTACTACCATATGTTCCTACAGTTTGCCATGACTTTTATAAAAACTTAAAGCATACTAGTAATACCACTAGTGAGTACCATGAAGGAGACTTACCTGATGATGACTGAGTTTTTTGCATCCAAAATACCATTTTAGTTGAATACATAGATGTATTATTTGTATTTGTAAAGAGAATTATAAATAAAATAGTTAAATACATTTTGTAAGTCAAATAGTATTATGTTTGTTATTGAATATCCCACATTAGGTCTTATAGTACAATAACTTTATTAGAGGGATACAACACCATGTCCATTAAAAAGTGAAAAAAAAAACCGTAAAAAAGGTTTTTTTTTATTTTATAACAACTGCATGATGTAAATAACAATAAATAGAATGTTCTGGTAAAATATTGTTTCAACATCTCAATAAATAGCTGTGCCAATAACACTTTTTGTTGAAAAAAAGTTTAAAACTCCTCTCCTGTAAAGTTATGAAAATGGACATAGTGTTGTATCCCTCCGAGGTACAGAAATATATTAAATGCTGTTCTACTTCAACTTTAATTCATTTGCTTTATTCAAACAGAACAGTTAGATATTAGAAACTATTATTTAATCAACAACATTGTTAAGTTTCACATTACAAAAGAACCAATTACTAAAATAAAAAGGTAGATATTTCATTAGCATATGTAACAAATTACATTCCAAGTTAAGTCCAAAAAAATGAAATTAATCTCAAAATTGATGTGCAAAACATAGTTATATTTTTTGTAAATGATATTATTTATTCAGTTGGGTTCACAAATAAAACATTTTTTAAATTTAATACAAACTTATAATCAAATATTAATACAGGGGTTCCAATTGAAAAAAATTGTAGATGACTTCATTAATTGAAAGTATTATACATTATATTTGAAAAGACATTAGATTGCAAGCAAAATTCAACATGTATTGCATTAAAATTGTTTATTTAGCTAATAATGAACCATATGTATTATGTCTTATATGTTCATGTAATGAATTTATGTGTTACTTTACAGCACAAGATATTAAAGATGAACAAAATAATACACTGTAATTTACAAAAATGTTATTCAGTTTATTATTCATCACTCTCACTTTCATATCCATCACTCTTACTTTCATATTCATCACTCCCACTTTCATCTGATGAACTAGTGTTGACAGTGAAACACATATTTTCCACCACATCATCTAATAGTCCATCATTCCTCCACATTTCCTCAGCTATATGGTACACATGGTCGCAGTGTTTGTTCCATTCCGAAGAACCAACTTCATCAAAGGCTGCTCGAACTAATTGTTCTATTTGAGTAGCACGTTGAGGAACATTTTTCATTGCCACTTTACGTTTAACGCTACTCCATATTAGCTCAATCGGATTGAGGTCACAGTGATATGGCAGTAACCGTACCACAGTATGTCCATGTTTTTTCAACAACTCATCCACATAGTATGTTTTAGAATGGTTGAAACGTTTGATGAGATCCAGAAGTTCTGCTTTAATCATATCATTTGTTGTTGAGATGCCATTTGTTTCAAGCTTCAGAGTTGATTGGGTTGGTGGCTTATTAATTTGAACACTGTGGTAAGGGGCATTGTCCATAATCACAATAGCATTAGGAGGTAAGTTTGGTATTAGTTGTGTTTCTAACCAGTTCATAAAATTTGTATGGTTCATGTCATCGTGATAATCCCCTGATTTGCTTTTTGACTTAAAAATTAGTAGTCCATTCTTCACAAAACCATAACGTCCACCAGCGTGTACTATTATGCACCGTTGACCAGCTCTGTTGGATGTATACACTCCAGGTTCATCTTCCGATTGCCAGCATTTACTAACGCCATATGATGGATGGATATAAGTTTCATCCAAATAAGTTATTGGCTTCTTGTTGTGACCAAGAGCATCATTATCCCTCAACCTTCTTAAATAACGAGCCCGCCAAGCTACAATATCATTACGTTCCATCAAAGTTTTTCTTTTATTGTGGCATTTTTTATACTGAAATCCAATATTTTTTAAGTGCTTTCTTAAGGTGACTGGACCACCAGAGTAATCTACTTTATTTTTCATTTTATTTACCAGAATATTTATTGTTGGAACTTGTTTATCAACCGTATAGCATTCATGTACGGTTCTTTTCAAAAATGACCACACACCAGCAGCTTTCTGTCTACCAAAAAATTCCACAACGTTTTTAATAACATTGCGAGCTTCACTGTGGACTGTTTTTCTTGATTTTGTGTACATTTTGTTGAGGAAAATTGAACTGAAAGAAAAACGAACATTATTAGACCTGATAAATATAAAATGACTGGTTATTGTGTGTTGTTCTAGGTTTTGTTTATTAATTATAATTATAGTACATACCTTACTATGTTAAGTTAATTATCAAATTAGTCTTAATAAAGACTGATTGTCCTGTAATTTATGAAGCAAATAATAACGTATAAAAATATAGAAGCAGATTATAAAATAACAGCTGACATCAAATATCAAATAGAATGCAATCCAGTGTTGCCGATGTAAAAATAAATATTATCCGAACTTACAATTCAAATTATCAGAATTTGTCAAAATTACCAAAAGGACACAGTGTTGTCTAAATAAAAGTCTGCGACCCTAGTCAATATTGAAAATCCCCCAAAACAATAGCTGTTTTATATATTATCCTTTCTGCAAAACACTGGAAAAACTATTTGGTTAGCGAAATTGTCTAAAAATCGGATAATTATTCTTACATTGACAACACTGATACAGACACTAAAATTGATGTATATTGATGAAATCACTCGGTCATATTATTTCGATTATGTTAACAATTACTAATGTACAATCGTTTACATTGGCTCCTGATTGGCTAGTTGCGATGACCTTTGTTTTAGTTCGCATATTTTCCGGGGCTCTTGTTTGCTTCTGAGGACTGTATATGTCGATATGATTCCGAATTATGACGGAAATTCTACAACATTAATCAAATTTTTATCAAAATGTGATTTTTTAGTAGATTCATACTCTATCGTAGACGATCCGATTTCACAAAACTATTTGATAAAGCTCATTCAATCAAAATTAGTAGATAAAGCACATTTATTAGTAGGTTCTAGAGCCGAATTAAATACTTGGCAATTAATTAAAAATGCACTGAATCAATGCTTTGGTGATAAAAGAAGTTTAGAGTGTTTAGAACAAGATCTTTTGATAGCTCGCCCTCAGAAGAACGAAACCGCGTTACAATTTGCAGAAAGATTACAAGTATTAAATAGTCATTTAATTCATAAAATCAATAGTTTTAGTGACGGGCAAATGAATGCCCAAACCAAAGAAATTCATAGACGCCATTACGGGCAAATAACTTTAAGAACCTTATTAAGAAATCTTAAAGGTCAATTACAAGTTACTATACGTTTAAAAAATCCTAATGATATCGAAACAGCCATTTCTTATTTAATAGAGGAAGAAAACTTTTTGTATTCTCAAAATCATTTAAGAAATTATTCACCTATGCAAAATAATAATAATAATCAAATACACCATCATATAATCAATCACCTCAATCAGCTAATCGATATTTTGTAAATAATAATCAACGCCCCAATAATTTTTCTAACAATGCGCATTATAGTTCACGTCAAAACTATCAATCAAATTCTTCGCCCAATTTTCAAATACCGAATTTTCAACGCCAATATACACCCAACCATCAAATACCCTTTCAGTCTCAAAATAATAACTTCCCAAGCCAACCGATAAATATTCAACCTAGACAAATAAACAATAACTACCCCACTAACAGACAAGTTTTTGGTCCTCCAAAAAATGTTTTTAAGCCAACTGGTGAAAAACCTAATAACCCTGTCGAACCAATGTCAACCACATCCCGAAATACATTCAAACCTAGACAACCGTCAATTCACTTTCGAAGAATTATACCAAATCAATCATGTCAAACCTGACACTCCGAATCCTGACCACCATTCTTCCAATATTCAGACAAATCATATTAGAACAAACGATGTACATAACGAAGAAAACACGTGTGGTTATACTGATAACCAAAACTCACCTAGAAGGTGACAATGATTAAAATTTTTGGATAGCTCAACAAGAAAACTGGCGCGAACATAAACGAAATATTTTCCGATTCCTTTTCCACCGACCTACCCTATATAAAAATAAAATACCCGCCGATTAAATTGTTAGTAGATACAGGTTCAATGAATTCTCTTTTAAGTCCCACTATAGCAGAAAAATTTTGTCCACAAACAACTTATCACAACATGGCTATTATCAAAACAGCCGTAGGAGAAAAAAAAATCTAAATTCATGGCAGAAATACCCGCGTTTCCTGAATTCAATTCCGAAATAAAAATTAATTTTATCTTATACCAATTTCACAATCAGTTTGATGGACTGATTGGTTTAAACGACATTCGCCGACTAAATTTTTCTATAGACTTTCCCAATAATATTCTAAAAAACGAAGTAGCTGAAATTCCTTTGTTTTATAAAATTAATAGATCTAAATATGCAATTTCAGTTGATGAAATGAAACTTGATACTCTTTACTTCCACGAAACAATAACTCATGCAAAACACGGCTTTCCTAAAACAGAGATAAGAAATGACACAGATGAAAGAATTTTACATTTAATGAACCTATAAAAGTTGTACATATTACAGAGTGGCACAGACAAAATTTTGATTTTTTTAATATGGAACAAATTTTGCAAAATTTTGATAAAAATGACATAATATAATAATATTTTTGAACTTCAAAACAAATTACGCTTAGACCATTTAAATATAGAAGAAAAAGAAGCTATAACAAAACTATGTAAAGAATATAATGACGTTTTTCAAATGCCAAACGACAAACTATTTTTACCAATCAAGTAAAACACGAAATCAAGACAACTGACGAAATACCCGTTTATACTAAGACTTAAAGGTACCCATAGATTCACAAAGACGAAGCACAAAAACAAATTTCAAAAATGCTTACCGACGGAATAATTAGACCAAGTGACTCTCCCTGGAGCAGCCCCATTTGGGTAGTTAGTAAAAAACCTGACGCAAGCGGTAAACAAAAATGGCGTATAATTGTCGATTATAGAAAGGTTAATGAAAAAACCATAGCAGATCGGTATCCTATGGTAAATATTATTGACGTTTTAGATAAATTAGGTAGATGTACTTATTTTTCAACCTTAGACTTATATTCCGGTTTCCACCAAATTGAGATGGCCGAAAATTCTATTCAAAAAACCGCTTTTACAGTAGATAATGGACATTATGAATATTTATGTCTTCCGTATGGATTACGTAATGCACCAAGTACTTTCCAACGGTTAATGGATAATGTATTGAAAAATACACAAGGAAAAGTTGTCCTTGTTTACATAGACGACCTAATTATTTTTAGTTCAAGTTTAGAGGAACATATCCAAAATTTAAAATTAGTTTTTCAAAGATTACGCGACACAAATTTATTAGAAATCCAATTAGACAAGTGTGAATTCCTTCGAAAGGAAGTTGAATTTTTAGGACATGTAATCACTCCCAAAGGTATTAAACCGAACCCCGTTAAAATTGAAGCAACCAAAAAATGTCCAATACCTGAAACAACTAAACAAATAAAATCATTCTTAGGTTTGTTAGGCTACTAGATTTATTAAAGACTTCGCTAAATTAACAAAACCATTTACTAAGTGTCTTAAAAAAGGAGCTAAAATCGAACATAATACAGAATTTACAGAAACTTTCGAACTATGCAAACAACTTCTTACAAACGACCCAATTCTACAATATCCCGACTTTACAAAGACATTCAACTTGACTACTGACGCTTCGAATTTTGCAATTGGCTCTGTTCTCAGCCAAGGACCTATAGGACACGATTTACCTCTAGCTTACGCATCACGTACTCTAAATCCAGCCGAGACTAAATTTTAGTACAATCGAAAAAGAACTACTGGCGATAGTTTGGGCAATAAAACGTTTCAGACCAAACCTATTCGGACGAAAATTTTATGTCGACACCGACCACAAACCCTTAAAATGGTTATTCAATTTGAAAGAACCAAATTCAAACTTGGCAAGATGGAGATTGCAACTATAAAAATACGAATATGAAGTAATACACAAATCCGGATCATTGAACTTAAACGCAGACGCCTTATCCCGAATAGAAATCAATGTAACCGAAAATGAATAAATAATAGGCAACCCAGGTGATATAGATTTCGACGTCGATGACTTTATACACAATTTAGTAGAAGTACAAAATTAAGAAAATAGTATAAGTAACACTACATTGACAAACACAGATATCGAAGAAATTAAAGAAATAATACAACCCTACAAACTGAACCAAAATACAAGCAGAATAACTGACGTAGAAAATGAAACAGAATCTGATGACGAAACAGTACATACCTCCCATGAAAATCCAATACTTGCAATACCAATTACAGAACAATGCGTTAATTCATACAATAATCAAATAATAATTAAGCAAGGTAATTCAAACAAATTTCATGTAATGAAAAGTAAACATTTCATAACAAAAAATAGAATCTCTGCTCACTTGGCAAATAATACCGAAAATATCGAAAAAGAAATAATCGACTTAAAAATTATGTCAACCCCAATAAACTTTATTGTATTCACATAAAAAGTACCACCCTAGATTTAGACCAGTATTAATTTCAACGCTACAAAAAAATTTTAAAAATCATTCTTGTAAATTTGTAATTTCAAGGAAGTTCGTAACAGATCTAGATAATACCGACGAACGTATCACCATGAGAAAAAAACGTGTCATACAGGCATAAATGAAACTTTAGAAGCCCTGAGAAACAAATATTACTGGCCTGACATGAAAAATAGTATAACACTGTATGTAAACAACTGTTCTATTTGCCAACAAGCTAAATACGACAGACACCCACCTAAAATAAAATATTCCTTAACGTTAACCCCTTCAAAACCATTCGAAATGATACATATTGACGTATTTCAAATTAGAAAAACGAAATTTCTAACAATTTTTGACTCATTTTCAAAATACGGACAAGCATATCTAATAGAATCTAACTACGCTGTAAATATAATAGAAGGTATAAATACATTTATTAGTCATTTCAGTGTACCCTGTGGCATAACCTGCGACAATGGTGCAGAATTTAAATCTGAATTATTTAAAGAATTTTGTAAATTACCCAAAATACAGTACCATTTCACAACTCTCAGAAACTCTAATAGTAACAGTCCGGTAGAGAGATTTCATTCATCCTTATTAGAAAACGCTAGAATACTTTTAAACCCACAAATGTGAATAAAACAAATAATACAAACTGCAATAATAGGATACAACTCGTCTATACATAGTGTCACGAAATGCAAACCATTTGGCGTAATTCTAGGAGATACAAAAGCTTTAGATCCCTTTGATTTAACTGACGAACACATAGTAAACGACTATTTTAACGATAGGAAAACACGTCTAAATACTATTTACATAGACATTTATGACAAAACGACTACAAATAAAAAGAAAATTATTGAAAAACGTAACTTAAGCCGCGAAGAACCTAAAACTTACGAGAAGGGCAAAATATTTATATAAAAAATCGCGAAGCGCTTAGAAATAAATCAAAGCCCCGACATATTAAATCCACTGTAGCAGAAGAGTTAGGCAAAAAGATAAAGACATCAAAAAAAATAATTGTTCACAAATCAAAACTTAGAAAACCATTTACTAATGAAAGACGTTCTTTACAGGAAGACAAAAATGACGGAACTACAGATCCTCCTAATATACACCTTCCTTCTACATCCCGTAGTTAGTGACATAGATATACTAGAAGTAGATTCACCAATATTACCCTTAGAATTTGGAAAAACTAGGTTAATCAGTACTAAGCATACATTTTTACACTACGTAGAAACTAGTTGGATGATTAATCAATTAGGAAATATAGATACATCATCATCAACATCATTTTACAATTAAATATTAAGTATTTCAAATAACACAGTAATTGTCAGAGAAACACAAGAAATAAATAATTTGCTGAAACACCAAATATTTAATAGAAACCACAAAAAATTAAGTAAATAATTTAACAACCTCTAAACGGAACAAGAGAGGAGTATTTAATGTTATCGGCACAATGAGTGAATGGTTGTTCGGTACCTTAGATCATAACGACGATATCAAATATAATGAGAAAATAAAAATTTTAACAGAAAAAGAAAATTATATACAACACGAAATTAACCTCCAAACTTCTTTAAACAAACATCTGATAAATCATTATAATAAGACAATTTCAAATTTATATGAAAATCAAATGCTGATAAAAAATAAATTAAATTCTGTAAAAGACAAAATCGATAATATTACCGATGTACATATCTTTTCAAAGTTCTTTAGAGCAAATTATCTTAAACTGCCAAAATTTGATTAATTTTGTAGATAATCTAGAAAATGCCATTATTTTTGCACATTTGGGAAATAGAACATGCTATAGGTACGTACGGTACGAAAAGTATTTTCAAATTTAAAAATCTTTACACATATTACCAATTCATGAGTGTTCAAATAGATTTAACAGATTCCAAAATTATATTTGCTATACACTTACCTATCATAGACACAGATGAATTCAAGACCTTCCATATCATTAGTCTACCTTACCAAAATACCATAATCATTCCTAAAAAAAAACCCCTACCTTGTTCTCGGTACAGAATTCCATCAATTTGGAGAAGAACTCTGTCCTGATCTAGAGGACAACTATTTTTGCAAATTCAGAAAAAAAAATTCCAAAGAAAATTGCATTATTGCCTTGATAGAAGCAGAAGCCATCCAGCCCATAGAAATGAATTCAACCCACCCCTCCATTTGGAATATCCCTATTTTGTTTATTTTTGCAAATTCAGAAAAAAAAATTCCAAAGAAAACTGCATTATTGCCTTGATAGAAGCAGAAGCCATCCAGCCCATAGAAACGAATTCAACCCACCCCTCCATTTGGAATATCCCTATTTTGTTTATTTTAGTTATAATTGTAATTTTAATTTTCATATTATGGATCCGAAAAAAGAAGACTTCAAGAAAGAAAACCCTGTCCAAGACGGCGAAGATGACCAAAACAATCCACCCTCCAGTTGTATTGTTTTTCCAAAAAGGGGAGGAGTTATATGAACAAACTCGCACACCCAGTATAAAAACTAGCCGACGCTGCAAGTTACCCGAAGGCAACGACAAGCTTAATCTTATTTTTATTTGTCATCCTTGTTACTGTCGTTGCCTATGCACAATCTATAATTGTAATATAAAGTTGAAGTTTAGATAAATTTATTTAACTTGCGCTGAAAATGTTTCGCGTGTGTGACGGATCGTTAGATAATTATAGTGAAGGAAAAAGGGTTGGAAAGTTTTAGTGAAGCAAGTAAAGGTCGAGAGGATGGTAAAATAGTTTTATTTAATAGACATAAGATTGCCAAAGAAGTGGTGGGGAAGAGGTGCACGAAAAATGTAGGAAGAGCTAAACTAATGAAAAATTGATTAATGCTGCCCGTAGGAAGAATACACAAAGTAGTAGTTCATCTGCACTTCGCTCCAACATTCCTCAATTCTCATTTGAAACCCACTGTTTTATATGTAGGGAGGAAGTGCCACCAGATTATTCAAACAAAGAAATAAAAAAACCAGCAGAACGCCGGAATCCTGTGTACCCTGTGACTCAATTAACTGTAGGTAAAAACATAGAGAGGCTGCTAAGAGATCGAAATGATGAAGTCGGACATGCTGTTTTACATCGTATAGGTTCAGTATGTGCATGATTTGCCAGCTGCTGAAGCTCTGTACTGTTGCAATCTGGCAACTGCGCTTGCCAAGATTTCGAAAGTTTAAAAATAATTTGAATCCATTGTCAGTAAAGTACCATTGAAGTGCCATAAAAGCTTTAAGGTGGCGCTTTCTAACAACCCTCTCAGCTGGATATACTTATTGACTCTCAAAATATCTATTTATTGCGATATCCGGTACCCATCTAATTTCAAGTCGTTAAGGCATAAAAACATTAATTACTTAACTTCAACAATACGCTTTCAACCCAAAATACAAGTGTTATTCTACAATAAAGATATCCAACTTTCTAAAAGAACAATGAAATAGTAATCTGAATAAAAGTGAACATACTTCGCTCGAAAAGAACAGTCATCATCCCTCGTTCGAAAAGAACACATCTATCAACAAACCCACTGATCGACTTTAGATCAGCTTTAAACAAGAAAAATTACGATTTTCTCCTAGATATTTATATCAACCTATCGTGTTACGGCGCGAACTTATAAGTGGTAACTAAACGCGTGTCTTTCAATAGTAACTGGAGAAATATACATTTTTACGAGCATCCTTAGAAACTGTGAATAACTGTAACTATTTAACTATCAACTCGCTGTAGTCAATTTGTTGCCTTTCTGCCTTACTAGCAATTTTTTGTAAGCTGATTTACGTGTTATATTTTGTCGTGATTTAAGTGTTTATTATAACGTTATTTAAAATTACGACTGGTCCTTCATTTAAAAACCCATCGAAGAAAAAACAAAACATCATTCCTTTTGTGTAGCAGTGAACGACCGCATACAGTCCACTTTTTGAGAACCTAGTTCATTCTACAACAAAAGTTGTCATTTTTCATGCATGAAAGAGCTATACCTTTCCAATAGACCAGCCAAAACAAAAGGTAGACCTAGAAATGACGTGGATGGAGAAATGCAACAGTAAAACAGCGCCTCCTTGAAAAGTATGGCAATTAGATATGTATAACTGCCAATATGCCTTATATTGTGTGTTTCAGGGCTACAGGATACAAGATTATTACTGATACTTGGTATCAGAATAAGGTGTCAGAAAAAGAAGAAAGGATTAGGATCATTAAAACGGCAACTGCTATTATTGTTGAAGATGCACGCTCTCAAGTGTACCTACAATTAGACACAGTACCCTCCACCAGATACCTTTTTAGATAATTTGAACGACCCAATTCCAGAATCTCTCCAAGCCTTTACAGATGCTGTAGTAATGAGAAAGAAAAAAGGAAGTTTTGAAAAATCGAAGAAAAAATCTCTTGCGATAGCCGACTGCTTACTTACAGCCATAAGGCCAAAGTCATATATATCTCCTCTGCAAGTGGGCGTTGCAACATTTTTGTACAAGAAGTACACAGATCAAGGAGGTTAATCGATGTGCTAAATTCATTGGGATTTTGCTCATCAGATACAGAAGCCGTACGTTTTGAAATGTCTTCTATGTTGGAACCACATCTAACTCTTATTTAAGTTACTAATTTTAGTTTTTTTTGTGTAAATAAAAATATGTTCCAAACATATTTTCTTTTATCCAAACCTTATTCCCCTTAAATGTTTGGAGATAATGAAGTTGGTAGGAGGACTCCAACTCCTACTTAAAACAATGTTTTAAACTTTTTTAGAAGAAATGCCATTTTTTCAATATGATTTAACGACGCTATGGGTTATTCCAGACTTTTAGAGTTCTTACACGTATTTATAGGATATTTTGTCTACTTTAATTTCGTGTATCACATTATCATCAAAAATGCTTAGTTTTCGAGTTATAATTATAAAACTAAAAAAAGTGCCAAAAATACGAGGTTTTTACCATTTTCGTTGTGAAGCTCATGTCTGATGAGGTGGCAAACCTCAGATTCGAACTCAGCAGGTCGTAAGACATATAGAACCGGTGAGAAGAAAACTTCTAAATTTTTTCCTACAAAAAACTTTTGCTTACTGGACTATAAACTAAGTATGGAATTCATGCATAAATAAAGATTGCATTTTACACAATAAAATCTTGTTTTTTTCGTACACCCTTCATTCCGGCAGCTCATAAAATTATTTTTGTTGTTGATTCGACATATACGCAGACGTTCTTTAGACGTTTTTCTTACATCAATCTAAGGCAAATCAACAACTTTTCTTCTCTTTGGCTGAGCAGCCGCTACTTCTTCTTCTGCTTCCAACTCGTCATTTGGAACAGTAGGGGCTACTTTACCTCCAAGAGCAAGAGTTCGGCCTACATATAATTTGAATTTGAATTTCCCCACTAGGAAAATTGTCATCCTCGTCTTCACTATCATAGAAATCACTATTGTTTATAGTTTCAAATAGTTCCTCTCCAGTTAGTGGTCTCTTATTACGGTCTGAAATCGAAAATAGCAATAGCTGCAGTTACCAAATTTAATCCTGATGTCCATTGTGCTGTAGGATAATATCGATGCGATTTGACTTTGTTAATAGTAGAAATATATTAGAATAATGTCCAGCCGGCTGGTCTTCTGGAGCGAGGAGGATATTAATCACAAAATGGGTGAAAAATATGAAAAGCGATAGTATTTACTATAAATTTTCATTACCAAATTTCAGATCAATCGGTCAACAGGAAGGATATTAATAAATGTAAGTAAATTAAATAAATATGAATAAATAAATTACCAAATCTTACCCAACAACAGTCTTCAATAGTTATTTGAATAACAAGGGAGGAAAAGGCACTTTACCCCCATGTTATGGATATGATTTTTCCACCTCCCTCATATAACAACCCATTTTTAAATTATTTATTTATGAAACTAACAAACAAAATTTATTAAAAAACTAAAACTAAGAAGTAGGTACAGTGGAATTAATTAGAAACACTTAGTTTAATTTAAAAAAGGTACAGTATAACTTATAAGCGCGTTATTTTCATTCTTGCATCCTACATATTTTTAATTTGTGGTAGAGTAATTATTTATATTAATGTTGAACTTGCAGTTTTGAGCAATGGTTATTTGAATACCACTAGAAGTGAGAGCTGGAGCTGGAGTTTTCGTGATATTTTCACTAACAACATTATTATTCAGATGGTTTCCCCTGGAAGTACTCGTCCTTGGCTGATTACAATCAATTTCATTAACTTAACAGTGACTCCCAAAATTTTGTTAAAAATGTTTCGCTTTTTTGCAAGAGATTGCTGCACATACCCTTTGACTTTTCCTCCATAGGGAGAAAAAGTACGACTTTGCTCACTACAATGAGGCCAGGAAATGTATACTTTGGATAGAAGTGGGCGGAAAAATTTTTTAGTGCGTTTTTACGATTATTGTCATATTTCGGGACACTTATTCTCAATGTCTACCGTACCCAAAGGTGGAGCATCCAGGAAGTCCTGGCAATCGGGAGAAAGGTCGTTGTACGGGATGTAGAACGTATCCTGTTTTGCAGTATCAGATATCCGACATAACATGTTAGCATTAAACTGAAATGAAAAATTAACATGTCTCGGTTTTTTCGTCAAAGTAGTTTGTTTAACTAACTATTTGAAAAAAAAAACAAAAAAAATGTATAATGAGTCAAGTATCTATATACTATTTTAAACGTTGTGGAAAAAATGTCTGACACCTTGAATTAGGTATCGTTTAACCAATTACCTTAAATCATTCAACACAAATCTGACGCATCTAAAACAATGTACAAAAATAACTATTTTCTGTTGATGAAAAGCAGCCGGGAGAAATACTAAAAAATGGTGTATACAATGGATGTTACTGAGAAAATTGATTATAGATTGTTACTTTAAACAAGTTTGTCGCACCAGAATATATATGAGTTAGGTGCATTTTCATGTATGACACTTTCTGAGTGATCGTTAATTCACCTAAGCTACTAAAAGTTTCCTCTATTTTTGTAACTCGTCAAAACAATTGAAACTTATATCGACAAAAACTAAAACCCAGGGTATCATAGATTTGGCGTTTAACCAACAAATGAAGGAGTAGGAAAAGTAGTTGTAGGGTACCTCCACAATATTGGGAAAAATGAGACTGGAGTGTGCGAGAGGTGTGAAGTGGAGGATGATGTGGGGCATGTGGAACGAGGAAGTGCTGAAGAAGTTGGAGAGGAAACTAGGGGAAGCACTGTACTGGGAGAACATGTTGAGGTGGAGGAGGAATGGATGGAGGTGAGTTGAGTGGTAGAGAGCATAGTTAGGGGGAGAGACGGACTCGATAGGGCATGAGAGGTAGGAGTGAAAGTAGGGAGAAGATGACGGTGTGAGCGGAGAGTGTGCGAGGGACCGCCACCCGTCTCGAAGTATGCTAGGGTAGTGATTCCGAGGCGGGGGTAACGGCGAGTTTGAGTTGGTTGGTAAGCACCCCCTTGGGGATGAGTCCAACACTGTTTGGGTCCTGGACCCATTCGAACATGAGTTTCCCATCTCGGCCCAAAAAAAGTCCTAGGACATCAACAGCAATGGGAAACACTAACACACAACAATTAGCGATAGATTTTTGTGCTCAGAAGTGTCTCAAAAAAGGTCTCAGCTCAGCCATAATATATTTATTGGAAGAGGTGGCAACAGCTTATAGTTAACAAGTTTATTTCTATGTGTTGTGATAACAGTAAAATCTAAGTAATATAGATCAATTCAAAATAAAAACTGATGTGAATCGGTGAAACAAGATTAGACTACAAGCATCTGGCTTACACAAGGATGTTGTTAAGTTTATAAAAATAGGTGAAGATTGTCAACGTTACAAGCATTCTAAACCCCACAAGCAACCTATGGAACTTACTACCACAGCAAAGTTCGGGTTTCAGAAAATTCATTTAGATCTCGTTGGTCCCTTGGACGAAGATTCGGAAAATAACCGATATATCCCAACTTTACAATGTGATCCAAGTAAATTTGTTGAATGCTACCCTTTACAAAATAAAGAAGCCGCTACAGTTGCAAGAGCGTTTGTAGAAAACTTTATTTCAAGGTATGGTATACCCCTAGAAATCTTTACAGACAAGGGCACTGAATTTATGTCAAGTATATTCAAGGAGACATGTAAACTTTTAAAATCAATCAATTTAATTCCACAGCCTACCACCACCAAACATTGGCGGCACTTGAAAATACTCACAAAAATTTAGGAGATTACTTGAGAATACAAGTTGCTAAATATGCAGATTCATGGAGCTCGTGGCTACAATACTGGTGTTTCTCGTTTAACAACACAGTTCATACCGAAACTAAATATACGCCGCACGAGCTAATTTTCGGAAAATCGGCGGTTTTACCATCAAATTAGACAAATACAATTGATCCACTGTAAAACTTTGATAATTATCCTCTCGAATTAAAATATAGGCTACAAAAGGCAGCAGATGACGCAAGAAACAACCTCCAAAAGTCAAAAATCTTAAGAAAGACCAATTACGATAAAAATGTTAATCCTATACATTATCAATTTAAAGACAAAATATATATAAAAAGTGAGACGGGTAATAAATTGACCCAATTATTCGAAGGCCCCTTCGAGGTCGTAGAAGATTTGGGTTGTAATGTAAAAGTAATTAAAAATAGTATGGAATGCACTATTCATAAAAATAGGACAAAATTAGCATTAAACTGTGATGTGCACTGCTTATTATGTTTAATTAAAATAAACAATTTTTAATTTTTCTAGGTTAGTTTTGTTTATATCTTTTTTCCAGAGGTCTGGAAAATACCGTCAGGAATAAATATTCAATGTCCGACAAAACAATCAAATGGTGTTATAAAAGGCAGACTGATATAGTGCTACAAAAGATTGCGGATGAAATTTTATTGGAGGATTTACCTTTGGATAATAGTATACTAACAGACATAGAAGACGATAATGATGATAGCGTGGAGAATTTTTTTTGAAATGAGGTGTTAGCTCCAATTCCAGTCGAACTTTGTCCTTCCACGTTATCAGCCGATGATGATCAAACTGAAGCAGAATATAATTCAGTAAACGATTCTGATCGAAAATATTAGTTTTGCACAATCAACGTCAAATAATGAAGATATCAATCGCCGTTCATTTAGGTTGGAATCAAAAAATCTTAGACCAAATGATGACGAAACCGAAATGGATACATGTACTAATAATACGAGTCAGGCCAAAAATAGGGGTAAAAGTGGAAAACAATCTAGTAAACAAGACTTACGAAAATGGAATAAAGAACACAGGGAGGAATTCATGCCGGAGTATAAACTTATCATGTGGTCCAGTAGAAGATGAGTTTAGTGATTGTTCTAGTCCTACTGACGTCTATTTGCGTATACTGGGAGATGTAATCGACAATATAGTTTTCCAGAGCAGCTTTTATGCTACGCAAAATAACAAAAATGTAGGGCTGACCAAAGATGAACTGATTTCTTTCATCGGAATAAATATTTTGTTGGCGTATCATCATTTGCCAGCATGGAAACAATATTGGAACGGGAGTCCCGATCTAGGTTCATCGATAATAACCAACTGTATGCCACGAAATAGATTTGAAGATATCTTGAGATTTCTTCATTGTAACGTCAATAGCGTTCTTCCACGTGGCAATACAGATAAAATATATAAACTAAGACCAATGGCAACAACCTTGAATCAACATTTTCGAGACTGCTAACGAAC
This sequence comes from Lochmaea crataegi, assembly GCA_947563755.1. Lineage (NCBI taxonomy): Eukaryota > Metazoa > Arthropoda > Insecta > Coleoptera > Chrysomelidae > Lochmaea > Lochmaea crataegi. The sequence goes on along the minus strand of OX387427.1, from coordinate 51,594,293 downwards.
AACACGTAGAGTTAGTATCGATGAAAGTATGATTTTGTTCAAAGGACGTAGTACTTTGAAGCAATACAATGTAAAATAACCAATAAATGAATGTTACAAAATTTGGTGCCAGGCAGATCAAAATGCATACATTTTAGACTTTGAAGTGTATCAAGGTAAAAATGAAGAGGTGAAACAAGAGTTTCAAGATTTTGGCCATGGTGAACGTGTTGTATTATCTCTTACAAAACCTGATTGGGATAAGAATAAAATTGTCTATGCCGATAATTATTTTGTCCATCTCCCTGTTAGGTACAATTTAACAAAAGAGAATAGGGTTCCCAAAGAACATGGTCGAAGACAAGGATTTGAAGAAAGGAGATTCAGACTTTCGAGTAACCACAACAGATGTCAGGGTCTTCAAATGGATGGACAATCGTGTGGTGAATTTTGCATCTAATTTTCACGATACAAAGGAAGTCACAGTGAAAAGAACACAAAAAGATGGTTCACGGGCAGATGTGAAATGTTCGTCTATAGTAGCCGATTATAACAAGCATATGGGAGGAGTGGACAGAGCAGATCAACTGAGAGGTACGTATGGGATGAACCGAAGGTCGAGAAAATGGTGGCACCGTCTCTTTTGGGGCTTCCTTGATATGGCTTTTATCAATGCCAACATTATTTATAATATGCTTCATGAAATAATAATATGTTTCATGAAAAGATGTCCACATTTGAATTTAGATGAGCAATTGCTTTGGGGTTTATTGCATATTCCTCTAGAAAACGAAAGAGTTCTATATTATCTTCAATAACCAAACGCCGAAAATATAACTATAGTGTTCATGAAGATATTCGGCTTGGAAATCTTGGATCACATTGGGTTGTTTTCGAAAAAACCAAAGGGCGATGTGAAATGTGCAGCAGCAAGTGTATACAATCGAGACCGCATTCCAAATGTTCCACTTGTGGAGTGTTTTGTGCTGTAATTAAAAAAAAAATTGCTTCGCTGAATACCATGATAATGCACTAGCTGAAATCAATTGGGAAGAAATCTCAAAAGAAGCTACTGCTGAAAGAATTAAATGGATATTCAATCCTCCAACAGCAGCCTGGTGGGGTGGTTGGTGGAAGAGTCTGATCAAAATATTGAAAAGATTGCTCAGGAAAGTTTTAGGAAAAACTTCACTGACACTTGAAGAGCTAGGAACTATTATATGCGACTGTGAAGCTGTTGTAAATCAACGGCCTTTGACAAGCTATCCTATACCTATATCGGTATCTTCGTCTCAAATATGTGGCTTCTACTCTGTCTATATCTGGAACTCCATATTTGTATTGTCTGAATCGGATTAAGATTGATGGAATTAGTTCAATAAAATTCATTCCTTTTTCTAAGCATTGATTCAGTGATGGACTATGGGAATTTTCTCGTGCTGAAGCGTCGAACACGGGTCGTAATTTTGTGGTATCACTATTCAACTTCACAACATGACGATGGGGAAGGTAATGCCCTTGAAATCTGTAATCTTCTTCGATTACTTCTTCTATTATTCCTTCTTTCAGCCATTCCTGTAGTACTTTATCATATTCTTCACGATAACCATCTTTGTTCAATTTATTCATTAACGAGTCTAGTCGTTTCTTGGCAACGTGAAAATTTGTAGGTAAAATAGGATGGTTCTCTATCCATGGGAGACTGACTTCATACCTAGAATCTTCATCTTTCTTAACAGTCGCTGTAAAATGTTCCATTGCCGCTTTCTCAGTTTCTGCTCTTGTCAGTTCTTTGACTGGATCGTTTATACCAAGAAGTTCTAGGTTCCAAAAGTCTGACACCAATTTATCATTAACAAGCATATTAGTAATAAGCATACCTCTGGTAGCGTCAACTGGTGTTTTCCCCATCAATGTCCATCCCAATTTTGTTTCTACTAATACTAGACCGCATGACAAAACGTGACGTAGCCCAGTGTAGAGCCTGCCTATTACATCAGCTCCCAACAAAAGTTCTATAGGACCATCTTCCGTATCAGATACGGTGATACCTAGTTTCTCTATTTCTTGATACCAACAACCATCATGAATACTGGCAATATTTCCACAAATGATAGTTTGGTCGTAGACTTCTAATGAACAAGAATATTTTCCATCCAATCTTTGTAACTGGGTCTCGAAACAATCATGATTCACTGTCTCTGTATTGTATCCGCCAAACAAGGTATGCACCATCTCTTCAGTTCTTACTACTTGCATCTGCATATGAACCGCTGTTTTTCTCAAAATGTATGATTTTTGAGAGCCAGTATCGAGTAGAGCTCTTGCTCTTCTGATTTGATTATTATAAATAATGTTAACAGTCAAAGTTTGAAGGAAAACATGGTTGTAAGTTTGATTTGACATTCCTGTAATCACTCGAGTAACTACCAAAGATTCTGTTTCTGGAATTTTAGGAGATAGATTTTTTGATGGAGTTGAATTTTCAGAGTCTTTGGTTGAACACATCAGCGGAACATGTTTACCACCACATTTGGTACATTTCAACTTAGAAAACATATTACATTTCCGTGCTAAATGACCTTGACGTAAACATCGATAACATGATCCATTTTGAAGAAGTTTCTGTTTCCTTTGTTCAAGTGACATCTTGAATGCTTCTTGACACGTGTTGCTATGGTGCTGTTCTCGGCAAAAACTACATTTTGGGTTCTGGTTGAATAATCCAGTCGCAGAAGGGACGTTAGGTTTCAATTCTGGTTCTTTCTTTCGGGTTTTCATTTCAAAATTGGTAGCCAATGATATCCTTTCTTCATTTTCAACTTCACGTTTGAGAAATTCCATAAGTTTTTCCAAACGTGTCTTCAACAGATCAATTGTTGAAAACTCAGGATTTCTTTGAGATGTCCTCAATATTTCTTCTGGTAAGCACGATTCTAATAAGGGGTACAACATTGCCGCACAGTTATCAGTAGTAACACCAAGAGTTTCTAGTGCTCTTAGTTGAGACTCCATTTTATCATACAGTGTTGTTAAGTTATTGGTTTTATTGGATAGATTATTTAAAACCAACTTTAGAAGTTCTCGAACATAATATTCTATGAGTAGGTCATTCCTACCAAATCTGGACTTCAAACTATCTATTGCCTTATTATAATTATCACCTGTAGGTGGATAACTCTCGATAAGCTGTCGTGCTTTGGAATTTGGTACCGTAGACTGAAGTAAATATTGAAATTTATCATCGTTTTCCATCTCATCATCATCGTGTATCCGCTTGAATAAACTCCAGAATTGTAGCCAATCTTTTATTTCGCGTCCAAATTTACGGAAATCAATTTTTGGAAGTTTAAGTTTGGTTCTATTTGAAGAAACAGAAATAGATTTCTCGAGGTTAGCTGTCATAAGCCGTTCAACGTTGAAAGCGAGAGAACTAAATCTAATCGTTGTTTCGTGGGAGTCTTTCATAACTTTTGCTATAGCGTCTTTATTTTTCTTTGCGCTAAGCATCGAATGAATCAGTTTGTTAGACTCTTCTTCAAATTCTTCGTTCAATCTAGTCAATAATTTGAATGTACCTTGAATTTGAGCTACATCAGGATTCGGTTGCTTCAATGTTTGCTCCAAATCAGTACAATACGTATTGAAAGAAATCTTCAATAGCTCCATGGCCATAGTGTAGTCGTCGTTATCCATCTTGTGTTTCAATTTCAGCAGCTATCTCGCCGGGGCCTCCAAATATTTTATTCTATCAATCGCCGATTGAAGGAATATCTTAAATTAAGTAGCTGCTTCAAAAGTCGATAAAAACACTCAGACAAATTCGAATATCTATTTTTGACAATTACAAAATCGTTGTCACTTTTTATGTCAATCAATCAAAAACAAAAATAAACATTTTGAAAAATATCTCATATACTGAGTATGAAGTAACTTTTAACTGTTTCGTAAATCTATTCACCATGATATATAATTTTTGTCACACCTCTGTATATAATGAATGATTTTCTGCTTATCTGTAATAAAATGATTGATTTGCTGTTTTGACTTTTTAACTATAAAGTAATATTTTGTCTCCGTTGTTGTTTCCTGGCGGTATTTTTGGGTCTACTTTTTTCAAAATTCAAGAAAAAAACTAGGAAAAATTTCAAAAAAATTTAGTTATTACTTTATATCCCCCTTAACTGGTTTTTGGAGAAAACAATAAAAAAAAACATTACTTTCTATGTTTGGGCACTAAAGGGTTAAGGGTCAAGACTTTGCTCACCAGTCCTGGGATCAGTGTAATGCGCTGGCTTCTGCCATGAGATGTTCTTGTGGTGCTATCAGGCGGCCGCATGTGTTGTCGATGTATCGTGCTGGGTGTGGAGAGCCCGGGACCACTGCGTTGTATGGATGGGGCAGTGGTAATCTCGTTTACCCGTTTCCTATGTGATGACACCGGTACACGAGTTTGCTGTGCTGCCCGATTAATGACGGCAGCATGTTCTGTAGCAACTCGCCTGGAACTGATAGGTGACTCTCATAACGGTTAGGAATTAAGGGAGTCCGAAGGTCTGACCGAATCTTAGGAAGGCGTTTAACGAGCAATCTAGAGCGTTTCACAAGCCTTTTTATTTTCTCGTCGTAGACTCTTGTATACAACCTTTTATTTCAAGTCCTGTACACCTCTCCGTGGTAGAGTCGATAACACGTTGGACTTGTTCAGCGTGGCTAACGTACAAGGCGTCTCAGTCAGTATCATCACAAGTCTAGATTCAACACGGCAATCTCTTGTCCATTCTCAGAGATTGGAAGCTTCCGAAGGCTACCACACGGTGAGCTATCTGGGATATCTTTTCCGGATGGTGCCATCCTCCAGTCTCCTGGAGGCTCTAGTTTTAGCGATAGTACATTCTCCGACTTCGAAGAATTCTTTCTTTCTACCCATTTCTATCCCACATTAGGATTAAAGAGTGCATTTTTATTTCCTTGTCATCATCACGATGGTCTTTGTGTATTTGCGGAACTAATTTCGCTACAGAAGCAGGCCTTCAGACCCATTTGAAAAGACTACGTTACAGAGGTGCCCCCTCGGCTGACGATAACATCTGCTCAGAGTGCGCTAGATGATTCAAAACACTCAGCGGAATGAGACAGCACCCGAGGAAAGCACATCCCATGGAGTACAATGAAGATTTAGAAAATAGATACGATCCACCAGATGCTCCTTCCGAGTTCGAGGACTTAGACTATATTGAAATGGCCAAACATGAACTAGCGTTCACTGGTCGTTTCATAAACCAACATTTATTAAGTATTCATCCTGGCAGATGACTCCATTAAATATCGTAGAAAGCAGGATAAGTACAAACAATTAATTGCGAGTCTTCGAGCTGAAATGAACATCGAGGCCCGCGAAGACGTTCTCGAACAATTTGAGAACGATCGATTGCGGCCTCAAACCGAAGCTGAAGGTGAAGTCGCAGAATTTTCTATTCTTGAGAGTCCAAAAGATCGAGGCAGTGATCGACACATGTTTCCAGCGTCTCAGTCTGGACCCAAATGCTGATTACTGGAAAAATAAAGAAGGATGGTCTCAAATAGACGCAGCCCTATTTAGATTCACTCAATTGACAATCAAGACCGCGATAGAGAAGACCAGAGGAAAGAGGTCAACAAATATATTACCGCACTTTTCACCATATGTGCGAAGACTGGGAGGCCCAATGTAAAGGCACGTCTCCAAAATAAGGCCCCAGTATTTAAAAGCAGAACCCATGAGTTAGCGTACCATCACAAAGTCGTCCAGCGACGATTCCGATCTAATAACTCCGCTTTGGCGCGTGATATCATAGACGGCAAGCCGCTCTGGGGTCAGACCCACAATATGAAGTTGTCAATGAACAGATAAATCTAGGGAGCTCTCCACTAATAAATTGTCTTCTTAAGTAACTATTGTAAAGATCAGCAGATATAGTTTTCCTTGGTTTTCTATGTCATCGCACAGTTAAACTGATCTTAAGTGTGAAAAAGATATCCAGGATATCCCCATAGGGCTAATAATACCTAAGCTTTAATATTTGTAAAATCATATCTTCCCTTTTTTCTATTCATATATATTAAGTCAATCAAAAGATAGGTCACTTACTATTTGGTCTAGCCAAAATATTAAACATCAAGTAGGTATCACATAAAATGTAACTTCTGTCATTCTGACGATGATATGTCAATATCGAAATAATTATCAATATCCTTTAATAATTTTCATAAATTTTTCAATTAAATAGTGGAATTAATTAGAAACAGTTAGTTTCATTTATAACATTAATATGAGTAGATTCCACAAAGTAAGGGTCCAAACAGTAAATTCACCCTTTGTCACCATATCTCTTTAATTTAGTGTGGACGAGTTGATCTGCGATTTAGAGAATAGTGATCTGGATATAACTGTCTCAAATGGATTAAAGACGTCAGTACTATCGTATGCGGATGACCTAGTACTGTTGGCCGAGTCTGCCCGAGGAGGGAATGAACAGCTAAAAGCTGTAAACGAATTTTTTGCCAAGCGGGGAATAGCTGTTAATCCGTCTAAGAGTGTTGCCCTTTCGGTTAATGTCAACAGTTGCAATAAGTACTCTTATGCTATTAGCAGACCTCTCTTCGCGGCAAACGTTCACCAGATCCGACAACTCCAACCAGGAGAGCTATTTAAATACCTTGGTAGGCGGTATGAAGTTATGGAGCAGACCCGGGACACTATTGCCGATCTCAAAGTCCAGCTCGAACGAATAACTAAAGCAGGACTGAAACCAGCATAGAAACTAAACATCGTCAAACAATACTTATTGCCTAGATATCAAGATAAATATCTTCTACCAACAAAAGGCATCCCGTCAAATCCACCCTACGAAAGAAAGTGCAGAATGGGATGCGATCGTAACGAGAGTTTAAGCCATGAATTACAAAAGTGTCCTGCATCACATTGGCAAAGATTAAGGCGGCATGGCCAGCTCGTTACGCATACGCGAAAAATTGCCGAGAAGAGAGGATGGATTGTAGAAGTAGAACCCAGAATACGATGCATAGATGGAGCGCTTGAAATTCCCGATCTTGTACTTCAGATGGGTTGCAGAGTAATAGTGTGTGATGTTGGGAGGGTCCTAGTCCCCTCTCCGTCGCCGCTACGAACAGGGCGGCTATATATAGCGAACCGCGCTTTTTAAGTGCCATGATGCCATGACACTCTGGGAAACATATCGTCGTGGCCCCTTTAGTCGTGGGAGCTCGCGATATCTGGTGTAAAGAGAATAATATAATTTCCTGGATTCTCAGCTTTTCAAAGCAAGACATCAAAAGTTACATTACAAAAACCATAATAGGCAGCATTTCCATCCATCGCTATATCATGTCTTCATCTTAAAATGGCCAGATGGAACACATCAACACCAAAAACCTGCTTGCACTCCAAAATGGAGAATGTACTAAACATATAGGTAGGATTTTATTTATACTTTTGTTACTACTGTACTTTTTTCTCTGTTATGGGTAGTGTTATGTCTAACATATTTCTTAATCATTTTTCTATTAATATTTTTCTAATATATTTACTAATTATGTGGCTTCAAAATTTTTCCCTATCGTGTTTTTGGTAGGGACGTGGAGGTGTACTAGTTGATCCATTCACGTTGCGTCATGTACAGCAATAAAGTTTCGCTTACGTGTCCGATCAAAGTGCAATCTGGACTACGGATTTCGAAAACGAATTAATAGCGGGGTAGGATAATTTCCTTAAGATCCTTGCTGTGTTGTTGCGGTTACCGAGGCCCGACTCTCTTAACTGAAAGGTATTGGGCGAACCAGTGTGGCACGAAATCCCCTCCGAAGGGGTGTGCAGAGAGAAGACACGTAAGAGAACCTTGAGATGACAGGCCACATGCTTACATGATGATTCGAAAGTCTGTAACATCTGGACCTGTCTAGGTTCGATTGAGACTTCAACTGAATGACTACGATAAGAGGTTCTGGCCACCATGAAATTTTATAATATGGTGGCCATTTCTTTGCACTTTTTGCACACACCGAGTGTACAGAATATAGTTGCTGTGTGTACTACCTCTACGTGGTCCAGCTAGTGCAGGGAGATAATGTGAGGCTTGCCTTGGCGAATACATCCGTGTGATGCACCGAGCAGTGCGTCGCGGGTCGTAATCTCCCGACTGAAGTACACAAGGGTTGTGAAGGGGGGATTCTTGAGCGGGGCATAGCTGCCACGACGGGAGCTGAGGAATGTTCCTCCGTTGGTGTGTCGTTCAATTGCTCTCTTAACGATGGGATCCGAGTGAATGCTGTCAAGGAATTGAATAAATTCCCGTCACCATTCTGTGTGGAGTGTCCATCTATGCACGGGAACCCTTAAGTTTTGGGGCGAGAAAGGGGAGACTACCGTTTCAGACATGTTTTCAAAGCCGGGATTCGGGGGCTTAGGTCCTCCTTCGATGTCTGCGACTGTGGTCTCTCATACCGCATTCTCTGAGAATTGCAGTTCCAGCCCAAAGCTGCATAAGCTGTTGGAACTGCAATTCATGGTGTGTGTGCGATCGTGTCGTGGTCTGGTGGCGGATTACGAGGCGCGGGGATGGGAAACAATGGGTCCCTGGCTTGATAGGTGGTAACGTTTGCCGCAGGCTTACCCACCCATACTACTCGCTGTCAACGGTTAGGTCTCGTCTTGGGCTCACGGGTTCCCTTGGGTTGAGCCACCTAGGCTCCTAGAATCTTAAAAACTGTTGACTCGGGGCCGCTAGCCTACCACGCCGGTGGTCCTTACATTTGCTTTCGTCAGTCGAAAAAGATATCAAGCCTCGAAAACACCTCCGCGCAGCGCAGCGATGAGATTGATGGTGGTAGTGGTCGGGATCCTTCTGGTGACCGAGACCAAATACTCTTTAAATGACAACTATGTGATCGGGCATTTACAACTAGGAAGGGTCTGGGTGTGCATAGGAGTAAGGCACATCTGGTGGAGGCCAACAATGATATTGTTGTGAATAGATTAAAGGCGCGTTGGTCTGGCGAGGAAGAGCGGATGCTGGCGCGGTTTGAAGCGGTTTGAAGCAAGTCCGCTTCATGAATGATCATCTAACACCGCTGATGCTGGGCAGGAGTCTTGAGGCAGTGAAAGGGAAGTGGCGTAAGCCCGCCTACCAGAAACTGGTTCAAGAGTTCATCGCACCCCTTTCTGAGAGGCATCGCTCTCCTTCGCCAGAACTGGCGCCTTTAATTGAAACTCCTGATGTTCCCACGACGGAAACTGAGACTTTCTTCGACGCGATTGATAAATTGTGTAGCGTACTTGACGAGGAAAGCCTTGGGGACCGAAGCGTGTTCATTAGGGAGCCAATCGCTAGCAGTCGTACCGACGATATCTCGGAACAGCTATGGCAGATGATTAGAGATATGGTTCCGACTAGGGTGAAAGGCTCCAACAAGCGTGGTAGCCGATCGCTGAATAAACCGCATAACGCTAGAGAGAGAGAAGGAGGGTTAGATATCGCCGGGTCCAGCAGCTTTACCATAAGAACACAAAAGAATGCGCAAGAAGGATTCTTGATGGAGTGGAGGGTCCGCCCACTGTAGAAGTGGTGCCTGCTGATTTGGAACGCTTCTGGAAAGAGGTTTTCGAATCTGACGGGGGAGCCTTTGGCAGGTTGGGTGAGCCCGCTGCCCCATCGAGAGTCCTCAATCACCTATGGGAGCCTATAACCACCGACGAATGTAGTCGGAACAAGGTTTAATGATGGTAAGGCTGCGGAGCTTGACAGAATCAGGCCTGGGACTGGAATAAGCTCCCCTCCGAACTTCTCGCTATTTTCTTCAATTTGATTATGGCGCGCAAACGTCTGCCTGATAAGCTACACGCGTCGAGAACCTTCTTCGTCCCCAAAAAGGTCGAGGCGGGTCTTAAGCCAACACCTGCGGACTTCCGTCCGTTATCCATTCCTGCAGTAGCCGTGAGGCACTTGCATAAAATCTTGGGCTCCAGACTTGTGGACGCTGAGGGACTGCTGAGCGACGAGCGGCGCGCTTTTCGAAGGAATGTCGATGGAATCGCAGAGAATCTCTGTTTCCTGAAAACAATCCTTGGAAAAGCCCGCCGGTTGAAGCAGACGGTGCATATGCTTGCCTACCTCACGAGTGTCTATGACAACGGGAACACCGTTTTAGAAGTTCCGAATGGTGGCGATAGGAAGTCGCGGGTTAGGCCGGTGCGTGGGGTTCGACAGGGAGACCCACTTAGCCCTGTTTTATTTTCCATTGTTATTGATCGAATTTTAGAGAATGTTTCGCGTGATGTTGGTTTCGACGGGGGCGGTCATCGCATCTCGTGGTTGGCTTTTGCCGACGACCTAGTTCTCGTGTCCACGACACAGGTTGGACTGCAGCGTAACATCGACGACCTTAGTCGCAAGGTCTGTCGTGCAGGTATGGCGCTTAACCCGAAAACGTGCAAAGTCCTCTCTCTGGTAGCTTCTGGTCGTGATAAAAAGCTGAAGGTTAATACCAAACAGCTATTTAAAATCTGCAATTATCCCGTCCACCAAATCTCTGTGGTGGAATTATGGTGCTACTTAGGAGTTGACTTCATCGGCTCTCGGGTGGGTGGAGCTAGAGTGTCTCTGGGGTCCGAATTGGAACGGTTAAGCAAAGCTCCTTTGAAGCCGCATCAGAAATTGCACGCCCTTAGGATGTACCTGATACCGAGGCATATTAATGCTCTGGAATTGGGTAAAATTACTGTTGGTGTGTTAAAGGGGATCGACATTGCAATTCGTGCCGCAATTAGACGCTGCATCCACCTGCCCAAGGACGTAGCCTTGGGCTACTTCCACGCGCCGATGAAGTTCGGAGGTATTGAAATTCCTCAACTATTAACGTATATCCCTCATCTGAGGCTAAGGAGGATTATGCAGCTGCGTAATTCTGCTGTTCCCTCGGTCGTTGCTTGCTTTGGCGAGGAGACTTGCGACACTGAACATGAGTGGTGTCTCGCCAGACTATGGAACGTCCCTAGCCCCGATCAAACCGGTAGTCTGCATCTATACTGGAAACAGCTCTGGAACACTGCGGTCGACGGAAGGAGCTTGAGATTGACAAGTAAAAGTATAACTCAAGCTGGGCCCGTCGACAAGACCCGTATTTCAAAGGTCGAGACTTTGTTCACAAGTCCTGGGTCTAGTGTAATGCGCTGGCTTCTGCCATGAGATGTTCTCGTGGTGATATCAGGCGGCCGCATGGGTTGCCGATGTGTCGTGCTGGGTGTAGAGAACCCGAGACAGCTGCACACATCGTCCAACGCTGCTTCCGTACGCACGGTGGGCGCATCTTAAGGCATGATGCTATTGCAAAGGCTATCGGAAAAGATCTTAGGGAACAGGGTTATAAAGTTCAATATGAGAGAATTTTTAATACTCCGGACGGAATCAGGATACCAGACGTTTGTGCATGGAAGGATGACCAGAACACCAACTTGGTCATCGACGCTCAGATGGTTGCTGCCGATACGGATCTTGATCGGGTTAATAGCGATAAGATCTATAAATACAGCACGGTGGGTATCGCGGGTATGATCGGGGATGAGCGCAAAGCGGTCCGTCATGTGTCGGGGAGACGCATGCATTTTTCTGATGTGCGTTTCTTAGCTGCCACGCTGTCTTGGCGAGGTGTCTGGTCACCTAAGAGCGTGGACTCTCTACAAAACATTGGCCCGACTCCTGCAATGTTGGAGAGAATACCTTCAATGGTGCTCCGCGGGTCATACAAGAATTGCATGCGGTGGAGTCAGATGTCTAACATCAATCCTCGTCCACGCTGATTTAACAAATGTATCGAATGGTCTCGCAGAGAACTGTGGTGGCCGGATTTTGCCGGACAGTCACTGCCACTGGTCTCTGCCATGGTTGCTCGGGTGATTCCGACTGTTAACACCTACAGAAGATCGGGCGAAAGCCCTGCCGCACTTGACAGCGGCTCACATGTATGAAAATGTGTGTCAATAATGAGGACGAGGAACTGCGATCAACAGCAGCTCGGAGGTCGGCTGCTCATTATATTTTTACGGTGGGGGGGGAGGGGACCACTGCGTTGTAGGTATGGAGCAGTGGTAATCTCGTTTACCCGTTTACTATATGATGACACCGGCACACGAGTTTGCTGTGCTGCCTGATTTTTGACGGCAGCATGTTCTGTAGCAACTCGTCTGGAACTGATAGCCATAGGCGCGGGTAAACGGGCGACCTCCGCCGTTTACCGTCGTGTATTGTAGTTCTAGCCGTTCCTAGCGGTCACACGTTAGGTTGAAAGCTTCCAAGCCATGGTACACTTATTGGAGGTAGTTCATCTTGATGAACGGGCCTGGCCAGGATAGGCATTACGTATCGTTGTCTTCTAACGGTCTTCAACCTGGTCTACCGCCGATCGTCCTACCAGGTGGATCGGTGGATGGCGTCCTTGGGTGGACTACTAATTCCAGATCTCTGGTTGAACGGGAAGAAGCCCTTGGTACGGCATCACCTGGTAGTATGTTGCCTACACAATTCACGAACTGCGACCAGTCTAGTGGACCTTCGACAAGCCTAAAACTGGTACTGAGGGGACGAGACAGCCCACATGTGACGGCTAACACATGTGTCTCGTCAGAGGGTGATGGACTCTCAAGTGGTACTGGTTTCGCTACCTTGTGTGCGCGGGACAGCTGGGATTTCGTCCTGGTAGGTTCATGCGGCATTGATATCTTAAGCGGGTAAGGGAGTAGCCTTGGTCGCAAGTTTTTGAGGTGTCGGGTGTTAGTACGGACAGCAATGTCTGGAAAGCAACTAGTATCCGAACTTAGCGACCTTAGTACTGCCAGCAAGCGTTTGAGGTGTCGGACTGCAGCAGCTGGTCGAGCTGGTGGCACTATTATCCAAGCTTAGCTGGTGTACGAGGGAAACCGAATCCTGCCGCCATATCCAAGTGATTGTGATCCGAGGGAGGGCAAAGGGTATGGCGGTCCCTGCTGCATGGGGATAAACGTGTTTAATGAAGAGAACATTAGTGTCCAGGAAGGAGCCGAAAAACCTCGAAAGCCAGTCGCTGTACCGGGTCACGGGAATGTGAGGTAAGGCTCATGCTAACTAGAGATGTCGCGCAATTCAAATAGATTTATAGCGAGTGTAATCATTATATTGACGGTATGTCTGGGGGTGGAGGACGCTATGTTGGACGTCTAATCTAGCCTAGCTTTAGTACTGGAAACTACGACCGCGCCATACCCCGGAGGTGCGTCGGTCGGCAACTTGATGTTCTGCAGCAAGCGTTTGAGGTGTCGGACCTCCTTTGGAGGCACTAGTAACCGAGCTTAGCTGCATTCAGATGGTTGCTGGTGGAACCCCCCCCCTCCCGACCCCCGCGGTGCGGTCGTAACTATGGGTACGGACATGCCGAAGATACATGGATGAGCGCGGTGGAGGTCGCGGTCGCGATCGCTACATCCATGTCAAAACAAACCTTTATTTTCTTATGAGACCGCACATACCAAGGATGCTTCACTAGTTCACCCTCGCCGCCTATCATCGCAGTTTACAGCGATGTCGATGGCAGAACAAAATATTTTGATTTTATATGGCGGTCGAGCTGTTGGCCGCGTAGAAACTGCATGTTCATTGGTGCTCTTTAAACCACGTGATATTCTCGAGTGAGTGTGGAATGAGGAACGTGTTTATTTTTTAAGTTTGTTGTGGTATTTCGTTATTCAAAGGTTGTGAGACGTTTGGAGTTTAGTTTGGTTAGATTGAGGCGGGTCTAAAACCAACACCTGCTGACTTCCGACCGCTATCCATTCCTGCAATAGCCGTGAGGCACCTGCATAAAATCTTGGGCTCTAGACTTGCGGACACGAGGGTCTTCTGAGCGACAAGCAACGCGCTTTTCGAAGGAATTTTGATGGAATTGCAGAAAATCTGTGTATCCTGAGAAAAATCATGGGAAAGCGCGCCAGTTGAAGCAGACGGTGCATTTAGCTGTGCTGTATATCAGCAATGCCTTTGACACCGTTAATCATGATAGTCTCCTTGGTGCCTGCAGAAGCTCTGGAATCCCGGCGGATATGCTAGTCTACCTCACGGACGTCTATGATAACGGTCACACCGTTTTGGAAGTACCGAATGGTAGCGGTAAGAAGTCGCGGGTTAGGCCGGCGCGTGGGGTTTGACAGGGGGGCCCACTTAGCCCTGTTTTATTTTCAATAGTTATCGATAAAATTTTAGAAGATGTCTCGCGGGATGTTGGTTATGAAGTGGGTGGTCATCGCATCTCGTGGTTGGCTTTTGCCGACGATTTAGTTCTCGTGTCCACGACACAGGTTGGACTGCAACGCAACATCGACGGTCTCAGTCGTGAGGTCTGTCGTGCGGGTATGGCGCTTAACCCGAAAAAGAGCAAAGTCCTTTCTCTGGTAGCTTCTGGCCGGGATAAAAAGCAGAAGGTTAATACCCAACACTCTTTAAAATCTGCAATTATCCCGTCCACCAAATCTCTGTGGTGGAATTATGGAGCTACTTGGGAGTTGACTTCATCGGCTCTCGGGTGGGTGGAGCTAGAGTGTCTCTGGGGTCCGAATTGGAACGGTTGAGCAAAGCTCCTTTAAAGCCGCAACAGAAATTGTACGTCCTTAGGATGTACCTGATACCGATGCATATTCATGCTATGGAATTGGGTGAAATTACTGTTGGGGTGTTAAAGGGGCTCGACATTACAATTCGTGCCGCAATTAGACGCTGGATCCACCTGCCCAAGGATGTAGCCAATGGCTACTTCCACGCCCCGATAAAGTTCGGTGGTATTGGAGTTCCTGAGTTATCAACTTATATTCCTCATCTGAGCCTAAGGAGGATTGTGCAGCTGCGTAATTCTCTGGTACCCTCGGTCGTTGCTTGCTTTGGCGAAGAGACTTGCGATATTGAACGTGAGTTGGGTCTCGCCAGACTAAGGAGCGTCCCTGACCCCGATCAAACCGGTAGTCTGAATCTGTACTGGAAACAGCTCTGGAGCAATGCGGTCTACGGACGGAGCTTGAGATTGTTTGACAAGTCAAAATTTAACACAAGCTGGGCCCGTCGGCAAGACCCATATTTGAAGGGTCAAGACTTTGTTCACCAGTCCTGGGTCCAGTGCAATGCGCTGGCTTCTGCCATGAGATGTTCTCGTGGTGCTATCAGGCGGCCGCATGCACACATCGTTCAACGCTGCTTCTGTACGCACGGTGGGCGCATCCTAATGCATGATGCAGTAGCGAAGGCTATCGGGAAAGATCTTGGGGAACAGGCTTATAATGTTCAGTATGAAAGGAACTTCAATACTCTGGACGGAATCAGGAAACTAGACATTTGTGC
The DNA here is from genome assembly GCA_947563755.1 of Lochmaea crataegi. NCBI lineage: Eukaryota > Metazoa > Arthropoda > Insecta > Coleoptera > Chrysomelidae > Lochmaea > Lochmaea crataegi. The sequence goes on along the minus strand of OX387427.1, from coordinate 51,578,904 downwards.
GTGGAAAGATGACCAGAACATCGGGTTAATAGCGATAAGATCAATAAATACAGCACGGTGGGTATCGCGGGTATGATCGTCGATGAGCGCAGAGCGGTCCGTCATGTGTCGGGGAGGCATATGAACTTGTCAGATGTGCACTTATTGGCTGCCACGCTGTCTTGGAGAGGTGTCTGGTCGCCTAAGAGTGTAGACGCACTAACTAATATTGGCCTGACTCCTGCATTGTTGGGGAGAGTTCCTTCAATCACCATCCGCGGGTCATACAAGAATTGCCTGCGGTAGAGTCAGATGACAAACATCAATTCTCGTCCACGCTAAAATAAAACCGGTATATAATGGTCTCGCAGGGAACGGTGGTGGCCGGATTTTGCCGGATAGTCACTGCCACTGGTCTCTGCTATGGGGTGTAGTGGATAGACAAAGATATGTTTTGTAAAATATATTGTTTTAATATTTCAGTAATTGATAGTTGGTCAATACTTAGGAATGCGCGAATTACGTAGTTGAATGAACTACAAGAATTCAGTACACGACTCTACTGTTGCTAGGTATCTATTTGTTGTATTGTAGTGTAAGCACTTTTGTTGGGTTATAGATTTGTAGATATCTCTTTTGATGATTATTCAATAAAGATATATGAAACGAGTAAGTTGTCTAGTTATTATAAGTATGAATGATAGTAATTAAAGTTAGAATAAAAAGAACCTGAAGATGTACTTTAAATATAAGTAAAGTATATCAAATGGCGATCCTGCCAGTTCTACAAATCGTAGTTATGCCAGTTCCACAAATCGTAGTTATGCCAGTTCTACATCGTAGTTATCTGTAATTATATTGTTTGGAAGTTTGGATAGTGAGATGAAATCAATAACATGGGACAAGAGCATTCTAAGGAAAAAGTTATCATAGCCCAGGCTGGTAATAGTGGTGGTCTTACGAATACTCCTAAATTAAACGAAGGAAACTCTTTTTCGACAGCGGAGATTCTTGTAATGGTTGCATTTGCTGGGTTGTTGGTGACAGTGATCTACTTCTTGATCAAGAAATTCAAGAGGCATTTGGAAAATAAGATAAGAAGAGAAATAAGGACGAGTCAAGAGCTAGTGTAGTGAGACAGTGCTAGTGAGTGTAACAGGAATGGAACAAGGTACTTTAATTTTTAATTATATTGTATTCTTTTATTTTTACAAATGAGTAGTGTAGACTTATTTAACAATTTAAATGAAAATATTAAGGGTTTTGAACGGAATTTAGGTAAAGATAATCAACAAAGGCGTCTTAGAAGTTTATAAGCAGCAGAGTAGTGAATTAAATCAGATAGTAAGAGAATTTGCAGCTTTGGAAAGGGCATTTAATTTAAAATCCCATAGTACAGAAACTATTGATACAGTTAAATCAATTGTGGACTCAATTGAGAAAATAATTGATGAAGTAAGTAAAAGTTTAGAAGAGAGATTGGCGATTATAATAAATTCAAAGGATAACTTAGTCAATGGGAGAGAAATTTGATTTAAAAACAGCTTCTAGTTTAATCCCTATGATTGACGATACCGAGGAATCGGTTAAACAACTAATTGATGCCATAGAATTATACGATAGCATTTTAGATAATGATGGTAAAAAGCTCTTAATTAAATATGTTTTAAAAACTAGGTTGACACAATGTGCTAAATTAAAATTGAATTCAACTTACAATTCTAATGCAGATTTAATACAGATATTAAAAGTAATTTGCTAACAAAGCAATCAGCAGCTTCTTTATCGTTAGGTTTACATACTATAAAACAAAGAGACAAGTCAATCGATGACTTCGGAAAATCTATCGAAGAGTTAATGGTAAATCTAACACTAGCGCAAGCTGATGGTGATGCCGGCGCGGCAAAAATTTTAAAAGTTGCAAATGAAAAATTGGCTATTAATGCTTTTGCAAATGGTTCACGCAACCACGACTTAAAAACCATATTTAAAGCACGAAATTATAATTCGTTAAACGAGGCGATAAGAGGAGCGAAAGGCGAAGAAATTACGAATAATGCAAATCCCCACGTTTTTAGCATGCGCGGTCGATCCAAATCTAGGTCGATTAATAATAGCGGTAGAGTTTTCGGCCGGGGAGTTGATAATTACTCTCAAAGCAGGAATTTTTCACAAAATCAAAATCCTTCTAGAAATGAAAATTCTTCGAGACACCAAAATTCGTCCAGATATCAAAATTTCTCTAGACAGCAAAACCGAGGAAATAATCGCGGGATGAGAGCTCGGGGAAATCCTTATCGTGCGAAATTTTTTTATGCATAATGATGACCAGAGGAGCGAAAATAACAGTGAAAACTTTTTTTTTCGTCCCTAAAGGTAATGATGAAAATAGTCACGTAGTATTAGATATAAACGGTTTAAATTACATTCGAATGAAAAATCAAAATAGAAATTTAGTTTTTTTTATTAGATACCGGCGCTTCCGTGAGTGTTATTTTTCCATCTAGTATTAGCGATAATCAGTTTGTTAACACCATGCCCGAAGGATTACCACAAGGAAGTGTGCTTTCTCACATTCTTTTCAATATTGTCATTAACGATATACCAAAAAACAACAAAACAAAATTAGCTCTATACGCGGATGATACAGCCCTGATGACAACATCTCAGCATAGAAGAATTACAACCAGAAATTTAGAAGAACACATTACAGAAATAAATAACTATTGCCACAAATGGAAAGTACAGATAAATAATGAATAAACGCAATTAATAATCTTCGCAAATGATTACCCCAAAGAAAAATCCAAAATAAGGATAAACAATACAACAACGGAGGAAGAACAAAATGTAAAATATCTGGGGGTACATCTGGATAAAAGAATGACTTTTAATAAACACGTTGATGTAACGAGAAGAAATGCTTTATATGGCAAAAAACTAATACGGCCTTACATTTACAAAACCAGCCAATTGGAACCAAAACAAAAAATCACGCTATATTATACATATGTTAAATCAATTGTGCTATATGGATGCACGGTGTGGTGCTCTACCACAAGACAGAGCCTAGAGAAACTCCAAGCTGTCGAAAATGCCTGCTACAGGCTAATAGCAGGCAAAAATAGACTAGAAATTACCAACAAGGAACTACAAGACAAATACTATATAATAGACCTCCGAGAAACAATAAAAATTTCTATGAAACAAAAATAAAGAAACTTGAAATCACTAGGAATATCGGACAAAATCCAGTGAATAAAAGAAATAAATTCAGGGAAATTAACTACATCCCTGAATAAACACCAAAAACCAAAAAATTTAAGCAAATTCCAGCTAACGCCAAAAAGAAGTTGGGAGAAGAAATGAGATTGCCAAAAATTTAAATAGTCTAAAAAGTACAATTACCATGGTGCATAAGCGGTACATGAAGAGGAAAACAAAAATACCCTACATAGGGAAAACCTCAAGAGAAAGGGAACATCGAATAATAATAATTTTGTGACAAACTCCAGTCCTCGATATCAATTCGAATATTAATACGTAGTAGATCTTTTGTAGCTTGTTTACCACTAATTTTAAAGAAATCGCTGCGCACGTCCCGTCTAGTGGGCTGTCCGTCGCTCCTGTGCATATCAACTCGCGTCATTCGATCTTTAGTGGTTGTGAAATCCACATCGTTGTGTTAGAATTTGTGGTACGTAAATTCTAACTTGGGTAAGTTAAATTTTATTTTTACAATTAATCTTTTATTCAGATGGGTAAATCCAAGAGAAGCCGTTCGCCTAGCAGCGAGAGAATTACAAAAAAGAAACTGTTAAAACGTCTAAATGAATTAGAAAAAGAGTTGGACGAAAGCAAGCGTCAGTGGTGTGAACCGGTCTACGGCAGATACAGTCGAGGTCGAAGCACATCGATGCGTTCACATTCGTCAACGTCTCAAAATAGCACACATTCCAACCATAGGCGTTCTCGTTCTCGTTCTCGTTCTCCACGGGGGCGTTCTAGACATCGTCGGGTTTATAAATCGCCGTACCGAAGAATGTCTCGTTCGCGCTCAAAGTCGATGTGCAGAGAAGAAACAAGAACCAGTACTCGACTAGGTAAGCGAAAACAATCTACGGAGCGATACTCGCATGTATCGACAAGAGTAGATTGCACCGATGAGGAGCCTAACTTGTACGTTAGAAGCCCTGAACGGTTACGCAGCCCAACAGTTTCACAGTTGTCTCCAGATAGGTCACTGACGCTTCCCCTCATTATAAATAATGATGTTGTTTTGGGGGAAGATATTTTAAATATTCTAGGAGAGGAACCCGATACCTCGCAAAAAGAGTTCTCCCTCCATCCAGCAATTCATTCCCGATGGGAAAAAATAATAATAAATGGCCTCTCCGCCAACGACAAATCAGTAGTCGTGGAAAAACATTTAACCCCTACCAACCTACCTATTCTGAAGCCGCCGGAAATTGATCCAGAGGTAATGCCGGTAATGTCCGTACTTCACAAAAAGAGGGATACAAATTTAAGTACTTACCAAGAAACTGTGAGCAAAGCTCTAAGTTTTTTGGGGGAGGGGCTAAATGTCCTGCTCGAGATTGAAGCAAACATCCCTCAAAATGTGAAAGAGAGGTTATTAAACCCTATATGGGATTCTGGCAGATTAATGGCTGACTTATTTTACCAGATTTCCCAAACAAGACGCTCTTTAATTACCCAGGCCTTAAATAGGCAGGTGAAAGAGATCACCGACAAAGACCACCCCAGGTTCTCTTCTGTTCGGTGATGATTTGGGCGAAAAAATTAAAGCAGCAAAAGCACTTGAAAAAACTGGTAAAGACTTAGTCAACACTCCCGCTTTTACTAAGATGGCAAGCGCTCAAAACCGTTATACAATTGTTGCAAAAAGAGGGGGGGGGGAGAGCACATAAACCGACGAGGCCGGGAAACTACAATCGCCAGTTTCGTCCCAAGAAGGAGGCGGAGCAAACCAGACGGCGGTATCCTTCGAATCACCAGGATCGGCGTTATCCTTCGAACCAACACGATCTCCAGAACAGGAAGAGGAAATAACACAGCCTTTTTTGCAGGAGAGAGCTGTCAGCTTCTCACATACCGAAAAAATTCAAATGGTAGAAGCCTTACAGGAGCTAATAAATCAGGGAGCAGTACACCAATGCAATTATAGCCCAGGGCAATTTATCTCGAAATTTTTCTTAGTCGACAAACCAAATGGGAAAAAACGATTCATCGTCAATTTAAAGAATCTTAACGGATTTATCGATACTTCCCATTTTAAAATGGAGGATTATCGAACTGTTTCCATAATTATCGAGAGAAATATGTATATGTCCACCGTGGATCTTGAGGATGCGTATTTTCTGATTTCCATTGAAAAGGGACACAGGAAATACTCAAGATTCGAATTTGAAAATAAATTATATGAATTCTCTTGCCTCCCGTTTGGTTTGTCTTCGGCTCCTTTTACTTTCACCAAGCCAGTTGTAACTAAATTAAGAAAGGAAGGAATTTTATGCGTAAATTATCTGGACGATTTTATTATTTTTGGAAATTCAGAACACGATTGTGCTAAGAATACTGCACGAACTATGGAATTATTAAAGTCGTTAGGATTTATCATAAACTTTGAGAAAGCCTCCACGAAACCACTAAATAAGCAAAAATTTTTAGGTTTCATTTTCGATCCACAAAATATGTGAATCCCGTCTACCGCGGGAAAAAAGAGAAAAAATTTATGCTGCCACCAAAAAATTTTTAACCTTAAAATCTTGTAAAATCCGAAAGTTGGCTCAGTTTATTGGCACGCTAATTGCTGCCTGTCCAGCGATAAAATATGGATGGCTTTATACTAAGTCATTAGAACGGGAAAAATATAAATATTTGAAATTGAAAAACATCAACTACGAAGCACATATGATAATTTCTAGTGAGCTAAACACTGACTTACAATGGTGGAAAACTCATATATTGACGGCTTCCAATGACCTCGGCAATCTTGAATTTTTTATGGAAATATTTACTGATTCATCCTTGACGGGCTGGGGAGCCTGTACAAAGGGTCAAAAGACCCATGGAAATAGAAATAGATCAATCAAACCACATAAATTACTTAGAGTTAAAAGCCATATATTTAGCTCTTAAATGCTTTACGAGCAACTCCAGCAACGTTAATATCTTGATCAGAACAGATAACACAACGGCAATGGCCTACGTTAATAGAATGGGCAGTGTACAGCATCTGGCCCTACATGAACTTTCACGGAAAGTTTGGCAATTCTGTGAATCACGAAATATGTCCATAGTTACGTCCTACATTAACTCAAGGACAACTGGGAAGCTGACAGGGAATCTCGCATCTTGCCACCAGAAACGGAATGGTCACTATCGCCAGATTCATTTGATAAAATAGTTCCAGCATTTGGAAACCCAGAAGTCGATTTATTTGCATCCTCAATAAATAATAAATGTGAAAAATACGTCTCATGGCTACCAGATCCATACTCGGTAGCTGTAGACGCATTTACACTATCATGGGCTAAGCTTTCCTTTTACATATTTCCGCCTTTCTGTCTCATTTTAAGAATTATACAAAAATAATCCATGAGAAAGCAGAAGGAATAATCATGGTACCTTGGTGGCCCTCCCAACCCTGGTTCCCTCTATTTAAGAGGGTTAAATTGGGAGGGCAAATAACATTCCTTCCGGAGTCTAATATATTGTCTTCTCCCTTTAGCTCAAGACATCCAATGGCCAACAACCTTACCCTGGTTGCCGCTAGTGTATCAGGCAAGCTTTCATTTTGAAGAAGGTCCCAGAATGCGCCATAAATACAAGTCTACAGTCTTTGTCAGCAGGAACATTAAAACAGTATAACGGCACTTTTAAACTTTGGTGGGAATTTTGCCAAGAAAAATCATACCCTGTATTTGAATCCGGGGTGCAGCAAGTACTCCAATTTCTGCAAAATCTTCTAAATTCTCAGGAGATCCGATATGGGACATTCAACTCACACAGATCGGTCTTGTCCCTCATTTTACAAGAGCCGATCGGGGAAGACCCTAGAATAAAGAGATTCCTCAAGGGTATTTATAATATACGACCAACTTTACCAAAATATAACCGAGTTTGGGATACCAAGCCACTCATTTCATACTTATAGAGACTCTTTCCTAACGAACAATTATCTCTCCATCTTCTCTCCGTAAAATTAACCACATTAATGATCCTAATTACGGGACACCGAATACAAACGATCCACGCAATAAATATTAACGACATAGTAATCTCCTTACAAGTACCGTTTTTTAAAGAGAAACCTTCCCTATGTGTAGGCTCGGTGCTGGAACACTACCTACAACATACGAAGGACCTACGCAAGGCAGACTCCAAAAAATTATTTTTGACATCAAGAGCACCATTCAAATGTGCTTCGAAACAAACGGTTAGCAATTGGGTCAAGTTTGCCTTGAAGCAAGCGGGAATTGACACTTCCCAATTCGGCCCACATTCGACGAGACACGCATCCACCTCAACGGCGTATAGACGAGGGGTTTCTGTTGAGACAATCCGGCAAACAGCAGGCTGGTCAGAAACTTCCCTTACCTTCTTTCAGTTTTGCAACCGCCCTACGCAAGATCCTACTACTTACGCTAGGCGCCTACTGGACGGATAAGTTTATTTTAGTTTTATTTTTGGGAAAAATAAGTTTCATTATAAAAAAAAATGATGAAAAAATAATAATAATGTTTTATTTTTTAAGTTGATAGATAGGATACATCGGTGATGTTATAGTTGATTATTAGCATTAGGAACCTGCCTTTTTTGTTTCCCTTTTGTTCATTAAACAAATATATTGGCGAAATATATTAAAACTTTCTCTTTTTTTAATTGCTACCTATGCGATCCTTGCAACTGTAATATCTTCAAACATCTACGTATTAATATTCGAATTGATATCGAGGACTGAAGTTTGTCACAAAATTAAATGATCAAACGAACTTACCTTGAGTGAAGTTCGATCATAATTTTGGGACAAACTCCAGTCCGAAGATATCAATCCCACCCTCCCTTACCTTTTCAGTAGGTTTCAGCCCAATAGTTGCAAGGAAAAGAAATTTAAACCAAATGACGCGAGTTGATATGCACAGGAGCGACGGACAGCCTACTAGACGGGAGTGCGCAGCGATTTCTTTAAAATTAGTGGTAAACAAGCTACAAAAGATCTACTACGTATTAATATTCGAATTGATATCTTCGGACTGGAGTTTGTCCCAAAATTATGATCGAACTTCACTTAAGGTAAGTTCGTTTGATCATTTAATAATTTATTACAATATGATAATATTAAGATAGGTCATAACTTCCATGTAGTAAATGGCTTTGAAGGTGATATAAATGGTGTAATTGGATCAGACTTCTTTGTTAAATATTATGCAGTTTTAGATTACGAAAAATTCATGTTTTATTTTTACGTGAAAGATAAAAAAATAGCTATTCCTTCAGAATCCGAACACAGTAACTCAACAATAATTCCACCTCGTTGCGAAATTATTAAATATTTTGAAGTTAAACATAAAAATGATAGCTTAGTAGTTCCAGAAGAAATTTCGCAAGGTGTTTTTTGAGCAGGTATTATTACAAGCCCTTGCAATAATAGGGTACCGTAAAAGTGGACAACTTTGCAACTTTACCCACGGACGTCATTAATTAGAAATCATATTTCATCAGTCTGGCAACATAGCAAAACCACTATACCGCTCCGGCGTGTTCCTCGAACCTGTAGCTATCGCCAGTTCTGAGTACGAACGTATCGTGGGCAGTTTGGATCTTGAAAACCGGTAAGTAAATTTTCACGTATTTTTGGATGTATGGTGTACTGATTGTATTGAATATTTTGTGATGGTATTCGATTAGTATATTCTTTGATGCTTGTTAAAGAGATTGCTGTATGATATTTATCCCTTCACTTCTGATATTTTGGTAAATTGATAAATGATTAGACGGGCAATGTTGTCCGCATAAGGGCAAAGTTGCCAATGAAATATTTTTGGGTGATTTCTTCTGTTGTATTTCTCGAATAACTGTTTTTCGTGATAGTTTTTGCTGGCAAATGGAATTACTGTGGAAAAATTGTATTAATTTTTCAGAAATGGCACGTGAAAGGAACAGAAAAAAAATGGCGCCAGAAAGTATCGTAATTATACAGACGAGACACTGAATGCTGCTGTAGAAGCTATCAAAAGGGGAATGAGTTCAAGAAAGGCAGAAGAGACATTTCACATTCCGAAGAAGACGCTGCTTAATAAATTTAAAATGAAGCATATGTCAAAAATTGGACATCCAAATGCCTTGAGCGAGATAGAAGAAAGGCATATAGTGGACGTGCTGATTGCTTGTGCGGAGTTTGGAGCACCTCTTTGCCAATTAGAACTTTGCATGATTGTCAAAGGGTATTTAGACAAAAGAGGAACAATTGCTTCATATTTTACTGATAATTTACCAGGACCTGCAAGGGTAGAACAATTTATCACCCGGCATAAAACTATGCTAACCAAACGACACTGCCAGAATTTAAAAAGGAATAGGGCAGAGGTCACCGAAAAAGACATGGAACTTTACTTCCAGAATCTCCAGCGCACACTGGAAGATGTCAATCCCGCTTCCATTTTGAATTATGACGAGACCAAAATTAGTGACAACCCGGGATCGAGAAAATGTATATTTTTCAAAGGAACGAAATACCCAGAGAGGTATAAAAATTTCTCAAAATCTGCAATATCTTTGATGTTTTCTGCTTCTGCAACAGGCGAAATGCTACCATTATACGTTGTGTACAATGCAGAACGTTTGTACGATCGATGGATATCAGGAGGGCCTTCCAAGACTGTTTATAACAGAACAAAATCTAGGTGGTTTGATGCCCCTACATTTCAGGATTGGTTTACAAAAATCGTGCTTCCTTGGGCAAAAAAGACAGAAGGACCGAAAGTTATAATTGGCGACAACCTCTCGTCACACATAAATATTGATGTGCTACAACAGTGTCAAAGAAATAATATACGTTTTGTATTATTACCACCTAACACGACGCATCTGACGCAGCCGTTGGACGTAAGCTTTTTCCGGCCACTGAAAGCTGCTTGGCGCACTATATTGAATGACATAAAATTGAAACAGCCAAAACTCAATTGTGTTGACAAATGTATATTTCCCCAACTATTGAGCAAGTTGATGGACAAAATGGAATGTAATTCTGAAAAAAATATTCAAAGTGGATTCAGAGCTTGCGGAACTTATCCTTTTGACCCCGATGAAGTTTATTAAAAAATGCCAAACCAACGATTTGAAAAAAGAGTGAGAGGGAAAATTGATGAATCGTTTTTGGAATATCTCAAAAATCAACGTAAACCTGACGAACCGCTGAAGAAAGAGGCTAAAAAGACATTAAAAGTTCAGGCTGGTTGTTCCTTGACATATGAAGAAACGAATGGCACTAATGAAGCTGTCTCTGATAACTCGACGGACCACAGTGACATGGAAATGAATGAAGAAATAATGCCGGTGCCAAGTACGTGTGAACAGGATGGAAATAGAAACATGGAAGTTGTCTCTACACATACTGATGAAAGTATTGCCCATTTTGAACCAGACGAAATAAAGAAAGACTCATACGTAGTTGTACAATTTTCAACCAAGAAGACTGTGAACTATTTCATAGGAAAAGTGACTGAAACCAAAGATGATGACCAATATAGTTTAGAAGAATCATATGTTGTTAAGTTTATGAGAAAAGCTGCTAACACTAGCCTAGGATATATATTTCCAGAAGTCGAGGATGTTTCCGTAGTAAACATTCTCGACATGAAAGCAGTTCTTTCTACCCCTACAGTAGGTAGAAGAGGGAATTTTTCATTTAAAGAGAACTTAAACATGTTCAACTTGTGAGAATATTTTCCTGTTGTTATTTGTTAAATTATTTTTGAGTTCGTTTTTAGTTCTATTTTGGTACCTGTTATGATATTTTTAAGTTTATTCATAACATAGAACATGTTATGGAAATATTTCTGATCTCAACCTGTACCTGATATCTTGAAATAAGGCACTATCGAATATATACGTTTATTTTTCAATATTGGTGTTTCTTTTCTTTGATGTTATGTACTTACGGTCAACCCAAAACTTTTTAAAAATTGTCTGGGTGTGCAAAGTTGCCCTGGAAGCGGTCTTAATTGAATTTATGTGATAAAGTTATAGCAGGGCAAAGTTGAAAAAATCTAGGACAACTTTGCCCGCCCTTACTATCAAGTAGAGTTGGAGCAAGCTTCGCGACCTTGCGCAGCTTTTACAACAGACAGAGGACAATTTCAAATGACTAGGTTACCTATGGGTCTAAAAATTAGTCCTAGTGCTTTTTCAAGAGCTATGGACTATAGCAATGAAAGATGTTTTGTCTACTTAGATGACCTTGTAGTTTTTGGAAACAATTTAACAATTCATAATCAAAACTTAATAAAAGTGTTGCACCGTTTACGAAAAGTTAACTTAAAATTAAATCCTGTAAAGTGTGAATTTTTAAAAAAGCAAATATTATATTTAGGATATGTAATATCTTCTGAGGGAATTTCGCCAGACCCACAGAAGATTAGTGCGATGCAATTATATCCCACACCAAAAGATTCAAGCGAAACAACGTTTTGTGGCATTCGCTAATTATTATAGAAAATGTATTGAACATTTCGCTGAAATTGCAGCACCTTTAAACCATTTAAGTAAAAAAGGAGTAGTTTTTCAATGGACTCCAGAATGCGAAAAAGCATTTCAAACGTTCAGAAAAGCATTAATTCAACCCCCTGTTTTAGCCTACCCTGATTTTTCTGAAAGAAATCAATTTATTTTAAAAACGGGTGCTTCAAATTTGGCCTTAGGTGCGGTTTTATCAAATGGTGATGATAAACCTATAGCTTTTGCGAGTCGGAAATTGAATAAAGCCGAAATGAATTACTGTACAATAGAAATGGAGCTGTTGGCTATTTGTTGGGCAGTGAAAAAATTCAGGCCTTATCTTTTTTCTAGAGCCTTTTTGATACAGACAGATCACAGGCCTTTGGTGTCTTGTTGGAATGGTAAACCCGTCTAGTAGACTTACTAAATTTAGATTAACTTTAGAAGAGTACGATTTTGCCATTGAATATGTTAAAGGTCGTGAAAACGTCGTAGCCGACGCGTTGTCACGGGTAACAATTAGTTCGGATGACTTGAAGTTGCTTTTATCACCCAAAGCTGAAAATATGAACGTAATAGCAAGATCCCGAAAAAAGAAAATGGAAAAAACCGATAATTCTCTGAATGATTTTAACGGTTCTCTAAACGAAAGGCTTGATCACCTTGGAGTCGTGGAATTATTGAAATCACCGCTAGAATGTGTCGAATTAAGATTTGTGTGTGTTAATGATTTTAACCCTTAACTACTGACGCGGAGTCTACTAGACTCCCCGTCGCAAACATCCAGCTGTTTCTCCCACCACAATTTTTTCTAAATTTTGTCGCTTCAGGTATCTTCCGCAATTTTAGTAACCCATAACCTGTCGAGGCAGCAACATTGAGTTCGTTTTCGTTATTCACGTGTAGGAGTCTGTCAGACTCCGCGTCAGTATTAACGTGATATTTCCGTGGCACGAAATGGAGAATTTTCGGCCGAGTACATCAAAAGGAATCAGATATACTGAAACTAATTTTGAAGAAACTATTACAAAATGGTATAACGAAATTGGTAGTGACAATAGTGACTTCGAACCCGATGAAAATGTGTATATCCACAGTGATCACCAATCAGAGAGTGAAATAGGAGACAGTGACAGTGAATTCGACATTAGCAACAATTTCAACAGTGACGACGAAAATGGAGAAAAGATGCCAAGTGATCCTTTGCCAGATGAAAATCGATCTAACTATTTCTATGGAAAAAACCGACATAAGTGGAGTAAAATAGAACCTGTAAGGAACGTGAAAACGCCTGCCCATAATATTGTTCGTTTACCTGTCACTCGTGTTCTCATAGAAGATAAAACTAACCCTATGGAATATTTCAATAAGCTGTTCACTGACAACATTTACGAGGTGATTGTTACATGGACCAATCACAAATTAGCTTCCATGAGACAACATTATAAGCGACCGAATAAGCCAGAACTAGCATACGTGAATGTCATTGAACTGCGGGCTTTCTTAGGCTTGCTTCTATATACGTCAATTTTCAAATCTCACGATGAAGACATCAGTAGCATATTCGCCACCGACGGAACAGGAAGGGATATATTTCGAGCAGTGATGTCAAAAGAACGATTTTCAATTTTATTAGGAGCGCTGCGGTTTGACAATCCAGAGAAGAGAGAAAGAAAACGAATCCTACCGCCGCTATTAGTCAGTTTTTTGACATATTTATAGAAAATGCAAAAAAACTATATTCTATTGGCGAAACTGCCTGCATCGATGAGATGTTGGTGGGGTTTAGAGGCAGATGCCGATTTAAAATGTATATTCCGTCCAAGTCAGAGAAATACGGCATAAAAATAATGGCTCTTACAGATGCCAGGACGCAGTAATTCGGAAATATTTCGAAAATTTGCAAATTAGCATTTACGATGTGCCTCCGTCAAATGTGTTTAATTATGACGAAACAAACATGGCTGACGATCCTGGGAAAAAAATGGCTATATCGCAGGGGTAAAAAATACCCAGAAAATATTATAAATCATTCAAAATCAGCTATTTCCATAATGTTTTGCGGGTCAGCTTCGGGTGTTCTTCTTTCCCCCTACGTAATTTACAAATCCGAGCATTTGTGGGACCGCTGGACATCCTTATTGTGAGGACCGTTTTTGCAGCTCTGGATCCAGATACAACAGAACTAAAAGTGGTTGGATTGAAGCCAGCTGCTTTACTGATTGGTTTAGAAGCACGTTCTTACCACATGCTATAAATTTGCCAGGAAAGAAGCTCCTAATTGGCGACAATTTGTCGTCACACTTTACTGATGAAGTTTTAGATTTATGTCACCAAAATAACATTGTCTTTTTGTGTCTCCCTCCAAATTCTACTTACTTGACACAACCACTTGATGTTAGCTTCTTCATGCCTTTAAAGACAGCATGGAGGTCAGCATTGTTGGACTGGAAAATGAAAAATCCAAAACAATCTTCTTTAAAGAAAGAAATATTTCCACAGTTATTGCAAATTACTTTAAAGAATTCCTCTGGAACTCACTCACCCCAAGCAATTAACCACGATTTAAGGTCTGGATTTGAAGCAACGGGCATTTACCCACTGAACCGTGATAAAATTTTAAATAAAATTTTCAATCCTGAAGATAATGGTGATCAATTTGGGGCAGATTTTGATAATAATCTCGTTTCCTTTTTAAAAGAAAAACGTTACAACAGCACCCCTGTTCGAAATCCGTCACAGAAAAAGAAGCGGTTAACTGTTGAAGCTGGAAAAAGTGTTACTTGCCCAACAAATGAATCAGACGAAAGCGAAGAAATGGATCATATTTCGCTGGAGCTGTCTGATGGGCATGAAGACGCACACTCTGATGTTGATGACGAAGTAGACTATTTACCCATTGACCCTAAGAAGATTGTGCCTGGAATATTTATTCTGGTAAAAGTGTTGTCTGGAAACAGAAATTGTACCAAGTATAGATACATTGCCAAGGTTGAAGGGCAAGTAGACCAGAATGACTACAATGTCTTGGGGTTAAAATCATTAGACACCACAAAAACAACTTTTAAAATTGTTCCTAACGACTCGTTTACTGTAAGTTTGGAGGATATTATAGCCATTCTAGAGCAGCCAGCAGAATCTTCTGGAGGTCGCGGCGCAAGATATGTATTTCCGAAATCGGTTGATGTTTTTGAACGTTAAATTTTCTAACTTTTTGTTTTTTTTTCATTCCCATTAACTAAGTTTACAGTGTATTATTTTAACCCTAGAGTGCTTACAGGGGTGACCAGTAACCCCAGCGAAATTTTAATTGATAGTTATTAAAAAACCGTAACACTGGCAACCGTGTGTGTTCTGCTATGTATCTATGTCCCGGTGTACCATTTATAAAGCGTGTGGCAGTGCTGTTTGTT
Organism: Lochmaea crataegi; assembly: GCA_947563755.1. Lineage (NCBI taxonomy): Eukaryota > Metazoa > Arthropoda > Insecta > Coleoptera > Chrysomelidae > Lochmaea > Lochmaea crataegi. The sequence goes on along the minus strand of OX387427.1, from coordinate 51,563,770 downwards.
TTGTGTAGCTGTGAGTTCTGTTGCGGCCGGGGTGACGTGTAACCCCAGTAAGCGTTAAGTGTTATTTAAAATAAATATTAAAAAGAACTTTCAATGGCTGTTCGACCAGGTGATCCAAAATTCGAGGAAACTGTGCTAAGGTGGAATGAGGAACTAGAAAGTCAATACGATTCTGACAATGGGGGTACAGATTTTGAAGATAATGTGTCAGTACAATCAGATTCAGATAGCATTGTATCGATCGAAGAAGAGGAACATGACAGAGGAGATATTATAGATAACAATAGAGAGAATGAAGCTGGAAAAATAGATAGTGAAAGTGAAAGAGATCTGCCTCAACCAAAAAAGTTCAGAGGAAAAAATGGCTATAGCTGGTCTGCTGAACCACCAAGTCGCACTCGTACTCCGCTGCGAAATATTGTATCTCGACTACCAGGCCCATAAAATGATGCTAGGAATATAACAACTATATTGGATTCCTGGAAACTGTTCTTCAGTGATGAAATTATTATTTGTATCGCTTTATACACTAATCAAGAAATAAAAATTCAAAGTCAGAAATATTCTCGAGATTGTCGTTTTGTAAATGAAACTGATACCATTGAAATCATGGCATTATTTGGTTTACTGTATATTGCAGGCCAAAAAAAAAGACAATCATCAGAACTCAAAAGAAATGTGGTCGAAGTTTGGGCCGGAAATGTATCGCTGTATAATGAGCGAAACTAGGTTTAGGTTTTTGATATCTTGTATAAGATTTGACGATAAACGAATCAGAGATCGTCAAGATAAATTTGCCCCATACGTACTATATGGGAACGATTTATTTCAAACTGTACTAAAAATTATACACCCCATAGTTATTGTACCATTGATGAGCAGCTATTAGGCTTTAGGGGAAACTGTCCATTTAGAGTATATATTGCTTCAAAACCTGATAAGTATGGGCTCAAAATAATGACAATGTGTGACGCACGCACTTTCTATATGGTAAGTGCTATTCCTTATATTGGAAAAATAAAAAGACCGGATAAAGAACCTGTGCCAGATTATTATGTGAGAACACTGACCGAGAGCATTCATGGAACAGGGAGGAATATTACAATGGATAATTGGTTTACGTCAATCCCTTTGACCGACAAAATGTTAACTGAATTCGATTTGACTATTGTAGGTACACTTAGAAAAAACAAACGAGAAATTCCTCCATCTTTCCTCCCAAATAAGGAGAAAAAATAAGGTACTTCTCAGTTCGCATTTAGCAATAAAAAAACATTGGTTTCTTACACACCCAAAAAAATGAAGTCAGTATTATTGTTATCCAGCATGCACAGCGGAGAGAATATTGACGAAAATAGCAAACCTGAAATCATAAACTTCTATAACTCAACAAAAGGAGGGGTGGATTCATTGGACCAGATGATGCACTCCTCCTCTGTCTCCAGAAAAACGCGTAGATGGCCACTACGGTTTTTTATGGAATGCTGGATCAAGCAGGAATAAACTGCGACGTGATATACCAAATTGTGAGAGGTAACAGAAAAAAGAGTACTCGCCGAACATTTTTATTTGAGCTTGGGTTTGCTCTGGCTAAACCTCACATGGAAAGACGTTTAACCAAAAATCTGCCCGGTGATTTAGCATCATCCATTAGAAACATACTTGATGTGAAAGATGAGACTGCACCTGAAGGACAACCTCCAAGAAAACTTTTAAAACAGAAGCGGTGTTTTTTGTGTGCAAGAACAAATGACCGAAAAACCAAAACTGCCTGTGGAAAATGTTCAAAACCAATTTGTAACAACCATAGAGTAGAAATATGTTTAGAATGTATGAAATAAAAGTTTTTTGTTCGAAAACTATAATGTCAATTACGATTTTTTTTGTAAGGGGGTTACCGGTAACCCCATGTAAGCATATAAAGGTGCATATTTTATGTAAGCACTCTAGGGTTAAATTGTAACCAAAGAAGGTGCCAAACTTAAGTTTTGTTATTTTTATAGAAAATAAAGTTTAATTTTGATAATAAATAAAGTTTTATTTTAATTTTTGCGTGGATACTATATGAAAATCCAATTCCTATGCCAAATCATAGGGGGTGACTTTGATAATCTATGTTAACTTATGGATTATCAAATTCACCCCAAGCGCACCTCACTTTGATAAAAAAAAATATATTGATAGTGAGGAAATATGGGTTACATTGATAATTTTAGACTTAACGAATCCGTTGTAATAAAAAAACATAGTACCTATCAAAGTCACCCCAACTTGAGTATGACTTTGATAATGTGGTTTTTACTTATTTTGAAGCAAATAAACCATTATTTGGAAAAAATTATAGCCCTGGATGTTTCTATTGGACATAGTGCTAATTTTCTATATTTTTTTGACACAAAAGTACGTGTAGTTTTTATGTAATTCACGAATTATTAAAAAAAACTATCAATTTCACCCCATTTGACGGTAATTCTTTTGTCAACAATGCACCATGAAAAATCAATTGGAGATACCGGAAAACCCGAAATAATAGAGTATTACAATTCCACCAAAGGTGGTGTGGATGCCATGGACGAAAAATGTTCAAAATATACATGTGGTCGTCGAACAAGGCGATGGCCTATGGCAATTTTTTATAAGCTGCTTGACATCTGCAGCACAAACTCCTACATAGTGTACACTTCATGTCCTGGAAATGACAAGAGCCTCTATAGTTTTGTTAAATCATTAGCTGGGCAGTCAGTAGAAAGTCACCTACGACAGAGATTGGAGAAACCACAGATTCCTAGGGAAACAAAAAATATGATTACACGTATTTTGCAAATTCCGGAAGAGCCTCCAATCTATGAAGAAGTCTTCGAAGTTCGCAAATATTGCTACGTATGCCCCTCCAAATTACGTCGCAAAACCAAATTCACTTGTGTTACATGCAGAAAGCCGATATGCTTGCAGTGTTCCTACAAATGGTGCAGAAATTGTTGCCAGAGCGTCAATGATGACTAAAAAAATGATACATTTTATGGAGTGCACGATTTGTGATTTGCACTTCTGCAATCCAATTTTTCATTTATTTATCTTTGTTTATGTTTAGATTTTACAAATTTTGTGAAAAAAAATTTTGTTGTTTTATTTTTTGCTATAATAATGGGGGTACAGTGACATATATGTTAAAAAACTGACTTTTTGTTATAAGAACTTTTGAATATTATTGTTAAGTTTTTGGAGTTATATCAATAGAAATATAAATAAATACGTTCATTTAATCATCATCTACAACATCACTTCAAAAATAACACCTATTTGGAAATAGGAGAGCGATGTAGATAGGAGTCTCTTAGACTCCCCGTCAGTATTAGTGTCCAAAATTAGGGTGTCTGTAGTTAAGGGTTAATGAGAAACTTCGCAAGGGAACATATAAAAAAAAAATAATGACTGTAAAAAGGTTAATACATTATTTGATAAAAAAGCAAATATAATTTATATAAATCAAGCAAAAATTGAATAGATGAGGCTTTTACTTGATGAAGATCCATACTACTGATGAAATAAAACAAATTAATTTGTTTAAATCTTCATTATTTATTTTGAACTGACGTTCAAATTAAAATTAGTGACGCGTTTCGCTACACAGTAGCTTTTTCAAACTAGTGAAGCTACAATGAAAAACTTTTAATTTATATAGTGCCTTAATACGGAATTCTAAGATATTGACAAAAGTATTAAAAATGGGGATAAGTACAAAAAGTGCCTAAATACGGAATTCTAAGATATTGACAAAAGTATTATAATATATTTAAATAGGTATAAGTACAGAAAGTGTCTAAATACGGGATTCTAAGAAAGTTACAAAGGTATTGAAAAAAGGTACCTGGGAAATTGATCAACAACTATCACATTTTCTAGGTAAAAAGGTTTAATAAGGGAGAATGATTGATATCTATTTGGTCGTTAAGCAGATTACCGGAATATTTGTTTTTGTTAATCTCGAGGGCTTCTAAAAGATTTAATTTAAAGGATTTGGGTTCTACATGCAAAATTTCAAAATTTGAGTCGAAAGTGTGTTGGTTTGTTAATAGATGATTTGAATAGTTGGAATCTAATTTGTTATTGTCATAGCTGCGTTTGTGTTCTGAAATTCTAGTTTTAAAGTTCCTAAAAGTTCTACCGATATACATTTTGTCACAGTTGTCGTTACCACATTTTAATTTATAAACACCTGACTTGTTTAATTTTGAGGATTTAGATTTGTTATTTTTATCTAAATTCATTAAAAATAACAAATCTAAATCCTCAAAATTAAACAAGTCAGGTGTTTATAAATTAAAATGTGGTAACGACAACTGTGACAAAATGTATATCGGTAGAACTTTTAGGAACTTTAAAACTAGAATTTCAGAACACAAACGCAGCTATGACAATAACAAATTAGATTCCAACTATTCAAATCATCTATTAACAAACCAACACACTTTCGACTCAAATTTTGAAATTTTGCATGTAGAACCCAAATCCTTTAAATTAAATCTTTTAGAAGCCCTCGAGATTAACAAAAACAAATATTCCGGTAATCTGCTTAACGACCAAATAGATATCAATCATTCTCCCTTATTAAACCTTTTTACCTAGAAAATGTGATAGTTGTTGATCAATTTCCCAGGTACCTTTTTTCAATACCTTTGTAACTTTCTTAGAATCCCGTATTTAGACACTTTCTGTACTTATACCTATTTAAATATATTATAATACTTTTGTCAATATCTTAGAATTCCGTATTTAGGCACTTTTTGTACTTATCCCCATTTTTAATACTTTTGTCAATATCTTAGAATTCCGTATTAAGGCACTATATAAATTAAAAGTTTTTCATTGTAGCTTCACTAGTTTGAAAAAGCTACTGTGTAGCGAAACGCGTCACTAATTTTAATTTGAACGTCAGTTCAAAATAAATAATGAAGATTTAAACAAATTAATTTGTTTTATTTCATCAGTAAATCAAGCAACTCTATCAAAGACGGAAAGCTTAGGCACATCTTTGAGAGCCTTGAAAGAAATTTGCGAAACTGCGCATCAATAATAAATAAGTTTTTAAAAGTTCCCAATGATATAAGAAATGCAGGTATAAAAATAACTGTAATAAAGAGTATAGTGGAACCAAAGTCAGTGTAACGACAACAAAATAAAGCAATGTTGTCAGATATATTTTCTAGAATTGTTAAGCTCTCTATACAAATGTTTTCCTCACTTCAGAAAACTGTTAGATCGTGATGTTCTTGGAAAGCTAGTTTGGAAATATTAAAAAATATATACATAATATAAATTTATTAGTAAGCAATAAAATAAGTCGCTTAAAATTGCTGGAAAAAGAATAATTAATTAAAAACAACTTTATGTATGTTACTATATTTAAGAAAATTTTGAATATGTGGCAACGTGGTAACATCCAGTCCAGTATTTGGCATAAAATAACGAAGTAACCGGACAGTTTTAACTTGGCTAACTAGAAATTCACAGGTGTTGAACATCTGGCCTGACCAGGGTTTAAGCCAGAGTTCTTAGTTGTAGAAAAGTGTAGTTAATCTAAAGTGGAAAAGTTTTAATAATATAATATATATTATTTGTTGGTTTAGTAAGGTTAGTTGATTAAGTGAAGTGAGTGAATTGTTATTAATATAATATTTATTTGTTCGTAGACGTTAGGGTAAGTTTTACAAATATAATTTATTAGTAATTAATTAGAATGGCATTTTGGAGACCATTTGAAACGACAGTTCAAGATGATGTATCGCGGGAATCTAATAATTTGGCACCACAGACAAATGACTTAGCAGTAAATGATAGGGCCGAATTTCAGAACAAAGATTTACATGTTCAGTGTCAACGCGTTGTTTTAAATATAAACGCGTGTTTGAAAAAGGATAATTCTGAAATTTCTGATAATGCGGTTATCGCGAGAATTCACGAATTAACGAAAATCGGGTTTACGACGATTTATAAAGTAATTAAATTAGGCACTGTTACGGATCATTCTTTAAAGCGAAAACGACCAAATCAAAAACTGAATAAGGTTGACAATTCTACGAAAAATTTTATTCAAAGGATTGTTTACTGGTTTTACAAGGACAATATATTACCAACTTTAGAACTGATTCGTGATAAATTGCGGGATATTCCTGAATATAATCATCAAAGTTTGAAAACACTGCGCGCGGTTTTGTTAAATTGTGTATTTAAATATAAGAAATTAGATAATCGAATGGTCATAATGGAATCTCGGCTTATCGTTGAACTTAGACACGAGTATTTGCGCAAAATAAAAGGGTACCGTGATTCAAACAGAACTTTAATTTATTTAGACGAAACTTGGTTTGATACGCATGATGTTGTCAAGTATGGTTGGGTTGACGACACAAAAAACTGTTCTTTAGATACTCCGTGTTCGAGAGGAAAACGCGTAATTATTCTTCATGCCGGAAGTAAAGATGGCTTTGTATAACTAATGCATTGCTATTGTCGGCTAAAAATATAACTAAGTCTTCTGCTGATTATCACGAAGATATGACAGCCGATTTGTTGGAAAAATGGTTTGTCGAACAGCTTTTGCCGAATATTCCGCCGAATTCGGTAATTGTTATGAACAATGCGTCGTATCATTCCCGAATATTAAATAAAATACCCAACAGCAGCACGAAAAAGGACGAAATTTTAAAATTTATGAGAATCAAAAACATTAATATTCCTGAAAAGATTCCAGTAAAACGAGAATTAATTAACATAATAAAAAGTAGGAACTTCCAAAAAGAATATGTCATTGACAATATTTGCAGTAGGTCCGGTCATACCATTTTGCGGTTACCCCCATACTATTGTATCTTCAATCCAATCGAAATGGTTTGGGGTACTGTTAAAAGTCGTTTACGGAAATATAATCAGTCGCCAACTTTAAGCGCAGTCGTCCTTGATAATATTCGGCAAATACTCGATGACAATTATAGCGATGTATGGCAAAATTGCGTAGCTCATGTTATACAAACAGAACGCGAATTTACTGTTTTACCGCCTATAGCACCAGTAGTTATCCAAGTTGAAAACGATTCTACTTCGGAAGATTCTGACAATTCCGGTAATTAAATTCTTTTAAATAAATGTTCCTTGTAGGTATATTTAAAACGCGTTTTTTGTTTTTCAAGTATTTATAGTAGATACCGTACTTATTTTCCAAAGCCATTAAAAAAGCAAAAAAAATTAAAAAAAAATAAAAAACTAAAAAATAACCAAAAAAAACTAACTTCATATTTCTACTAACATGCCCGACCCAATCCTTTTTCCTGGTAAGAATAGCTCATACCTCCCCGTGGTTCTTGCTGGGCAGACAATTTTTTCAGATTGTCTGGTTAAATGAGCATTATTTACAGAAAATTATATTACAAATTTTATGAGTTTTGTATGCAGGTTAATTTTAATCTATCTTATATTAATTTGAATGAAAAACATTATTTCACAAGATACGAATGTATAAAAAATTTATATGCACGCCATTGGGCGGCACTTACCTTCAAAGGGATTAAAAATATGGGTCATTACATTATGCCTGGAAGAAGTATACTCAAAATATTAATAATAAAGAAACACAACAGCTAATAATTAACGACTATCATATGCTTCCAACCGGAGGTCATACCGGTATTAATCGGATGTACAAAAATATTAAAAAATTGTACTTTTGGCTGGGACTTCGAAAATATATTGAAGACTTTGTTAAGCGTTGCGATGCTTGTCAAAGACATAAATATTCTAAAAACATAAAACAACCATTATAAATTACAACTACTGCTAACTCAGCTTTTCAGAAAGTTTTCCTTGACTTGGTGGGCCCCTTAGACCAAGACAACGAAAATAACCGATACATTCTGACGTTACAGTGTGATTTAACTAAATTTGTCGAAGCATATCCAATACAAAATAAAGAAACTGTTACAGTTGCTAAAGCATTTGTTGAAAATTTTATACTTCGTTTTGGCATCCCCGAACAGATCTTAACGGATAAGGGTTCCGAATTTGTTTCCTCCACCCTCGAGGAAGCTTGTAAATTCTTAAAAATTCAAAAACTAAACTCTACAGCATATCATCACGAAACTGTAGGAGCTCTAGAAAACTCACATAAAAATCTAGGCGCTTACTTGCGCATATACGCGTCAAATCATGTTAGTAATTGGAGTTCATGGGTTTCTTTTTGGTGTTTTGCTTATAATAACACGGTTCACACAGAAACGTGCTACACCCCTTACGAGTTAGTTTTTGGAAAAGCTAGTAGATTGCCTTCAAACGTATCAAATCATATAGATCCGATCTATAACTTCGATGATTATCCGAAAGAATTAAAGTATCGATTGCAAGTCGCTTGGAATGACGCGAGAAATAATTTGTTGGCATCAAAAATACATCGTAAAGCCGCGTTTTCACGATGCCAGTTGGAGGGACAATTGTCTCAAGGCAATTGACTGGCATGAAACGATTGGCTTCGTGTAAACACTTCAGGCCAATTGCCTCGCCAATTGCCCTCACAATTGTCTTGAAATCCAGTTGTCTCCGGAAGTAGACTGAGGACAGTGAGCTGGGCCCAGCTGCTCCCCCCACCACTGACAAACTCAGCTGTCGCGACAATTGGCGACGAGTATACGGTCCAGGCCAGTAGCTCTGGCTTGTTTTTGTGCCAGTGCCCAGTTCCCGCTCTGCGTCGAGACGACACGTGCGTTTTAGGTAAGTTAAAGTTATTTGTTCGTATTTATTCCCGTGTATTGTGAGTAGTAGTTTAAATTGACTTTGTTACTGCAGCATCATGGCACCCAAATGGAGTGATGAACTGAATTTAAGATTCGTTGAACTGTACAAGGAACACCGGTGTTTGTGGGACCAACTGGACGATTTGTATAAAAACAAAAACGCTCGCGAAACGGCCCTCGTTTCTATCGCAGAAAGTCTCAACATTAAAGGTTTCGGTGCAGCTGAGGTTAAGTCTAAAATAAAGTCTTTCCGCGGCACGTATAATATTGAAATGGGAAAACATAAAAGAAGTACCAAATCCGGGTGTGGATCGGGGGACGTGTATGTGCCGTCTTTGAAGTGGTTCAGCGTGATGAAGGAAGTAATGTCCAAAGGAACGTTGAAAAGAGACACGAAAAGCACTTTGGTAAGTAAACACGCAACTATTTATTAATAATAGAAAAAGGTTATATACAGTAAAATTTTAGCATTACTTTTGTTTCAACATAGAAATATGTTAGCACGATTGTTTATGGTGTCTAGTGAACCATTTTATCCTGCCACTCTACGGTCCCTGCGTTGGAAAAATACACCTTATACGCTTCCCTTTTCTTTTTTGATTTCTTGGTTTGTTGATGAGGGCCAACTTTAGCAGCACTTTTTTTTTTCTCCAATTGCCTTCCATGTTGGCGCCTAAATCAAAATCCTCGGAGTCAACTGATTCCCTAGGCATGTATGTTGCTGTTGATTTGCTCCGTAAAAAGTTATGAAGGACACAAGCAGCACAAATCACCTTGTCGATAGTTTCAGGTGCAAGAGGAATGGGTTTCTCAAATATTCTAAATCTACTGACCAGTATTCCGAATGCATTTTCCACTATGCGCCTTGCCCTTGACAGCCTGTAATTATATACTTTTTTTTCTTTGTCCAACTGTTATCAACGGGGAAGTCAGAGTTCGGGAATAATAATGTTAAATTTAAAAATATTAAAGCTAAAGCATTTGTTGAAAATTTTATACTTCGTTTTGGCATCCCCGAACAGATCTTAACGGATAAGGGTTCCGAATTTGTTTCCTCCACCCTCGAGGAAGCTTGTAAATTCTTAAAAATTCAAAAACTAAACTCTACAGCATATCATCACGAAACTGTAGGAGCTCTAGAAAACTCACATAAAAATCTAGGCGCTTACTTGCGCATATACGCGTCAAATCATGTTAGTAATTGGAGTTCTTGGGTTTCTTTTTGGTGTTTTGCTTATAATAACACGGTTCACACAGAAACGTGCTACACCCCTTACGAGTTAGTTTTTGGAAAAGCTAGTAGATTGCCTTCAAACGTATCAAATCATATAGATCCGATCTATAACTTCGATGATTATCCGAAAGAATTAAAGTATCGATTGCAAGTCGCTTGGAATGACGCGAGAAATAATTTGTTGGCATCAAAAATACATCGTAAAGCCGCGTTTTCACGATGCCAGTTGGAGGGACAATTGTCTCAAGGCAATTGACTGGCATGAAACGATTGGCTTCGTGTAAACACTTCAGGCCAATTGCCTCGCCAATTGCCCTCACAATTGTCTTGAAATCCAGTTGTCTCCGGAAGTAGACTGAGGACAGTGAGCTGGGCCCAGCTGCTCCCCCCACCACTGACAAACTCAGCTGTCGCGACAATTGGCGACGAGTATACGGTCCAGGCCAGTAGCGCTGGCTTGTTTTTGTGCCAGTGCCCAGTTCCCGCTCTGCGTCGAGACGACACGTGCGTTTTAGGTAAGTTAAAGTTATTTGTTCGTATTTATTCCCGTGTATTGTGAGTAGTAGTTTAAATTGACTTTGTTACTGCAGCATCATGGCACCCAAATGGAGTGATGAACTGAATTTAAGATTCGTTGAACTGTACAAGGAACACCGGTGTTTGTGGGACCAACTGGACGATTTGTATAAAAACAAAAACGCTCGCGAAACGGCCCTCGTTTCTATCGCAGAAAGTCTCAACATTAAAGGTTTCGGTGCAGCTGAGGTTAAGTCTAAAATAAAGTCTTTCCGCGGCACGTATAATATTGAAATGGGAAAACATAAAAGAAGTACCAAATCCGGGTGTGGATCGGGGGACGTGTATGTGCCGTCTTTGAAGTGGTTCAGCGTGATGAAGGAAGTAATGTCCAAAGGAACGTCGAAAAGAGACACGAAAAGCACTTTGGTAAGTAAACACGCAACTATTTATTAATAATAGAAAAAGGTTATATACAGTAAAATTTTAGCATTACTTTTGTTTCAACATAGAAATATGTTAGCACGATTGTTTATGGTGTCTAGTGAACCATTTTATCCTGCCACTCTACGGTCCCTGCGTTGGAAAAATACACCTTATACGCTTCCCTTTTCTTTTTTGATTTCTTGGTTTGTTGATGAGGGCCAACTTTAGCAGCACTTTTTTTTTTCTCCAATTGCCTTCCATGTTGGCGCCTAAATCAAAATCCTCGGAGTCAACTGATTCCCTAGGCATGTATGTTGCTGTTGATTTGCTCCGTAAAAAGTTATGAAGGACACAAGCAGCACAAATCACCTTGTCGATAGTTTCAGGTGCAAGAGGAATGGGTTTCTCAAATATTCTAAATCTACTGACCAGTATTCCGAATGCATTTTCCACTATGCGCCTTGCCCTTGACAGCCTGTAATTATATACTTTTTTTTCTTTGTCCAACTGTTATCAACGGGGAAGTCAGAGTTCGGGAATAATAATGTTAAATTTAAAAATATTAAATTTAACATGGGAAAACGTGGTTGTGACGTCAGTCATTTCGGGCAATACCCGTGACGTCACACCAAATTGGAAAAACCACGTCCGACGAGTACTGGAAGTACCGTCGGAGGCGCGGTCCGTGTGGCTAGATATAGTCACCGCGGACGGTTCAGTCGAAGCCGGGACAGCGCGCATATAAATAGGCGCGCAGATTTGCAACAGCATCTCAGTCCAGACTGAACCTTTGAGAGTAACAGAGTAGCATCTCGCATGTGAAACTCTGACTTTCGAATCAGATCTTGGCTAGTCTACGGCAGTCCGAGTTGTGAAGAAAAAAGGTGTTTTATTTTTTCTACCGGCCAGTTTTCAGGTTGGAGTACAGGCTAGAACTTTGTTCTAGATATAGTATATATATATTTATGGTATCGACGACGAGCTCTGTACTCTGCAGTCTACGCCTACGAAGGAGAAACTAGGATACAGTGAAATATACGTATTCTCTCCGAGTGTTCTTTATTTCGTTACCTTCCCTTTTTCAGCAGTGAAATTGTATAATAATTATTTTATTTTCTTCCAGGAGTGAATCAACACTTAATAATTATTTCATTTGTTTCAGGAGTGAACCATTTTTCTAATTTCCTTTTGTGTTTCAGCAGTGCATACTTTAATAATTGTTTATTTTTTTCAGCAGGGGAAAATATTTACTTAATAATTATTTTATCTGTTTCAGAGGTGAAATTATTTATTCATTATTTTTCCAGCAGTGATTTATTTTTTTTTCCTAATAACCATTTTATTTGTTTCAGCAGTGAAATTGTATAATAATTATTTTATTTTCTTCCAGGAGTGAATCAACACTTAATAATTATTTCTTTTATTTGTTTCAGGAGTGAACCATTTTTACTAATTTCCTTTTGTGTTTCAGCAGTGCATAATCTGATAATTGTTTATTTTATTTGTTTCAGCAGGGAAAAATATTTACTTAATAATTATTTTATCTGTTTCAGAGGTAAAATTATTTATTCATTATTTTTCAGCAGCGATTTATTTAATGATTATTTCTTTGTTCCAGCTATAGTAAAGTGTTTTTTTTTCCTCTTCTAATCATTATTGTATCCCACTTATACAAGTGGAATATAATAATAGCATTCGTTTCAGGGAGTGTATATATATATGCACTCAAACTTGTGCACAGAAACCTCTTGCTGATCACTAATTTTCTCGTTATTTTTTTTCCCTTTTTGTCTCTTCTTCTTCGTTTTGTTCTCAGGTATGGAAGAGCATCGGACTGTGGACGACCTCTTCGAGGTGCACAGCGACTCCACAGAGCACCGAACCCCGCTTCTGACCCCGATCAGAACAGTGCGGTTCAACAGGGTGCCCACCAGCTCCGTGGGATCCTCCCTCGAGGAGGAGTCACACCAGGCAGATTCACGATACAACAACTGTCCTCCATACGGTTTCATGAGGTATTCTTTCAAAGGAAAGGCGTCGTCTCCCAATATAACTCCATCCTTTGGCAGCAACCCACTTTCAAGTGCTTGGAATAGGGAAGATCTTTGAAAAACTGTGCTGTCCGACATAGAACCGTTGCTTCCAACTTCAATGAAAGTAAAACGATAGTCATGGTCAACCAGTGCAAAAAGGATAATGCTGTTATGTTTCTTATAGTTAAAAAATGTGCTCCCACAATGCTCCGGCGCTCTTATATGCACATGCTTTCCATCGATAGTTCCGTAGCATCCCGGAAAGTTCCATCGATCTCGAAATCCTTGCTCAATTTTTTTCCATTCATCAACGGTCTCAGGTACCTGAAACAAAACAAATAATAAACTAACGTATAACTATTAGTAGGGTATTATAGCAATTTCGTTGTTCCAGATGCCTGGTGCCAGCAGTACACCCAGAAGGACCATTACCGAAGAGGAGGACTTCGTAGAACCGACTTCTGAGGGGAGTAATATTGAGGAGAACGAAGCAGAAGATGTTGATGACCCCACACCAGCGCCGGAACAGATTAACCAGAAAACAAACATTACAAAACGAACTCAAGACGACCAGCAAACAACGTCTGCTGAATACCAGCCAAAAAAGAAATTCAAACCAAGATCAAAAATACAGCAAATAGCTTCAACTGCTCGTGAGCTAAAAACATTAAGTGAAACTATTTCACGTAGTGAGCCGGGAAAGGAGGACGAATGGGACATCTACGGATGGTCGGTAGCGGCACAATTAAAGAGGATGTCAACAACTCAGGCGCTCACCGCCCAGATGGAGATAAACAATGTTTTGACAAAGTGTCGTTTTGATGACATTTATGGTGGTAAATCAGCGGCACCAAACCGCCTCTTGTCTATATCTACCACGTGCCATACCTCAAACTCTAGCGACATGTACTCAGCATCTCCGGTCACAGAAGATATTTTCTCTCACAACGTTTTTTCTACTACACCCGAAACATCCGCGGCCACAACTTTTTCAGAAGCTTTCGACGCTCTCGGCTACAACGAGGGGTAATCGATTCAGCTACATAACATGTGCCTAACTATGTTTTGTTCTTATATACTTGTGTTACAATTTTTCTATTCATTCAACTTTTTTATAGTTATTCAATATAGTAGACTAATATTAAAATGTGTACAAGGTTCGTTTATATTTACTACGGATTCATTTTTAATTCAATAAAAAAATGATTTGAAGCGTGTGTTATTAATAACACTAGACTATTTTTATTTTTGACAACACAAAATAAATATAAAGTAATTTTTAAAGTGTTACATTAGTTGATAATTACCTCAAGATATTCCTGAAGGCTCTCACACAGTGCTTCACACACTTCAGGAATGAAGCTTGATATTGCCGGTTTTGACACTCGAAATACATGCTGTAGGCTTATGTAGCTATTTCCTGTAGCAAGGAATGAAAGAGTCACTTCCAATTTCAGCTTGAGGGACAATGCTTCTCTCATTACAGTATCTTGTTTAGATATTTTATTTCCAACCATTTGTAAAAGCTCATCAAAACTTTCCGGGTTCATCCTTAAACATGCTTTGTATTCCAATGGATCTTCCACACGCAGTTCCCGTATCAATTGAGATGACGTCCCGTGACTGTCTCTTCTCAAAAGCCACCTCCTAGTCCACTCCTTTTTCTTATTCAACTCTTCCTCTAGCAAGCTGCAAGACTCAGTAATGAATTCCCGGCAAAGAATATCGAACTGTACTTTCAATTCCTCGCGAGATACGACAGACGACGCGCACTCCGCCATGGTTTACTGGCTACTGTCTTGCCAATAGCTGGCTACGTGTGAACAGCTTCCCGGTCAACTGGACTGGCCTCGGACAATCCACAATCACGTGATGCCAATTGCCCAAGACAATTGTCTCACCCAACTGGCATCATGAAAACGCGCCTTAAAGCGAAATACCCGTTTCCTATATGATGACACCTGCACACGAGTTTGCTGTGCTGCCCGATTAATGACGGCAGCATATTCTGTAGCAACTCGTCTGGAACTGTTGGGTGACTCTCTTAATGGTTAGGAATTAAGGGAGTCCGAGGGTCTGACCGAATCTTAGGAAGGAGTTTAACGAGCAATCTAGAGCATTTCACAAGCCTTTCCATTTTCCCGGTTGTAGACTCTGGTATACAACCTTCCCTTTCAAATCCTGTACACCTCCCCGTGGTAGAGTCGGTAACACGTTGGACTTGTTCAGCGTGGCTAACGTACAGGGCGTCTCAGATAGTATCATCACAAGTCTAGATTCAACACGGCAATCTTTTATCCATTCTCAGAGATTGGAATCTTCCGAAGGCTACCCCTCGGTCATCTATCTGGGATATATTTTCCGGACCGTGCCATCCTCCAGTCTCCTGGAGGCTTTAGTTTTAAGGATAGTACATTCTCCGACTTTCTACTTCGAAGTGGTAGGCTAGAATTCTTTCTGTCTACCCATTACTATCCCACATTAAGATTAAGGAGTGTATTTTTATTTCCTTGCCATCATCACGATAGTCTTGTGTATTTGCGGAACTAATTTCGCTACAGAAGCAGGACTTCAGACCCATTTGAAAAGACTACGTTGCCGAGGTGCCCCCCCCGACTGACGATAACATCTGCTCAGAGTGCGCTAGATCATTCAAAACACCCAGCGGAATAACACAGCATCTGGGGAAAGCACATCCCATGGAGTACAATAAAGATTTAGAAAATAGATACGATCAACCAGATGCTCCTCCCGAGTTCGAGGACATAGACCATATTGAAATGGCCAAACATGAACTAGCGTTCACTGGTCGTTTCATAAACCAACATTTATTACGTATTTATCCTGACAGAACACTCGACTCCATTAAATATCGTAGAAAGCAGGATAAGTACAAACAACTAATTGCAAGTCTTCGAGCTGAAATGAACATCGAGGCCCGCGAAGACGTTCTTGAACAATTTGAGAACGAACGATTGCGGCCTCAAACCGAAGCTGAAGGTGAAGTCGCTGAATTTTCTATTCTTGAGAGTCCAAAAGATCGAGGCAGTGATCAACAATGTTTCCAGTGTCTCTGTCTGGACCCAAATGCTGCGGTGTTCGTACCATTTGCGATAGAACAACGGACTGTATTTCTACGTTTTTATACGATTACTGGCAAAATAAACAAGGATGGTCTCAAATAGACGCAGCCCTATTTAGATTCACTCAATTGGCCAATCAAGACCGCCATAGAGAAGAGGTGAGGAAAGAGTTCAACAAATATATTACCGCACTTTTCACCATATGTGCGAAGACTGTTTAAACAGTGATTAAATTCGTTTTGGGGCGAAGCCCTACGGGCCTCCGCTACGAAATTCGAGTGTATTATTTGTGCGCGGTCAGTGAGAAAATTTCAGTGTAAATCCCAGAAAACAAAAGTGGTCAGAAGCACGAATCCGGCCATTTTGGAGTGTTTCGGGTTTTCAACCCCAAAAAACCACCCCTTCAAATTTCACTCCATCTCGTTTTTGGACGTTTCAGAAGATTTTAAGAATCCTAAGAAAAAAATATTTTTCCCAAGAAAATATTTTTCCCAAAAAACTTGAATTTTGAAGTTCGGATCACAGGAATCTTCTTAGTCAGAATTTGTGGACTTGGAGAAATTTTGGTTACAGACAATAAAATCGTAAGTAATGTTTATTTTCTAAGTCGGAATTTTTGGACTAGAAAAATTCTTCGAATTTGTGGATTTGGACACCAATAAACTGTAAGTAACTTTAATTATTACTCGTACAAACTTTGTTTCTGTGCTTTTTACTACTCTTCCTTCCTTATTTTGTATATAATGTTGTATATAATAGCTACTAATTTTGTATGTATATCTTCTTTTTTTTTCTGTTGGCATTTTATAACACCGCTTTTATTTTATTTCTTACTTTTATTTTTGTACATATATCTTTGTATATTGTTTTACTTTACTTTCCAATACTTTCCATCGAGTGGTAGAAACTCATTATAAAATAGTTGTTTACGTGGTCAATAACAGAAAGGTCTAACGTGACATGGACGAGGATATACCGGGTCCAGATGTAGAGTCTGAACACGAGGCATGCTTCACCAGCAGCAACTCCTTGGTTATTTCGCCGAGAAACAGAACGGCCAGCGACAGTCGATTATACAGGGCAAAGGCCACCCTGAACATTGATTTAGACAGGGAACAGGTACGGAATCGAGCTAGGCAGGAGGAGGACATAAGTCAGATTGAAGATACGCTAAGACAAATCGGGCAACTCATCGCGTAGCATATCCGAAAAACAATTACCAACACATATTAGCCAGCTCCTTTTTGAAGTCTCCATGAAAAAATCATTGCTGACTCCGTTACGCGAACAACATCGGAGGCAAAAGGTAAAATCAGTTTTACGAAAAAAGACCAGTCTGCGGTTATCGAGGCTACGGACGTGATATGTGGTCATATGCATGACCTACTCGGATACATAGTATTTCAAGAAAAAGAAATATCCTCGCTAAAGTCGGAAATCATAGACAACCTGAAAGACAAACAAGGACATGGCAACGACAACAACATACTTGAACAAATCAGGCTTCTTACGGACATGACAGACAAAAATACAGAGACGGCAAAGGATGCTACTCACACACAAATACCTAAAATAGTTACCGCACCACTATACAAACTCCCGACCCCATTCTCACCCAGACTGAACCACTAAGAGCTGACATGGACAACAACTTTCCGTCTCTCAGACAGCCGACACGCACTTACGCGGACCTAGCGGCAAGGCCATCCACCTCGAAAACTATCGTACCCTGAACATATCCACCACCACCTAAAAACGGTATGAAGTGATTGTTAAAATGAAGGAGGGAACTACAGGTCTAACAATGACAGAACTGAAAAAGACTCTGGGTTCCAAAGACATGGAAGACACGTACATAAAAGGGACAGGAGAGTCTATTATTATTGGAGCGGAAATACATGGAAAACACGAACAAATAATGAACAAGGTCAAGACAAGAGAGACACTGGATACTAAAGACGGAACAAGACTGCCTGATCCCGCGATAATATTGACAGGAATACAGAAAGGAACGTACATAGAGTGATTAAAGGAAGATTTAATAATGGAGAACGAGGATATCACGGAAAAATATAGCCAGGCCATCGACAAGATAAAAATTTTAACCACGCGCCCTTGCCGTAACTCGTGGAAAGAAAACGTCATTATCCAAGGTCCACCAGAATTGATAAAATATATCTTAAAGCAGGGCTACGTTTACTTAGATCTTACTTGGGTACTAGTAAAATAATATTCCTCTGTTTCTTTATGTTTCCGCTGTTGTCGTTACGGACAAGTCAGCAGATATTGCCGGGAACAAAGGCCGACATGTTACAGATGCGCAGGGGATCATGACGGGAAATAATGCAATAACCAACGCTACAACTGTGCTAACTGCGAGACTTTACGAATAACACCGAGTTGCCAACAAGCTAGGGACAACGAATGTCCAACATATGAACGAAAACTTGAGTTCAAGGTACAAAACTTCCCTTTTTTATTTATTTATTTATTCATAGTCAACCCTCAACTTGACTGATGAGGGCGACTTGGGTAAGGCTCCCTCAGCACTCAACCTCTTACTTGTTTCATAAACGACACTTAACGAGCCCTTAAGTGATTAAACACGTTTTCAGGGTTTTTAATGCATTTGTGTTGGTTGTGCTGGATTTTCTTATCGTTCTATGGTTGTGAGCGTGCGCCAAGTAATAACAGACTTCATTTTTGAATTTGTTTTTCTTTTGTGGAAACTATTCATCTGTTTTGTGGTGTTACGTTGTTAGAGCAGAGGTTAGAGTAACTTATTTTGTTTCGAGTAGAATATTTTGTTATTATAAGAAAAATGGAGCAGAAGATGGTCTACAGCAAACTGGAAAAGCTATTTTTAGTGGAGGTGATTGCTGGAGAAAAACATATTGAGAACAAACAGATGGGACAACACAGTATTTAAAAAATGAGGCATGGGAGAGAGTAACGGAAGTTTTTAATAGCCAAGGGTTCTCTAGCCGTACTACAAAACAATTAAAAAAGTGTTGGGAAAACATTAAACAAAGGTAACGCCAATTTTTTTATTTATTTAGATGAATGTATTATCGTGGATAATATTTTGTAGAAAAAGGAAACTGAATACAGTCATCCGACAGGAACAACTAATAACAGGTGGTGGTCCTCCAGTCACTGTTGTAGATGATCCTGTCATGGATATGGTGGACACGGCAGCACCATATGCGGACGTGGAGATACATTGTCCATATAACAGTACCGCTGGATATGAACAGCAACGTATGTAGTTACTGTTACTTTTTATTTTTAAGAAAGCAAATTAATTAAATTTGATTTATTTATAGGTATACGGGCTTTACCCATTAAACAGAAAATGTATAAAAAATATATAAAAGATGTCTAAAAAAGTTCAATAACATGAAACAGAGGCACAAAATGTAAAAGAAAATAATAATATAAATAATATTCACCTAATGATTATAGTTTGTTGAAAATAAATTTCTGTTGTAGATCAAGCATCAACTCCTTAAACTAGTAGTACTACCAATGTGTATAATGTAAGTACACCAGCGAAAAAAAGAAAAACACGTAATGACCACGATTTTGATGTGAGCAGTGAAAGGACACCCCGTGTTACAAAGCTGCAAGAAGCTATCGTTCATCAAGGGGGACTACACAGAGAGAGGGTGCTAAAATGGAACATTTACTAGCTATTTTAAAAGTGAAGCAGCAGCTAGCTGAAATGAAATCAGAGCTTGATGTATCTGATATTGATTTGGATACATTTAATCCAAAAGATTTTCTATAAATAAAATGTCATTTTAAATACCGATGTGTTTTAATTATTAAAATGTGTATTAATGAAAGCTGTTCGAAATGCCAAACCCACATTATTTACTTGGTTGTTTATATTATGATATTGCAGATCGTCGTCATCATCATGGTCATCTAAGATTCTATTTTCATTACGAATAATGCCTGTATTATATAGAACAGCTGTTGCACAAATAATAGCCACAGAAGTATCTATTTTAGTGCGTGAGCCATTTCGTAGACAGAAAATTTCTTTTCCATACTCCAAACATTCGTTCTACAAGATTCCGTGTTCGTATATGGGCAGCATTATACCTCTGTTCATTTGCTATGGCAGGATTTAACACAGGTGTTAATACATAACACGATTTTTGTGAGTTTTCTTATGATACTGGGTGGCAGACATTTGTCTTGAGGAAATTTACAGAATTTTCATTTATAACATCTAACATTTTAATAATAATAAAAAATAGGATAGGTAATTAGCAACTACAGTAGTACAAATTGACCTTTACCCTGAGGTCATACCTACAAACCTCGCGAAATAAATCAATGAGTCAAAAATGGCTACTGTTACTTTGTCGTGTGCGTTGTATTTTCACTGTTTGTTTATCTTGTCAGCAGAAAAAGATAAGGCATACAAAAAGTTTGTGTTTACTACTGTTCATTGTTAGTGACGTCAGGGAAAGGTCAATTTGTTCTACTGTACCTATTGTGTTGTAATCACTTGTTTGCATTTTCGAGAGTTGATTCCAATTTAACAAACTGATGCTTCAAACAACTAAACTTCCAATTCACTTTGACACCTCATAGTTTCTGATGTGATAGGTTAGTGACTATGAGTTGATTGAGTGAATTTCCTAATTTTTCAATTTTTCTCCACTAGTAGGACTTTTGCAATTGGCAACTGCAAAAGGGGATGGACAAAATCAAATTCATAGAAAAGTTAAGATTGTTGAGGAGATATCAATTCTAATAACAACAGACTAAATATATATTTTTCTTTCTTTTTCCTTTTATCTATTTTGCATTTCTGATGATGATGGTAATGATAGTTTTTAGCTCGAAGTTTGAATTATTACAATTTCATCTTCCTAACATTATAATTCTATCTAATTAGTTATAAATTTCATTTTAACAGATATCAAAATTAACAGCTCTCTTAATTTGTAACCATGTCACATGAATAACACGATTTTTTGTGAGTTTTCTTGAGATACTGGGTGGCAGACAGTGTTTTGATGAAATTTGCAGAATTTTCTTTTACAACATCTAAAAAATTTTCAATAATAATTAAAAAGAGGATAGGTAATTAGCAACTACCTATTGTGTTTGAATCACTTGTGTGCAGTTTAGAGAGTTGACTCCAATTTAACAAACTGATGTTTCTTATAACCAAACTTCCATTTCACTTTGACAACTCATAGTTTCTGATGTGATAGGTGAGTTGGTTGAGTGAATTTCCTAATTTTTCAATTTTTTTCCACTAGTAGGACTTTTGCAATTGGCAACTGCAAAAAGGGATTTATAAAATCAAATAAATACAAAAGTAAGAAATGTTATGTAGATTTCAAATTTAATATTAACAGATGTACAAATTTTTTTTTCTATTTTCAAAAATATTGAATTAAAACAATATAAATTAAATTTAAATTTATTCACAAATTGGTGCCTTGATTTCAGTTGGTACTAGTTTTGTTGGTAATAATGTATTTTTCTTAAAACAGTTATTTTATATTTTCGAGCTGATGACTTTTTTATTATTTCTACACTATGAAAAACTTGGTCAGTTACTTGTTTTGTGTAGTTTATAATGGAACCAAGATGACTGAATTTGCAATTTTTAACAATTTTAGTAGTTTTAATTTTTTTTAAATATGTGAAAAATTTTTAATAATAGTTTGTTAAGATTAGTTTCCATGTTTGACAAACGAATTTACATTCTCGAAGGAATTAACTCACTTGCTAGTAAGTTGTGTTATAAAAAATATATTTTTTATCCAAATTGTAACAAATATTCTATACTTTTAGCCTTGAAAATGATAATAAACATTATCGAAAGCTTGGATTAGTAAAAAAGAGTCTTCTTTACCATCCACAAATCATTTTGGCTGTGCCCCATAAAAATGTATAGTTTATTTTTCAACTAGTCAGCCGTAACTTCCCTACTGCTTCTTTATATATATATATATATATTGTAATGGTTTTGTTGTTAACACTAAGATACTCACCAACCTTAGTGAATTTAACCATTAAACCAGTTCAATTACTTTAAAAAAAAACAAGCCAGCGATCTCTTATCTCAGGGGTGTTTCAGTAGGGAGTAAGAAATAAAATTATTATTTTTATATTTTAAACGCCAATTGTTATGGAATATAATATATTTTTTCTATATTATAAATTAAGTAATATGTCTAGGAAACAACCTAAAATAAACAATGCAATTGAACAAAACTTCTCGAATAAATCGATATCAAACCACAATTACCATATATGAAATTTTTGTGATATCACCAAAATTCTTTTTAAAAATGTTATACTAATTAGTCTAATAACACCCTAACTAATATCTATTCTAATCACTTAATACTCAGTTTTTATAATTTCACACTATTTGTCAGTTTGAAATCTAATGTCAAAATCCGCATTTTTTCTAATTTTACTTTAAATCAATGTTCATGTATTTTGATTGTGACCTCCAATTGAATGTAATGATACAAATGAGATCATTTATAATAACATAATCTTCAAATTCAAAATTTTTGAGAATAACTCACCAACTGTATATTTTTGGACATTCTACACAAAAACCGCTCCTTCACATACCATGTCATATATTAATAATTTTTGACTATTCCACTATTTGGACGATAATAAAAATATATATTTCGTCTCTTTATTCAGGAAAAATTATATTTTTTTTGACGTCTCTTCTCTCGTCCAAAATTCATTCAATTCTTTAAAAAAAAAATATCCATGGAAACCATTTCTTTCAAAAAGTCATTTCCTTGGAAACCATTTCTTTCAAGTTTATCGGGATTATAAAATTCAAATATTATTTAATTTACACAATTATTAAATTTATAAACATGCGTTGTTTTCTAGACATATTTTATGTAATCCAACATATCACAATATAACATCAAAATTAATTTCATTAAAATATCGAGAATCTGGTCGATACCATAACAATATATATATATATATATATATATATATATATATAAAACCAGAAATATTGGGGAAACGGCAAGTTTATAAAAGTGAACTCTTCTTACTAATTTAACAAGCTTTCGGAAACTTTTATTTACATTATCAAGTTACAGTAAATTGAGAATTGATATAAAATGGTAAATATATATTAAATGTTAAAATTGGTATTTAAGTTTTTTTTTAAATATTGAAATATTGTCATTATGACAGATAAACAATTTCATTTTTTTCTTTCTAATAAGTTGTAAAAATTATGTCAAAAAATGGAGAGTGTAGGTTATGATAATGTCAAATTATTATAAGTTTTTTTAAAAAATTAATTTTTGATCAAGAATTAAAATTTGAAATCTTATTATTGTGATCAATAGATAGAAAGTAGTGATAAATATCACTGAGATTCTTATGATCACTCTTCTTGTTAATAGTATAAGGTTCTTGAGATATATGAGCCATTTCTAAGAAAAGTCTTTTTTTAGTATTTGTTTGTATGTCTAAAATATTAACAGAATCAAAATCCATAACGTGGTCTTTATCAATCACATGTTCTGCTAATGCACATCTTTCAGGATGTAATCTACAATCACTTTTATGTAAACTTAAACGACTTTTTAATTTTTGACTGGTGTGGCCAATGTATTTATTATTACAGTTTTTACATGGTATACATTATATTACATTTGATAGATTGAGAATCGTAGTTTTGTCTTTCAATTTTGTAAAAATAGATTTTATCGTGAAACATGTTTTATTGGCAATTTTAATGTTATTTATTGGTTTAAAAATCCTACTCAACTTTGGTGTTATTTCTTTAATATATGGAAAAGATATATATTTATTTATATTTACTGTATTATGGGTTGTATTATTATTATCTGTAATGTCTACAGTTGGAAAATAATTATACAATATGTTTTTGATTAAATTATTAGGGTATCCATTTTCTAAAAATAATTTATGAAGATTACATCCTGAAAAATGTGCATTAGCAGAACATGTAATTGATAAAGACCACGTTATGGATTTTGATTCTGTTAATATTTTAGACATACAAACAAATACTAAAAAAATACTTTTCTTAGAAATGGCTCATATATCTCAAGAACCTTATACTATTAACAAGAAGAGTGATCATAAGAATCTCAGTGATATTTATCACTACTTACTATCTATTGATCACAATAATAAGATTTCAAATTTTAATTCTTGATCAAAAATTATTTTTTAAAAAAAACTTTTATAATAATTTGACATTATCATAACCTACACTCTCCATTTTTTGACATAATTTTTATAACTTATTAGAAAGAAAAAAAATGAAATTGTTCATCTGTCATAATGACAATATTTCAATATTTTTAAAAAAATTCAAATACCAATTTTAACATTTAATATATATTTACCATTTTATATCAATCCTCAATTCACTGTAACTTGATAATGGAAATAAAAGTTTCCGAAAGCTTGTTAAATTAGTAAGAAGAGTTCACTTTTATAAACTTGCCGTTTCCCCAATATTTCTGGTTTTATACCTAATTAGTTGGCAAAGACTATCCTATATATATATCCTATATATCCTATATATATATATATATATATTTTTATGGTTATGTTGTAAACACTAAGATACTCACCATCCTTAGTGAAGCCAGCGATCTCTTATCTCAGGGATGTTTCAGTAGGGAGGAATATATAAAATATTTTTTTTATATTATATAATGAAGCAATATGTCTAGTAAACAACTTATAATAAACAACTCAACTGAACAACTGCAACACTAAACTTATTATCTCTACAATTACAAAATTAGAAAACTTTTGTGATATCACCAAAAAATACTTTTTGAAATTTTATATTAACTATTCTACTAACACCCTAATTAATTCTAATCCTAATCACTATATATTCAGTTTCCTTTTTTTTATAATTTTGCACAATTTGTCTGTTCGATCAATGTCAAAATCCGTCAAACAATTTTCATATTCAATTTGTTATTTATTTAATAATATTTTCCAAAGGGGTAAAACCAAATGGGTTTTATAGAAACTGGATCTTCTAAGAATATCGTCAAGTTAGAAAATTTGAGCGTAACTTACCAACTTTCTTCAATCTTGGATTTTTATACAAAGTAGCTCCTCAACTTATACCATGTTATAGCATTTCAATAACAGTACTTTTATTATTTTAACGATTATCATTCATATTTCTTTTTGCTTTTTCTCATGGAAAATGTTCATGACATCGCCATTTTTCGCCGTCAAAAAAAAATAAAAAATTCTCTTTCAAAAAAAAATATCCATGGAAACCATTTTTTTTAAATCATTTCCTTGGAAACCATTTCTCTCAAATTTAAATAAAATTTACATAATTATTAAAATTATAAACATGCGTTGTTTTCTAGACATATTTTTTTGTAATCCACATATACCGATACAACATCTATCAAAAGTAATTTCTTTGAAATATCGAATATCTGGTCGATACCATAACAATATATAAATAATATATTATTAGAAAAAAATTAATAAATATCAAAGTCAACTCTTGTCTCATAAGTGACATATGTCTGTAATTTTAAATATATTTTATAAAATTTTATATGAAGGTTTCAAGATTTTTTATATTTTTTACACTATTGAAGAGCTAGTTTCCATTTAAATCTCAAAAAGGGTAATACTAATTTAATATTTTTCAACTAATTCATAAAGATGTTGTTATTTTATTTATTTTAGAAGTGACTGAAGAAGGTAAAAAAATGTACCGAAAGCTTTCACTAAACCTTTTGTAACATGTCTATCGACCTGTTTCGATTTTACAGAATAAATCCTTTTAATTAGCGCTAGTCGTCACTAGCCACATCCAATTATAGTTCTGTGATCCCAAACTCTTCTACCCCGAACGTAAGACAATTGACGTCTGCCAACGGACAACGCCACGTTAAACACCCCTTTTTGTTATCGTCTGCCTAAGAAGGCACATCGTCTTTCACTATCTTTCATATCTTAAGTATCTATCTTAGGAATTTTGCTGTGGTAAGTTCAAAATCATAATCTATAATTAATAAGCTTCTTCTAAAGTACTGTCTGATATAATTTTCGTATGCATTCTTTATTTTTTTACAGAGATAGACGAAATTAAATTCAACACGTGGTCATAAACTGTTCTTTTATACTAATATGGTAGTTTTAAGTCAAATATTTTTTTATAATTCACTGTTTTACTTTTATACAAACATTTTCAAGCTTTTTCAGTTGCGAAATAACTCTTAATTATAAAATAACACTTTTATAAACCGCTAACCTATAAAATATTCTTTCGCAACGCCAGTGCCGGTTTCATATATTTCCTAAGCACGATATTTTTTCATATAACTGAATAAATAACTTTTTGCTATTATTAGTTTCTTTCGGATCATTAGTATATTTTTTTAATTCAGTCGATAATTGCCATTTTTACTGTTTTAACATGGGTCATATAATGTTGGAAAGCTTTCAGTAAATTAAATCAATTTTTTGACTTTCAAATAACTGCCTTCCTTTTCTTTAACCTGAAAAGCTGACCAACATAATGTGCCATAACATTCAAGTTCCTACATATCCCTGATCCACTTGTACTTCTAGGTAAGCACAGCCCCTAGGCGAGAATATAAGCCAAGAATATAACCCTAGGCGAGAATATAAGCCAAGAATATAACCCTAGGCTAGGATATAACCCAAGAATTTAACGCCGAGAATATAACCCTAGGCTAGAATATAACGCCTAGGATATAGCCGAATAATTTAACCTGAGAATATAACCCCAAGGATACAGCCCTAGCTCAAACTACCGCCCTAGAACAGAACTCATCAGTTCGGATCAAGACCTGACTTCTTCTCCAGGAAACCACTTCATCTAAGCTGAGTACCTATAAAAGTACAAATTCCTCTATTAAATTCCGTTGTTCATTTCCTGTGGCAGAATAAATTGTAAATTTGTTTTTAATTCTTTTTTTATTAAAATCCTCAACTATAAAAGTTGAGGGAGATATCGCCCGGGGTAATTTTTAGTGACTTTTTTTTAATTATTAACTTTTATTTAAATTTTACAAGGCGTTTCTACCTTTTCCGCCTTAGTTTTTTGTAGTTTTCATCGTTAAAAAGGTAGTGGCGCCCTCAATTTTTACAACCCTTCTGTTATCCCTGTGTGACATAAACTTGGGGTCGAATCACCCTTGAGAGGAGTCTCTAGCCGGAGCCCTTCGAGCTGGTGCCCTGTGAGGTACAACTTTTACCGTTACAAATTGGCGCCCATTGTTTTTGTTGCACAGTGTAGCAGTTGGGTTGGAAGGATTTTAGTTTTTTTATTTTTGCATATTCTCTTTTTTAAAATTTTCTTTATCGTTCAATTTAGAATTTTTGCTTTCAACAATTAACTAATAAAATTTCACTTTTTCAAGTAACTATCTTGTACCGACCCTGGACGTTTTTTTAATTTTATCTTAACTACCTGCCTTATTTACAATATATATTTTGGTCTACGATAACGAATATTCTCTGGGTTTATTTTTTTAAGAGATAACGTAGTGTAGCACAATCTTTTGTTGTTCCGAAACGGAATTTTGTTATTGATTTTTTTAGGAAAGGTGAATTACATCTGATTTGTTTGCAATGTTGCCACGTTTTAAGTAAATTCTTAAGGTGTCTGTTTTCTGATAAGTTGTTATATTTTATGTAGCTGCATAGTAAAATTATCTTTTTCAGTTGAATTGTGTCTGGTTACACAAACTGAAATATCTTACCGTTTGTATCTTGTTCAGTTGAATTGTGTCGAGTTACACAAACTGAAATATCTTATCTTACCTATTGTTAATCAAGTGCAGTGTTGCCAAAGTAACAATTTATCTTTAAACTCTCTTACTTTTTCTTGTCTAATATTGTTAATATAAAGTGCAGTGTTGCCAAATTAACAATGTATCGTTAACTATAAATATTTGGCAGTTCAGTTTTTTTGACGACAGAGAGATTGTGATGTGCTACAAAAATTTTAATGACAATTTATGATACATTTTTGATCTTGATCAGTTATATACTTTGATACTTATACTTTTTATGGAGTTATTATGCAACATTTTTATTACTACGTATGACTTGTTGAAAATATAGTACGGTTTTGTTTATTTTAATTGACGTCCATCGGCAATAAGTATTTGCTGTTTATATACCTACAGTCGTTCACGTACATAGAGTTCCCATATCTATACCTCGTTGCCAGGCATTTATGTTCATTCGGATTTTAGATCCTTTGCTTTCGCTAGTGCTATTTGATTAGTACTGTTGATTTAGATACCGTCTTTTATTCTTTTTCTCTCCTTTTAAATATTTTCAAGATGCAGGCCAATCATTTGAAGTCTTTTGAACTTTCATATGAAATTCAAATTAGAAATATTCCTGTCCCGGATACTGTCGAACAGAAACGTAAAGTTTTAACAGGTCTTCTTGCTAGGGAAAATGCTAATAGAAGTTTTTCGTCCCCAGTCAATTCATATTCTTTTGAGGACGATATAGTGGAAGTTACAGAAACAATCAATGACTTAACAGACATTATCAATCAATTTAGTGGAAATAAAAATGAACCAGTATTTTCCAGAATCAATTCAAGACTGACACATTTGACAAGTAGAATTGATAGATTAAATGCCGAAAGTAATGAACAATTACTAACACAACAAGCCTTGACAAATACGCTGATACTTTTAGAAGCCGACTTTGCGACAAAAACAACTCCCACCAACAATAGAACAGAAGACACTTTACCTTCAAACACATTTCCTTCCCCCACCCTTTCTGAAATCCCCCATCAAAAACACGATCCAGTTTACAAATGGAATGTTTCCTTCACTGGTAAAAATGAATCACTTCATTTATTTTTGGAAAAAGTTGAAGTCCTTAGACTTTCTAGAGGAGTTACAGAAAATGAGCTCTTTTTGCAGTCATGTGAACTTTTTAAAGACAACGCCTTCACATGGTATCTTAATAACCGCAGTAAATTTCAATCCTGGAAAGACATTGTTGCCAAATTAAAAGCTGATTTTTTGCCATATAGTTATGAGACTGATTTAGAGTTAGAGATTTCTAATCGCACTATGGGTGCTAACGAACCGGTTGCTGTATACATATCTTCAATGATAGGATTATTTAATCGCTTGTCTAGTGTTGTTGACGAACGTACTCGTGTCGCAAAGATTCGTAGAAACCTTTTACCTTCCTTTATATCGTCATTAGCACTTCATGACCCCCAAACAGTTGACGAACTAACCGAGTTGTGCAAAAGAATTGAGGAATCCCGTGTTTGGTCAGACAGATATAGATCACCATCTTATAATAATCCTAGATTGCTCGAACCAGATTTATCGTGCCTTTATGTTTCCTCCTCGTCGAATCAAAGACAAAGAACTCCCGCAAACGTTTCAGTATTAACTTTCTTGGTTTGTTGGAATTGTGACAAAACTGGTCACTTATTTTCTCAATGTTTCTCGCCCAAATCTATCTTTTGCTACGGTTGTGGTGCAAAAAACACTACAGAACCAAAATGTCGTAAATGCAATCAAAAAAACTCGAGACAGACTGGCCCACCGAATCTGGCCACTGTGTCCAGTCAAGCACAATCAACTACATCCCAGCCAGAAAACCCCAGAAGACAGAACAGACCTCCAAACAGATCTTCAAACAATCACAACCCCACAACAAACCAAAACTAACTTTTTCAACTTCTGCTGCTGAATGGCAAAATTATCTTACCTTTGTTAAAGGTTTCCTAGAGTCCAATCATTCTAAAAATACAGACAAACCATTACCTTTACCTATCGAACGAATTACAAATACCGTACCGAACACTAGCGACATCCAGAAAACTAAAGATAATGACAAAAACTTCTCGATTACTGACAATACAACTCCCGTACCTGTCTGTGACATGCCAGTTGCCTTACCTTCAATACAGCCAAGTACTGTTTCAATCTCCAGTAATACTTGTCCCTTATTTGCAAAAAAAACCCAATGATAACAGACCTTACCTTACCGTGAAAATTGTAGACTTATCCGTTTTAGCTATGGTCGACACAGGCAGTAACTCTACTGTTCTTGGAAATCAGGGTTTCTCTTTGTTGCATTCCTTACATTTACCTATACAATATGATTCTTGTTTAAATATTACCACCGCTGACGGTGTACCTCAACAATATATGGGCTATATTTCCGCACCAATGACAGTGAATGACATTACCAAGACAATCAAAATCTTGATAATACCGTCAATAACTCATAACCTTATCTTAGGAATGGACTTTTTGAGCTTATTCAAAATAGACATGGGTTTTCATGATTTGTCATACTCCTTATTATCTTCCACTTGTGTTATTAACAGAATACGATCTGCTTCTACTCTCTCTATTGAAGAAAAAAACAAACTTGAGCAAACTGTAAGCTTATTCTCTTCTCTTGCCCCTCCTGACCGAATTGGTCGAACGAATTTTGTCGAACACGATATCGACACTGGTGATGCAAAACCGATTGCACAACGCCAATATCCTCTATCCCCAGTCATGCAAGGACTTTTAGTAAAAGAAGTCGACGAGATGCTACGATTAAATGTCATACAACCTTCGAACTCCCCTTGGTGTTCACCCCTTTGGGTAGTCCCAAAAAAGTCTGGAGAATGCCGCGTCTGCTTCGATGGCCGAAAGCTAAATAAAGTAACCACTCCTGGATTCCTATCCCATGGCTCAAGTAGACGTCATTCTTAGCAAACTCCGAGACGCTAAATTTCTTACCTCCATTGATTTGAAAAAAGCCTTTCTGCAAATACCCCTTACTGAATCTTCTCGTCCCAAAACTGCTTTCGCTGTCTATGGCTTAGGTTTATTTGAATTCACGACCACTCCTCATGGTCTAATTAACGCCCCCAAAACTATGGCACGTCTAATGGACATTGTTATAGACCCTTCTTTAAGGCCCTACTGTTTTTGTTATTTGGATGACATCATTATTGCTACTCCTACCTTCGAACTTCATTTAGAAATACTTAATAAGTTATATCTTCGTCTTAAAGAGGCAAACCTTACCGTAAATTTTCAAAAATGTGAATTCTGTCGAGATTCCCTTAAATTTCTTGGTTTTGTAGTCGACAAAGCTGGTCTTCGAACAGATGAAGACAAAGTTTCCGCTATCCTTAACTACCCTGCTCCCAAAAACACTACCGAAGTCAAAAGACTCATTGGCTTAATTGGCTGGTACCGCCGATTCATCAAAGATTTCTCTACCGTTTGCTCCCCAATAACTGACCTTCTTCATGGCAGAAAAAAAGGACAACCAATTTCTTGGACCCCTGAGGCTGAAAATGCTTTTATCGAAGTCAAAAAACGACTTACCTCTAGCCCCATTCTTGCAAGCCCTGACTTTTCTAAAGAATTCATTATACAGACTGACGCTAGTGACACCGGACTTGGTGCAATCTTATATCAACAATGTGATGGTATCGAACACCCATCGCATATGCAAGCCGTACATTGAACAAAACCGAGAGAAAGTACAGTACCACTGAAAAAGAACTTTTAGGTGTAATTTTTGGTGTAGAAAAATTTAGAGGTTATGTGGAAGGAACTCATTTCACACTCGAAACTGACCATTCATCCTTACAGTATCTATCAAAACTTTCTAACCCCTCTGGACGTTTAGCTCGTCTTTCACTCAGACTATCGCAGTTTGATTTTGAAATCAAACATAGAAAAGGAACCACTATGGTTGTCAGTGATGCACTTTCCCGTTCATTTCCAGATATTTCAGTGATTGATGTCACTACCTTCAAGCCAGATACTTGGTATACCGCTATGATTGATAAAGTCAATAATAATCCCGAGTCATTCCCCACTTTTAGAGTAGAAAATAATGTCCTCTACAAACATGTCTTCTCCCCAAACCCTATATCTAGTAATTTATCCAATTGGAAAATTGTAGTCCCTACCCCAAACAGGATTGATGTCCTAAAGACTTTTCATGACGATCAAACTAGCGCACATCTCGGAATTTCCAAAACCATCGCTCGAATTTCTGAAATCTACTATTGGCCAAAACTTAGAAGCACTGTATCTCGTTATATCAATAAATGTTCCGTTTGCTCTTCCTGCAAAACCCAAAATTTACCTAAAGCTGGTATAATGGGCCAGTATAAAGACATTAATTTCCCTTGGCAATGGATCTCAGCTGACTTAATAGGTCCATACCCCAGATCCAAAAATGGCAATAGATTTGTTCTCGTTATAACAGACTGGTTTACTAAATTTTGTCTCGTCCATCCCATGCAAAATGCCACAGCTGCTGGTATTGTTAAATTTATCGAAAATCAAGTTTTTCTTATTTTTGGAGTCCCACAAATATTTTCCGTCGACAATGGCACAGTCTTTACCTCATCCCTCTTTAAAAAATTTGATGGATCAATATAAAGTACAAAAAATTTTCTACAACGCACGCTATCACCCACAAGCTAACCATACCGAACGGACCAATAAAGTTATAGTCACTGCCTTACGTTGTTACATTCATGACAATTCCTCTCACAAAAATTGGGATGCATATTTGCATAAAGTTGCGCAAGCAATAAGAACCGCAAAACATGACGTTACAGGTTACTCTCCCGCTTTCTTGAATTTTGCCAGAAACGTACCGTTAAGTAGAGATTTTATGGTGCAATTTCCGAAAATGCTAACAATTTAATCAATAATGCAGACAAATTACAACTCATTGACGACCTACAAACCCTCCCGAAACTTTTTATTGATGTACGCAAAAAACTCAAGCAAGCCCATGACAGAAATACAAAGTATTATAATCTACGAAAAAGAGATGTAGAATATCATGTCGGTGACCGCCTATGGAAAAAGAATTATGTACTTTCATCCAAAAATGACAACTTTGCAGCAAAATTCGCCCCTAAATTTATTCCATGTATTGTCCATAAAGTAATTTCTAGACTTGTTTATAATCTCAGAGACCTTTCAGGTAATGATCTTGGAAATTGGCATGTTTCAGATCTGAAAAACCAATTTATTGACGTTAACGAAAACCTTCCAGATGACTTAGACAATGAACAAGACAATAATATTGACACAGTCAATCTAGTATAACCCTATTGCCCACTAATTCCTTTTCCTATCCCGCATTTCATTCATTCTGTTCGAAATGGATTTTACGTCATTCAAATTTTTGGCTCCTGTTGTCAAGTTCCTAACTTTTTGCTACCTGAGTTTTTTTACCGTTTCACAAACAAATGGTAATTTTGCTTTTTATAACTAACGTAGAGTCACTTACTTCAGAAACCGTGCCATTCTCTTGGAGTTTCGCTATCGTTCTCCTAAAAAACGGTACAATGGAGTTTTTAGTTTATCATTACTATTTTCGTTTCTTCCTTACTTTAGGCAACCGCGCCATTCTTGGAGTTTCGCTATCGTTCTCCTAAAAAAACGGTACAATCGAGTTTTAGTTTATCATTATTATTTCCGTTTTCGTTTTCTTCCTTACTTTAGGCAACCGCGCCATTCTCTTGGAGTTTCGCTATCGTTCTCCTAAAAAACGGTACAATTGAGTTTTAGTTGACCATTATTTTTATTATTTCCGTTTTCGTTTTCTTCCTTACTTTAGGCAACCGCGCCATTCTCTTGGAGTTTCGCTATCGTTCTCCTACAAAAACGATTCACTAGAGTTTTTTTTCTCTTCTCTTTCCGTTTTCTTTCTTTTAGGCAACTGTGTTACTTACCGTCCCGATTACTCAACCCATACTCAACTTGGTTCCCAACCATTTTTACCCTCCGCGTAGAAAAGGAAGTAGACCAAGCTACATTGGAGTTTATACCGTTCTCCGAACAAAACGGATCCTTTTCTTATCCCGCATTTCATTCATTCTGTTACAAAACATAAAAATACCGGCTAGACACCTTGAGAGCTCTCCATTGCGGAAATGGATTTTACGACATTCAAATTTTTGGTCCCCCTTTTTGTTATATGTCTTTTTGTTGCCCCGAGTTTTCCTACCGTTTCTCAAACAAATAAACGGTCAATTTTGCTTTTTATAACTAACGTAGAGTCTCGATTGACGTACCGTAAGACGTTAGGCCCCAATTGGACTGGGTTGGCCTTTGCCGAGTGGCGGATTGCGCTCGGTTTACAAACACAATAGGTTTGAAAAATGACTGCTTAGTCGCTCTTTCTCTTTACCCTGGCTTCTATAGCAACCTCTTCCTTTTCTTTGCCTTCAATGGCAGTACTTCCGTAGCTTTTAGTGTTTTTTCCTTATTTTACCAGATTGGCCACACTCTTGTAGAGTTCTGGACCGATATACCGTATTCCCTGACAGAGTCATGGGTGTAATTTTAGTAACAATACCTTTGTTCGATTTAACAAAGAGAGCATATCAACGGACTGAATGCATGTAGCTGGAATGACTTTCGGATCGATGACCAATGGCTACTGTGGACGCTAACTGGCAACCTCACCGAATGTCGATCGCGCTGCTGTTTCTGCCCTCTTCCTGTGCTTTCGGCGTATAAACCAGAATACCTTTTTGTCCGATCTCGTGATAAGAATCTATCGTCTTTCTTTTTATAATGTCGCCACAAACTATTCCTAACCACACATACCATTATTTCGACCTCGATTTACCTTTCAGAATCACCCTATTTATCTTCAATTCTCTTTTACCGTAAACCATTCAAAGTGAGTATCTATGTATTTCTTTCTCTCCCTTAACATACCTTTTGCGTTGCCGTATTGTGATACTTGTGAACTACCTACCGTTATCGTATATTTTAGAACCGTTCCTTGTGGAACACTATAAGTGTTGTCGCCCTGCCAATAATCTTTGCTAAGTCAAGTAGTATTTCACCCCTGGTGACGTCATTATGACAAATCTTTACTCTTTGCTCGGTGAAAATTAGGCTGATTTATGAATTAATTAGAATTCCGACGGAATTGCATTCTAAATCAATTTTAGGCTGACATCACTCACCGTGTTCATTTTTGTGTCTCTCCCGGAGACATTGGTTTGGTATTTCCTGGAATTTTTCGCTCTGCGTAT
This sequence comes from Lochmaea crataegi, assembly GCA_947563755.1. Taxonomy (NCBI): domain Eukaryota; kingdom Metazoa; phylum Arthropoda; class Insecta; order Coleoptera; family Chrysomelidae; genus Lochmaea; species Lochmaea crataegi. Next base: position 51,528,590 of record OX387427.1, on the reverse strand, counting down.
CTGAGATCCCAGCGTTTTATCAAAACACACCCTACCGTACCTTATCTTATCGTTTCGCCTGCACTGAGAAATTATCGCACCCTATCGTTACCTTTCGTTCTCAGTGTATGCTTTGTCTTATACGATGACATAACTACATGATAATCACAAGATGACAAAACTGCCTTACCGTTACCTTTGACAACTGCCTTACCTTTACCTTTGACAATTGCCTCACCTTTACCTTTGACAATTGCCTTACCTTACCTAAGATACATAGATTTTGCAATGATACTTCACCCCTCCTTTTATCTTATTAAGCACATTTTTCACAAAAAAAAATAATTCTTCGAATCATTTTTTCCCGGAGGAGAGGGGGTGTAACATGTCTATCGACCTGTTTCGATTTTACAGAATAAATCCTTTTAATTAGCGCTCGTCGTCACTAGCCACATCCAATTATAGTTCTGTGATCCCAAACTCTTCTACCCCGAACGTAAGACAATTGACGTCTGCCAACGGACAACGCCACGTTAAACACCCCTTTTTGTTATCGTCTGCCTAAGAAGGCACATCGTCTTTCACTATCTTTCATATCTTAAGTATCTATCTTAGGAATTTTGCTGTGGTAAGTTCAAAATCATAATCTATAATTAATAAGCTTCTTCTAAAGTACTGTCTGATATAATTTTCGTATGCATTCTTTATTTTTTTACAGAGATAGACGAAATTAAATTCAACACGTGGTCATAAACTGTTCTTTTATACTAATATGGTAGTTTTAAGTCAAATATTTTTTTATAATTCACTGTTTTACTTTTATACAAACATTTTCAAGCTTTTTCAGTTGCGAAATAACTCTTAATTATAAAATAACACTTTTATAAACCGCTAACCTATAAAATATTCTTTCGCAACGCCAGTGCCGGTTTCATATATTTCCTAAGCACGATATTTTTTCATATAACTGAATAAATAACTTTTTGCTGTTATTAGTTTCTTTCGGATCATTAGTATATTTTTTTAATTCAGTCGATAATTGCTATTTTTACTGTTTTAACATGGGACATATAATGTTGGAAAGCTTTCAGTAAATTAAATCAATTTTTTGACTTTCAAATAACTGCCTTCCTTTTCTTTAACCTGAAAAGCTGACCAACATAATGTGCCATAACATTCAAGTTCCTACATATCCCTGATCCACTTGTACTTCTAGGTAAGCACAGCCCCTAGGCGAGAATATAAGCCAAGAATATAACCCTAGGCTAGGATATAACCCAAGAATTTAACGCCGAGAATATAACCCTAGGCTAGAATATAACGCCTAGGATATAGCCGAATAATTTAACCTGAGAATATAACCCCAAGGATACAGCCCTAGCTCAAACTACCGCCCTAGAACAGAACTCATCAGTTCGGATCAAGACCTGACTTCTTCTCCAGGAAACCACTTCATCTAAGCTAAGTACCTATAAAAGTACAAATTCCTCTATTAAATTCCGTTGTTCATTTCCTGTGGCAGAATAAATTGTAAATTTGTTTTTAATTCTTTTTTTATTAAAATCCTCAACTATAAAAGTTGAGGGAGATATCGCCCGGGGTAATTTTTAGTGACTTTTTTTTAATTATTAACTTTTATTTAAATTTTACAAGGCGTTTCTACCTTTTCCGCCTTAGTTTTTTGTAGTTTTCATCGTTAAAAAGGTAGTGGCGCCCTCAATTTTTACAACCCTTCTGTTATCCCTGTGTGACATAAACTTGGGGTCGAATCACCCTTGAGAGGAGTCTCTAGCCGGAGCCCTTCGAGCTGGTGCCCTGTGAGGTACAACTTTTACCGTTACACTTTAAAGAGTGTACATTTATAACTACTGGCTGCAATCCCCGATATTATATATATATACCATGATACTTGAGAACAACATAGTGATTCTGTACCTATTTGATTATTCAAATTTCTATCTATTCCGTTTATTACACCGTCCTTTGCAATAACTTATATATAAATCGTGGCATACAAGGACAAAATATACAATACAATACGCGACATGGACACAGACTTAGAGGAAGACGATAATATTATACCCTCAGAAGTTCTTATCCCACCATCACCTCGCGCTCGAGCTGTGAGTGACAGCAGAATCCCATACTCTATGGAGCTAGTCCCACAAACAGAAAAGGAAGGATCCAAGTAAAGAAGGAGACAATATATTAGCGACACCGACAAGAGTGAGGCCAACACTAGCAACACTGAACGCCGACATTAAGACATTACTGTTTGTGACTATGCAAAAAGCACGGGAATTTAAAAATAATATTTAAGAATCCGTTCCCGCACCACCCCTGAGGCCAAAGGAAAAATTAGTTTCAATAAGAAAGACCAAACTACGGTCATTGACGCAGCAGAACATCTCTGTGGCTTAGTAAATGACCTAGTTTGATTTATAGCAGTACAAGAAAGAGAAATCTCGGATTTAAAAACAGAAATTATAAATGAAAAAACACACAAAGAAGCAATAAATGGTAATATCAGTTACCAATTATCGCAAATTTCAGCCACCATCCTATTGCTAACCGCTCAAACAAAGACAGCAAAACCAAATGACTTAATAGATAACAATTCAAATGCAAGCACAAGCATGACAACAACAAACAATACCACAAGTCATCACAAACGCTTAACACAGACACTCAATTTCCCGCAATAAGCCCACCCACCAAAACATACGCCGAACTGGCGACAAAACCGCCGACGACAATAACACCGAAACCTTGGACTACACCACCTCAAAACAAAAAATAATACGAGGTACAAGTTACAATGAAAGACGGACAACAGGGATAAACAAAGAGCGAGCTAAAGAAAACATTGTGCTCACAAGACATGGAAGGGACGTACATTAGAAGGACAAACACGGCAATAATTATAGGGACAGAGACAAAAGACATACACGAGCAAATCTTAATAAGGTTAAAACACGAGAGACACTAGACATAAAAGACAAAACTAGACAGACAGAAATCAATCAGGAGGGGATTGAGCGTCCCTGCGGTCATCCTTAGACGGATATTTCCATCACATCAGATCGGTGATAATAGCAGATAACGACATAGGGTTGACGTCATGGTTGGAAGGGCTTGGTAAAAACCAATATGTTGAGAATCACGTCCTTATTTCGATATTGTAGAAATCTCACATATCTGAGTGATTCTGGTGGTTCTCATCTGCTGGTGTGGATGATAAGAGCCAAACTAGACTGCAAAGAATTTCATTTATGCCCATCAAAACTTCTTATTTTGCGAAAATGTGCACAGCCAACCAGACACGGCTCTTTGTAGCAAATTACCCAAAAGTATCTTCATGTTTCAGCGGGCGACGAGAAATCTCGTTTGGAGAAGATTTCTTTGAGTACATAAAGAGGAGGAGAAATACAATCACTGTAGTTCAATACCGCAAATTATAACCAAATTGTCTCAGTTGCTAGAGGACTTAACAGCAGAGTTGGAGCTAAACAATGGCGTACTGGAAGCCTGCACGACGGAGTGGTTCAGCATGGAGAAAATGACCTCTATATCTCCAAGACCCGAAGCATAAGTTGGGATTATTGCCAAAACAAACGAGAAGATCTATATGGGAAAATAAGTTTTATTAATTAGCGACTCATGTTGAAGTTAAATATTTTGTTAAAAGTAATTAGTAAATGTATTTGTCATAATAATAGATATTTTTTGAAAGGATCGTTCCGAGCTTCGGAGGGTTGGATGAGGGAAGCTGGAAGTTAGAGCAAAGTATAATATATGCGATTCGTAGCAAAACTGAAAGGGTTATGTTTAAAATAATGCTGTGTATTATGTTAGTGAATGATGTATCTCAGGAATTGTTTTCAGCATATGAAAAAATTAGAAGAAAAATAATCCATTGCAACCATCAGGTATTTGTTTCCTCTTTTTGTCAAAGGAAGTGGACCGACAATATCAATCGCAAGTCTTTCAAAAGGTTCTCCGGAAAGATAATGTCCCATTTTTCTTCGGCTTCTTGTTTTAGGACCTTTTCTACTATTGCACAGAACATATTTCTAAATTAGTTTCCACGCACACACCATCACTGGACAAAAACAGCAGTTTTGAGAAATTCAGCACCACAGGTCCAGGAGGTTTCTATACCTACAAAATGTGTTGTCAAGGCAACAAAAAGTGGCAAGTTGACACAAAACTCACCGAAGAGATGGTAGTCCATTCAATATTCGGCTCATACAAGGAAGACATGGGAATTCTGGCCTTCATGACGAATCGCAGAACGTGGAGAACCAGAGAGCAAATGGGCCCTAGATTTAGAAAAGGAGACGGACTTCGAAGAATTTCATTTAAACTCATCAAAACTTCTTATTTTGCGAAAATGTGCACAGCCAACTAGACACGGCTACTTAGAGCGAATTACCCACAAGTATCTTCTCAACCATGTTTCAGCGGGCGACGAGAAATCTCATTCGAAGAAGACTTCTTCTAGCACATAAAGAGGAGCAGGACCACAATCACTGGTGAAACTAGTTCAATACCACAAATCATAACCAAATTGTCTCAGTTGCTGGGGGGACTTAACAGCAGATTTGGAGCGGAACAAGGGCTTATTCGAAGCCGGCACGACGGAGTGGTTCGGCATGGAGAAAACGACTTCTATATCTGCAAGACCCGAGTCATAAGTTGGACTTATTGCCAAAACAAACGGAAAGTTCTAAATGAGAAAATAAGTGTTGTGTATCTACGTTCGATTTTATTAATTAGCGACTTATGTTAAAGTTGAATATTTTGTTGAAAGTAATTAGTAATTGTATTTGCCATAATAATAGATATTTTTTGAAAGGATCGTTCGGTGCTTCGGAGGGTTGGATGAGGAAGGCTGGAAGTGATTCACCCCTAATCTCTCATACAAGTCTCCGTAGAGGGGTTGTCTTATATGAAATTCTTATTCTCTCTCTGCTGGCTGGACATCAGGAATTGAAGTGATAAAAAAATTATTGAGTTCATCTGGTTCACATAAAGTTATTATTCCCCAAGTGTTTTCCACATGTTTTTTGTTGACTTATTAATAAGTGGATATATAAAATATTCTTTTTTTCTCTATCTAAAGCTCAGTTGAATTGCGCATTTGTATGTGAAAATTCAAATGCCTCTGTAATTTTGTTACCTTGATTTTAACTGAAGCTTTGTCTTTCTCTTTCATAATTATTTCAATAACATCTGCATCGTGCCTTTTCTATAGTCACTCTAGATGTGATTAGGGGAGTATGTCTATCAAATAACTTATTTAAGCAATTGACCAAAAAATTTTTATCCACTGTTTCCTGATCGTAAATTCGAAAAAAATGAAGTATTTCATAAGCTCAATAGTCTGAACATTGAAACAGCGAAACCATCGGAACTAAAACCCGGAACCCCTCAGTTAGAAAGCCCTTACGTAACCTTCTGCGCTACGGACGGTTCCTACCCATCAATGTTCTGTTGGGTATTATAAGCTACCATTAACAGCGACTGCGTCTTACATTCGGCCATCTTGCTACGCTCCTCGTCCTCGAGGTATCTAGATTGCTGCAAAGATCTGAAATAGCTTCTGCATATAAGGACTTAAACGAACGTAATGCGAAAGGTGAAAATCTTCGATTAAAATTCTTCAATGGCCAACCCAGAATTGTCACTGCTCCTAATAAAAGACCCAGAGAAGAAGAAAACTCTCCCCGTAATGAGAAAAAAGTGCACAAAACTTCAAACTTTTCTCCAAAATACTAAGCATAGTATTTTGGAATTGTAATGGCTTTCAAAATATTGATAATTTTTCTTCGCATTTAAAAAATCATCACATTGTTTGTTTTTCTGAAACATGGAAGACTGATGAAAAAATTAACTTGGGAACTAATTTGGAGGATTTCAAGGCTGTGAGTTCGCCTGCCATTAGGGAGAAGTCTGTTGGAAGAGCTAGTGGAGGACTCTGTGTAATGTATAAAGCAATGTTTAATCTTAGAGTAATCAGTCAATCACTCTGGTGGATTATTTCCTTGATTTCACGTAATAGTTGTAAGATTATTGTATGTAGTGTGTATTTCAAGCCATCGCTTGATTTAACATATATTCTTGAAATATTTCAAATAGTATTGTCAGAGGTATTAACTTAATTTTATGATAGCTTAATTGTGATTGTAGGCGATTTTAACTGTCGTGTGTCAAATCTGGGTACAATCCCACCTAAAATTTTGGAAAACTCCAACCTATATTCTGACAGGCTAAGCCTTGGCAGTACACTTAATACCAGAGGTTGATTTCATGGACAATAACGGCTTTGCCCTTATTAACGGAAGAACTTCAATGGATCGTCCTGCCAAATTTACATATGTAAGTAGACTGGGCGAAAGTGTGGTTGATCTAGTTTGGGTGAGTAATATTCATGTATCAGCCTTAGCCAATTTTTTTGTTGTAGATGATGATTATTTATCTGATCACTTCCCCATTAACCTCATTCTTACGGATAAGATTTTATTACCCGAAAACAACTTGTCGGCTTCGGTTCCTCAACAATTCATTAATCTCAAATCTCTCCTATGGAGGGACGACGCTGCATTGGCTTACAAACTTACCATAAGAAATTCTGCCCGTGTCTTGCCTTTACCGGGCTGTCAGGCTTCGTACGATAATTTTTCTCTGGCAATATTTGAAACTGCTGATTCACTAGGACTGGTCAAAAATTATTCTTGCAGTAGAAAAACTTACTCCAGTAAGCCCTGGTTTGACACTGATTGTGTTACTGCGAAAAAACGTTTAAAATCCATTTTAAAAGTCTGTAAGATTGATAATTTTTCGAACCATGTAAAAAATTCCTATTTGACTGCTAAAATGGACTATAAACGACTTTTGAAATTTAAGAAAAAATACTATGAAAATGATATTATTAACTCAATCACCAACTGTAGGGATTCTAAGGGATTCTGGCAAGCAATAAAACGATTTCGTAATAATTCAAATAGAAAGTTACTCCCTGTTCTAGTATGGGAAATCTTTTATCAAAATATTTATCCCCCCAGGATATTTGATAATGTTGACTTTTTTGATGCACGCCATCCTTATCTTGATTCCCCTTTTACATCTGACGAAATATACACAGTACTAAACAAATGCAAAAATAATAAGGCGCCAGGCTCTGACTCTATAACATATGAGTTTATAAAAAATCTTCCCTCTAATTGGATACTATATTTGACTTCTCTGTATAACAATATTTTTAATTCTTGTGTTATCCCAAAAAATTGGTCTGAAATATTGCTGACTATGTTACATAAAGGAGGTGATTCGGAAGATCATTCAAACTATAGAGGGCTATCACTAGTTAATTGCCTGGCTAAAATATTCACACAATTAATTCTTAATAGATTAACTTCCTGGTCGGAGGAATATGAAATATTACCTAAATGTCAGTCAGGTTTTCGTTCAGGTCGTGGTTGTATAGACAACGTTTATGTTCTGTCCTCTGATATTCATTTGCATATAAGGCTCCGGAGGCGTAAGTTATTTGCAATATTTTATGAACAGGGAGCTCAGGGAATAAACATTGACGGTAATAATGACATTTTGTGTTTGCTATATGCGGATGATCTCGTCATACTTGCACATTCTGAAATTGAGGTATCAAGGAAACTTAAATATCTGGAAACCTACACAGCTCTGAACAAATTAACCATTAATACCCAAAAAAACTAAAATAATGTCATTCTCAAGAGGTGGTTTTCACGACAGTGAATTCAAATATTTTTTTAATTAATCTGAAGTACCTTTCACTAACAAATATGTGTACTTAGGTGTTACGCTCACATCATCTTGTCTGTTTAGGGAGATGGCTTCTGTTTCTACCGAAAAAGGCAAGCATGCAGTTGGGGCTGTTTTGCCAATTATGGCTAAAGCGAAACTTGATACTTGGTATCCCAGAATAAAAATGTTTGAATCGCTGACACTTAGCACACTATCTAGTTGTATACCAGTGTGGGGTCTGAGGTACGTTGACATCGTGGAAAAAGTTCAAATTTATTTCCTGAAACGAGTCCTGCAAGTTCAAACCAATACTCCCGATTATGTCATGAGACTGGAGACTGGACGTGTAAAGTTAGCATAAAATGTTTTCAGAATGACGTATAATTGGTTGTGCAAAATACTAGCTATGAATGAAAGACGCCTTGCCTTTCTATGTTTCAAACGTCAACTCCAGCTTATGAATGAATCAGGAAATTTGAAGTTTAATTGGTTGGCACAAGTCACTTCATTATAACCGACTCTCTTGAAATATGGGATAATTTGAATACTAATTTGTTGAAAAAAAAAAAATATCATATAGCCTAGTAATTATTTATTGTTAAAATTACCCATACAGATCACCCGTACAATTGCCCAGCTACGACTGTGTAATAAATACAAGTTACGTTTTACGAACAGAGCGATGTTGTACACAGTTGATCCAAATCAGGTATGTACTGCCTGTAACCACTTAGTAAATGAAACCTTATCCCATTTACTATTTGACTGTCCAATATATACGACTATGAAACCGAAGCATGACTGTTAGAATGCTAAAATTATCTCCAGTTACATTTGGAATATATTAAAATTGAGATCATTTATCATTAACGAATAATTAAGATTTATATAGGTTGCAATTTGTTTTGTTAAATATCCTTCGTTTTTTTTTCTCTCTCTTCACCTTTATGTGTTGTATACTAAGTAATAATAATTGTTTTCTTTTTTTTTCTGTTACTCAGATTTCTTGCTGTTAACTATTTTGTTTTAAGAGCAATAAAAGTGGTAGTAGTAGTAGCACCTGACGTTTGTGCGTACTCATATCTTATCTGCTCGTTCGTGAGCTTGGTGCCTTTCCTGCCTACGCCTATCCCGCTCTTCTAGCGAGCCTGACGCCTACACGCCCATTCCAGTCCTCCCGTCTCTTACTATCACATCACATTATGACCTCATGTGGACATTTCGTAGATCAAATCCCACTTCTGATCTATAACCTAGTTATTCTGAACATTGAAAAAGCGAAACCATCGGGACTCGAACTAGGAACCCCTCAGTTAGAAAGCCCTTACGTATTTTTTAACCCATACGCACAGTCCTTCACCTCTCGAGTTTCGATCTACCCGATATATATAGAAATGTTGAATCAGTAAATATTTTTTTGGGTGTTTTGTAAGTGAAAAACATAATGATATATTGAATTTATCAATATTTAATAAATCATCAACTATACAGTCCCTCCACCAAGATTCATATATGCAGAAATAAGTTCATTTATGTTATGCAAAGGAGGCCATAAAGATCTAGCGTTACAACAAACAGCATATTTTTAGAATCATCTAACTAGCAATTAACAAAATATGTTCCCGCGTTCAAATTTCAAAAGAATAGAACATATTTGAAATAAAATCATTTGATATCGGAATACAAGCAAAAGTTTTTGCTACAGCCGATTAGTGATAATACATAAAACAATAAGGATTGGTTTAACTGCATAAAGTGCTGTAGAATAAATTAACCTTAATAATACGCTCATGAATTGTTAACATAAATTTAAGTTACAATAAGTTCGTAACATATTCCAAAGTTGTGTTCCTTTTAGAATTATGCTGGTTATACAAAAATTCTTCCAGGATTTGTCCGTACAATTACCGTCTTGTCAATTTTCTTTATAACATGATTGACAATCTGTAATAGTTCAGGTGTGTGTAATTAAACTCGTTTATATTTTCATTCCAACGTTTCGGAAGCGTTCCAGCTAGAGTAGTCGCGCCACGGTCTCTGAGACCGGATGGTACAGAATTTTGAATATTTTTAAGCCTATAGCGCCGCTGGTCACAATTCTGCTTGTAATAGGTCAAGTATTTGTTAGTATCAATTGCAACGTCAGCTTTATTCGGGTTTTTATTTCTGGACCGTCCGTAAACCAATCTGGAATTGCGCAGAACTAGTTGCGTACTTTATTCAATCCTGAGAACTATTCTCGGACCGTTTAAAATTGGACAGAGTTTGAAAAAACCCGAATATCCCTCCTGGTCTATGGAACTGAACTAACCTAACTAATTTGACAATTGACTTTTCTTTGGCTTGGTGTGTATCAAGATAACTCATTACTGTTGTGTATCCTATATCCCTTGCATTTTGGCCATTTTTTGGTATTAATAATATCAATAAGTCTTGGATAATAACGCACTGTTTACACTATAATACATAATATTTAATTTTGGTTTTAGGTTTAATAATGGAGGAATTCTTATGTATTAAGGATAAAGAAGAGGATAAATATTTTTCCTAAGGAAAAATATTCAAGTTATTGGAGTTGTATAATATCATAAAAAATAGGTTCCTATGAAATTAAGTCCAAAAAGAAGCTATGGGAGGTCATTGCCAATGATCTCTCCAATGATAATCAATTAACAATACCTCCAAGCAAATGTGAAAATAAATTTAAGGTTAGAAAGAAACAATTGAACAATTGACCACGATAATCAAACTGGAAGAAGCAGAAAGACGTGTGAGTTTGAAGAGGAATTGGATGAGATTTTTGAGAAAAAAAAACTTGAAACCCACTTTCCAAGATATTGTTTTGGAAAATAATGGAGATAGAAACGGTTCTTCAGGAAGCTTCAAGGAACTGTGTACCGATCCCACATTCACACCTGGTTGCAGTTCCGGCGAGACACATTTGGTTGTTCCAAAAGAGTTAAGTGATGTGGGGTTGTCAAAGCAACAGTAAGAACTTCTTGGGTTCCCGTCTTAAGGAGTGACACCTACTTGCCAAAGAGACGAAAATTACAACTTTTAGGAAAATAAATGTGGCGTTTTCCACATTTTACAATATGGAAAATTCGTTATGTGCCTGTACCGATATCGATGGTTTAATGCAGGAACTCGATATCAAGCATTCTCCTTGTGAATGGCGCTTATTTAAAAACTCATCGAAATATAGTTTAAAACCTGTGTTATTACATAATACGCAAAAATATTTTTTGTCAGTATCTTGCTGGGATAATTCAGGATTTTTTTGTTTTTTCAAATCGGATAAGGGAATCTCATCTTCGCTTTCTGATGTCACATTTGTCTTTATTTTCTTTAGTTTTTATTTATCGCTACTATTTTTACTTTATTACTATTTTTATTTTATGCTTTTGATTTAGCAATTTTCTCTGTTTCATTTCTCTTTTCTGAAATATTCTCAGGACTCTGTAGCCGACTGTTCCCGTTTGTTAAATGATAATGGAATATTTGGAATAGGCTGTATTTCTTTTAAACATTTACTAGGAGTTATGTCGTCATTTAAATTCTTTGATGTACTTGGCTGTTGACATTTTTCAGCCAGAGTTTGCGCCAATGGGCTATTTCGGAAGACTCTGGCATCATGCACACTGCCTGGGTAACCAATTAATGTATCCCTTAGTTTTCTATTCACAAACAACTTGCATCTGCAAAATAATATACACCGATCAATTGATAATAATTTTGTAATTGCGTTGAAGAGAATATTCTTTATACTAATACATGTGTACCTACTATAAGTGTCTGATATCTTAGATATGAAATATCTTAATATGATATACCCTACATCAAATATTGAAATGAGTTGTCTTAGTTACTTGTTTATTTATAACAATTCCTATAATTCATACTCCTGATGATGCAAATATGTAATTTGTGAAAACAGTCAAGTATATGTTATATTTCTGTTGTGGAATTTTAATTGATTTCATTTGATAATTATGGGAGTATTTCATATAGTAAGGGTTGAAACAATTAATTTGAGAATAAAATTTAGTTTAGAAAAGTGTTTATAAATGGGAAACCTAGCATTTTAAAGCGAATTTTCACTGTAACCTTTGTAAATATTTTTGAGTAGCTCTACCTGTATAGAATAAAACTTCTTCCTAATTAAGTAGGATTCAGGGTCTTCTGATGGTGCATCAATCCTTATGTGTGTTCCATCAATGCATCCAATTACATTAGGAAATCCCATCTCTGAAATGCGTATACACTCTGCTTGGGAAGGCCAAACCAATCTTTGGTAAGACATATTGTTACGGTTTGAAGAAACTTATAAAGTTGCATAAATGATTTTCCCTTATTTTAGATTAAATTAAGAGGCTAAACATTCACCGCTGCTATCAATCAAGTCACTAAAACTGTTTTCAATTATTTATTAACCTTTCACAATGTTTACACTGTCAAGTACAATAGAGGTTGACCTTGAGAAAGGATCTTCTTCTGTTCCAAAATCTTCAAATTAACATAATTGTGCCTACCTTGGTTATGATTTAATTGATCAATTGATCACCACCAATTCCCTAGTTAAAAGAACTGACAGTTTCCGTTTGCTGTTCCTTGGTTTTTTGCTTTGGTCTTTCAAAAAAAGGCTGGTTTTCCTTGGGCCATGTGGTCTTGTGAATTTCGATTGAAATCGGATTTTTAAAGCCAAAACTGGAAAAGTAGACAAAGTATTTTGTACAATATATCAAAGGTTGATTCCCACATTAGTGGATTTGTATACTTTGCTACCTACCTGAAAGGCCAAATTTCAACTACGGCCTTCTTTTGTCCTCCTTCACTGCTACCCAACAAACTTCCCGGGCCGCACATCTTACAACCTCCTAGAGACGGTAACTTATGCATGACCTCCTAGATGGGCTTCAGGCAGATACATACTTTGGCATAAGCTGCGAGAGGCTTTGGATCGTACCTGATTATTATTGCAGAGAAGAACACCTATACTTGGAAGCTGTATTCATTAACCAAGTAAGATCTAATCTTTACTTTTTGGTAATATTGAACCGTCCTGCCTGGTTTGGTGCGCTTCCTAGACTGTGGGATGAATTAAGCCACCAATTACGACAAGACTATTTACCATACGATTATGAAAATGACATGTGGGAAGAAATTCGCAAAAGGACGCAAGGAACTAAAGAAAAGGTAGTTTCCTATATCGCTATCATGGAGAACCTCTTGATCAAGCTTGGTACTGTTAGACCAGATGAATTAACTCGTGTTAAACTCATCAGGCGCAATCTTCTACCCTATATACAAACACAACTTGCCCTTCATACCACTACGTCCATTGCGGAGTTAAAATCCGAATGTAGGTTGGTTGAGGAGGCTGCTTTAAAAGCCACGCGCTTTTGCCCTCCTCCCACGAATGTCAGGCAGTTACTAGAGCCCGAATTGGCTTATAAGAGACCTGGTAGTGGTACAAAATACTACATACTCTGTTACTCCTGCATCCTCGGTGGCCGAACCAGAATTGTACGTTTGTGGTTCCCAATGTGAGAATCAAGTGTCGCCTGTATGTAATTCTAAAGACTTGTCCGTCTTGTCAATCAAAAAACGCGAAGGAGGGTCAGCAGTAGGTCGGACGCCCCCCTCCTCTATTCCAACCTCGACCTCATACACTACAACTATGGCAGTTCTCAACTATGTGTTGGCACATGCCAAAGGTGACGTCCGCCCGTACTTAAAAGTAAAAATTTATGGTAAAGAATTTACAGGTCTGTTAGATAGTGGTTGTAGTATCACGGTTATTGGTGGGAAAGGCTGGGAGCTCTTGAAGAATTTGTGTAAGTTGGATATTTGCTCTCACAAGGAGTGCACGGTTGCAAATGGTATATCCTGTCCGGTTTCAGGAAATGTTACCCTCCCACTGGAGTTGGAAGGGCGTATCAAGGTTTTTGAAGTACTGGTAGTTCCTTCTATACCACATGGACTTATATTAGGTGTCGATTTTTGGTCACGTATGGGTCTGGTTCCTGACTTATATTCAGATCAGGTGTTTTCGCAATGGCGATACTACTGAAGTTCAACATATGTGTGCAATTGAGCCCATTGAACATTTAAGTTCTGATCAACGTGCAGCTCTAACTTCATTAATAGAGCAAACTTTTCGTAACATGCCTACCACACCTGGGTGTACCCACCTGGTAGAACATGTCATCAGGACGGACAGTCCACCTATAAAACAGCGACACTATCCTTTATCTCCCGCTCTACAAAAGTTTGTAAATGAAGAACTAGATCAAATGCTAAAGAATGGTATAGTGGAACCTTCAGAATCTCCATGGGCTTCGCCTATTGTGATGGTCAAAAAACCAGACGGAAAGTATCGTTTCTGTGTCAACTACAAAAGGTTAAATGAAGTCAGCCTACCCGACGCATACCCTCTCCCATTTGTTAGAGCTACATTGGACAAACTTCGCGATGCGAAGTATTTAACCACTTTAGACATCAAGTCAGCCTACTGGCAAATTCCTGTGGCAGAAAGTTCACGTCCCTTGACTGCCTTTGTCGTCCCTACTCGGGGACTATTTCAATTCAGGAGAATGCCGTTTGGCCTCCATAATGCTCCTGCCACCTGGCAGAGATTCATTGACAGGGTCATCGGCGTGGATTATGAAAAATTCGTTCTAGTGTATTTAGATGATATAATAATCTGCACCCCAACTTTTGCTCAACATCTAGAAGTCCTACGCGAAGTTCTGAAAAGAATCCGGGCAGCAGGATTAACTTTGAATAGAGATAAATGCAAGTTCTGTAAGGATGAGTTAAAATATCTTGGGTATGTGGTAAACGCTTCTGGGTTATTGGTTGATCCTGAGAAAGTGGAAGCTATCATGCGTATACCTGTACCGAAAAACGTAACAGAGGTCAGGAGGATCGTCGGATTAGCTTCTTGGTATCGGCGCCTTGTGCCAAATTTTTCATCCCTTATATCCCCTTTGTAAAAATGCGAAATTCCTCTGGAACGAAACTTGTTACATTTCTCTTAACACCATCAAAGAACACTTGGTGTCTGCCCCTGTTCTGTCCTGTCCCAACTTTGGTATCCCTTTCTTTTTTCAAACTGATGCATCTGATTATGGCTTGGGAGCAGTGTTAAGTCAACTTCAGAATGGCGACGAGGAAGTCATTTGTTATCTGTCACGCTCTTTAACTAAGAGTGAACGAAAGTTCAGCACAACTGAGAAAGAGTGTTTGGATGTACTTTTTGCGGTGGAAAAACTGCGACCATATCTTGAGGGTTCTCGGTTCACAGTTATAACGGATCACTATAGCCTGAAATGGTTATATAATATTAAAGACCCAGTGGGACGAATAGCTCGTTGGGCTCTTCGTCTCCAGCAGTACGACTTTGACATTATACATCGGAAGGGAAAAGACCATGTGGTTCCTGACACGTTGTCTCGGGCTGTCCCTGTTCTGGATGAAGTCAGAGTTGATGTTGGTGTAGAAGAACCAATTACCACCGACCAGTGGTTCCGTAAGATGTGGATGGGTGTTACCCAAGATCCTTCTAAATATCCGTTATGGCGGACCGAAGGCCCTAAACTATTTAAAAAAGGAAGAGTTAGCTTTACTACGTATCTTGATGGCGTAGAAGAATCCTGGCTAGAAGTAGATCCTAAACCCGATCGTCGGGAGGTAATTCGAAATCACCATGATCCACCTACTTGTGGGCATCTAGGAGTGTACAAGACCGTTGGTCGTATAACTCAAAAATACTATTGGCCTAAACTTCGGGATGATGTAGTCCGATACATTCGAAACTGTGTTGTTTGCCTACAGACCAAACCACTACAAAAAGGCCGAGCAGGGCACATGTTAAGTAAAACACCAACTGTGTCAAAACCCTTCCTGTTGCTGAGTCTAGATTTTATCGGTCCCTTGCCGATTTCTTTTATATTTTCAGTATGTGACTGCTTTTCCAAATATGTCTTACTTTTCCCTTCAAGATCAACGACTGCGGCAAATATGGCTAAGGTTTTTGAGGAACAAGTCATATTAATCTACGGTGCACCACGGAAGGTGATCACCGACAATGGAGTTCAGTTCCGCAGTGAAATCTTTCGAAAACTTACGTCGGGATATGATATTGAGATATCATTTACAGCCAATTATCATCCTCAGAGCAATCCCGTGGAGCGTGTCCATAGGGTCATCAAATCTATGCTGACCGCCTATATATCTGATCAACATAATAAATGGGATAAGGTGTTGTCCAAAGTGGCGTGGGCGATACGTTCCGCACGGCACGAAGTGACGGGATTCACACCTAATTTCCTCATGTTTGGGCGTGAACTAAATCTTTCTGGTAAAACCCAGTTACCCGTAGGTGATTTTATTATGATCGATCGCGACCGCAATAACCCAACATTAGACCAGGCTGCAGATATTTACAAAGAGGTGTCTAAACGTCTAGTAACGGCTTACGAACAGAGAAAGAAACGCTATAACTTACGACATAGAGAGGAGAAACTGTGCGTAGGTCAAAGAGTGTGGAAGAAGAATTTCGCAATATCTGATGCAACAAGAGGATTTACCTCAAAATTTGCTAACATGTTTGTAGGGCCATATAAAATTAAACGCATCGTATCTCCGTGGACCTATGAACTGGAAAATAATGCTGGGGACAGCTTGGGCATCTGTCACGCCAAAGACCTCAAGGCTCATCCACCCGACAACACTATGTCTCACAAAGAATAGATTAGTTTTTTTTTATCAGATTAGTTTTAAAAATTTAGTAGATAGGTAGATATAGTATCTAGATCTTTTCTTTTCTTTCTTCCTTTTTAGAGTACCATTGTTTGCCCTATTTTTTTTTCTCTTCGCCAAGTTCTGTATGTATAATACGTTAAAAGTTTTTTTTGGAATGGAAAAAAAACTTTCTTCTGAGGAAGAGGGGGTGTGTTACGGTTTGAAGAAACTTATAAAGTTGCATAAATGATTTTCCCTTATTTTAGATTAAATTAAGAGGCTAAACACTCACCGCTGCTATCAATCAAGTCACTAAAACTGTTTTCAATTATTTATTAACCTTTCACAATGTTTACACTGTCAAGTACAAGTCTCTTCCACAAAGTTTTCGTTTTTGGCATTGTCTTGTAAGACTTCTGGAAATATAACATTATTGATCACATCAAGAAGAACATCATCTTCACTTGATGATGATGATGGACTCTGCTCAAATATTTCCATGAAATTATTAACATCCATTTCGTAAATATTATAAATATTATCTCGGTTATAAACATCTAACCGCTTTAAGCAAATTTTTGAAATAGCTCCCACCCTCCTGCTTTGCAAATAATTTGAGCATGCGTAAAAAATAATCCGAAAATAGTCCTTGCTCGAGACTGGGGACTGTTTTAGACGGTTTTCGAACCGTATAAGAATTAATCTAAAATAAACCCGAACGCCAAACTGTGAGTGTCAGAACCACCCTGTTAAAACCCGAACAAGCCAATTTCGACTGCGCAAACTCTGGCCAGTCTTAGCACAGTAATTGCATGAACCCGAATAAAGTTATCGTACGGTAGTGATCTTGTGCTAGAGAACCTAACTACCTACTACGATATTTCTATTGAATGTTGAGGTCAGTATTTTGTTTTTATAAGCCAAACATTCGTATTATTTATACATTATATTACAAATTAAATGCCCGACAATTATGAGTTGTGATTGTAATGAAAATAATACAATTTTCCGAGTAAAATTAAAGACATTCGAATATTTTTGAGTATTTGTAGATATGTATTCGTACGAAAAGACGCAGAAAAGGTTGCAGCAATTAATGTAAAAAGTACTGGAAGAGCAGTTTTCACAAGAAAATTATCAAGGTCCAGATATTGCTGACGATCAATCCGACAGACTATGAAGTGCATGAAGAACACGATATTGACATTGAACAGGATGTGAGTGATTCAGAAGAATCTTATGATCTCAGCGCAGAGTTATCCTTCATTGGTGTGCAAATATTATATTATCTACAAATTCATTATTGATTGTTTTTTAGGCAAAGATAAAAAAACATATTGGCGAAAACGTAACTCCGAATATACAAGTAGGAAAACTCGACAGGAAAATATCATAAAAAGGCTTCCTGGATCTACGGCTAAAACACGATCTCTAACATCTCCTATCGAAATATGGAACTATTTTATAAATGATGACATTATTATGATTATCGATTACTCTACAAATGTATACATAGAAACAGTCAGAGAAAATTTTTCACGCACTAGGGATGCAAGTCTAACAACAAAGACGGACATAAAAGCATTAATGGGATTGCTTCATTTAGCCGGAATTTATAAAGCAAATCGGATGAATGCTGAAGCTGAAGACTTGTGGCAGACAGATGGATCAGGAGTAGAAATATTCCGTTTGGCCATGTCTTTACAGAGATTTAGATTTTTATTACGTTGCTTAAGATTCGATGACAAGAGAGGAACGAAGATTGACTGACAAGTTGGATCCAGTTCGAAAAGTTCTTGAAAAAATGTCAGAGTGCATACCTCACATATCAGCATTTGCAACCATATATGAAATGCTTCCAGGGTTTAGAGGAAAGTGTCTTTTTTGAATATATATCCTTCTAAGCCTTATAAATATGGCATCACAATATTTGTTATATGCGATGCACGCAGATGGCCCTTACAAAGTATCAAATTCGCCAACAGATATAGTATAACGACTTTGTGAGCACATAAAGGGCACTTCCAGAAATATCACGATGGACAACTGGATCACTTCTGTCCCACTGGTAAAAACGCTATTACAGGAATATAAACGAACAGTCATCGGCACAATAAGAGAGAACAAAAAGAGTTGCCACTTGAATTTTCAAAGCCTATATCAAGACCGGATTACTCTTCAATGTTTGCATTCAATAGTATATGTATGCTAGTCTCGTACATTCCCAAGCCGAAGAAGAATGAACTATTGGTATCGAGTTTTCACAAATCGGATGAAATAGATTCTGAAACGGGGCACTTAACAAAGCCCTGTATAGTTACCGAATACAATTCAACCAAAGGGAGGTGTTGAGTGCAACGTGACAACAGCGCTAACGAACGGTTGAGAGCACCCCGGTGGGGAAATGGAGGACGATATTCCTAACCGGTATAGCTTTCTTCTGTTGTTAGACTTTCAACTATATGTACCTAGTAATAATCAACCAATTATGTTTTATGTTTAAAACTTATTTTGTGTGTATATTTATTATTTCGACGTGTGAGAACAAATAAGTTAAAATAAAAATACAGTCCACATAAATATCCAATCAAAATATGGTCCATAGAATCGGATGATCAATCAAGTAATTAGGCGGGGAAAACAAACAAGCAGTGCCCTTCAGTGCTAAAGTAACTCTTTTTTTTTCCTTTCTCATTTGTATATCTCTCATTCAGTTCAAATTAATTAATCCCTCCGCTTTTATTATTGACAGTTCCGTATTTCTCCTTAAGCATAACTTTAGCCAATCATACTCCGCTTTTTCTTCTTGTTTATTAAATTTGTGTTGTATTTGTAATCTTTCAGCTAATCTAATTGCCATTCCCTTCACATCATCCAAAGTAGGAGAAAAACCGAACCTCTGAAGCTTCTTTATATGAGCTACCATCTTCCTCTCGGCTTCTACACCAAGCGTGCTCGCTGGACCCATTCTGAGTTTAGTTGCATCATTTTTTTTCAATTCTTCTTCTCAAGGTTCTAACGGAAATATTGTAAATTCTCGACGCCTCGCCAACTTTCGTTCCGCTACTGACGGCTGCAATTGCCAACTTTAAGTCTACCTCTGACCAAGGCATATCTACAAAAAAATGTGCAAAAGTAATATTGGCATCTCGACCGAGTATGTTTATGCATTTCTACCGTTTATAAGGTAGGGATGCCATATTTTCTAAAACGATATTTTAGTTAACCGCTAGCAAGTCGTGGTTGAATATAACCTCAAATAATGTAGCCGATTTGCAAATAAACACAACAAATTATTGCATATTCATAGTCTGATTATTACGCCCCCATAACATTTTCAATGCACCAAAAACATTAAAATCTATATAACTTACCGTTAACAACAGATATTCACTTTTTTCGCTATACACGTGACTAGCCACTCATCATCAGTACAGACACTGATTTATTCAAACAGCACACTGCTGAGTTTTAAGAAAACGGCATCTTTCCCATTATGGCATCTCTACCTGACCCACCCTATAGCAACAAATGGTATTATTTATAAAGATTTGATTTAAGGTCGAAACTCACTCATCAGCACCTCATAGGAACAGCAACTGATCATCACCAGCAGATTTTATTTCTTATGTGTATTTAAATGTAAGCGCGCCTACCTAACAATATCAGCACAGCACCGACAAGGCACGTCAACGCCTCAACCACAACACATTTCTCAGAGAGAATATTTTGCGGACGGCGTGCTTGTGGTAAGCTGATCCTTTGCCGACGTCGTACGCTCACTTATAAGCACATTTCGGTTAGTACAGTGTTTACAAATTGTTTTATAGGCATATTGTGTCAGTATTGTAGCTATTTTTAAAGAGTGCCGGTAAATAATGGAAAGTTATAGAAGCGGTTCGCAGTTACACTTACTTATATGACATAAGTAACAATAAATACAGTGATGCAAAAAAGAAAGAAGTGGCGTGGCGAAAAATAGGAGAAAAGTTGCAAAAACCAGGTAAATTATTAAAATTTCTAAATCACATTTCATCTTGCACCTCACTCTTCCTTGAGGACTTGAAAAATACTCTGCAAAAGTATTTAACGATAGTGTCGAACGGATAAAATTATGTAAAATGCATGTTATTAAAATTACAATTTGGGCAAACTCTGGTTTTAGGTTGAATTGTCTATTATATATTCTAAATTTTTGCAACAATGTGCCAAAAGCATTTTCGACAACTCTCCAAGCCCGAGAGAGAGACGGTAATTGAAAATTCTGTTGAGCTTGTTGTCAGCTACATGTGGTCCAGGAAACGGTCGCAATAAATAGCTTTTTAAGGGAAATGCTTCGTCACCAACAATAACAAAAGGCATTTTAATATCCGTACCTACAATAAAATGTTATTTACTTATTTGCTATGAAAGCAAATTAGGAATATGAAGTATTCTCACACGATGTATTTGATAAAATTATGAAATTCATGATTAGATTTCGATTAGGTTTGTATTCGAAACAAAATTAATCAATTCGTGTGAGAACACTCAAGTTCTCATGTCATTTATATACCTAGTAGAGCTCTTGCATTAGGAATGTTTTATTTTGATTTAGCCAAAGCTCTTCCTAATTTTAAATTTACAAAAATCCCTCCATCGCTATTTTTGCCGTACGTAGCAATGTCAACAGCAATGAATTTGTAGTTAGCGTCAAATAAGGCAAGCAATACTATAGAAAATGTTTTTTTATAGTTGAAATATAAAGATCCACTATAGGCTGGAGCTTTTACAATAACATGTTTGCCATCAATGGCACCTAAACAACTTGACCAAAAGTTGTCCCAAATTATTTCCCACTGATGTGTTGTAGGAATTTGGCATATATTCGGATGTCATACGCACGATAGCTTGACATACGTCAACAGTGCCTAGCAGTAGTTTCGCCCAATCGATAACTAAAAACAATTGTTCTAAAGCTGTAACCTGAACAAATTATATTAATTTATTCGTAGTTTCAGCAAATGTATGCAAAAAAACATGGAATAATTTACGTAAGGCGTTTAGAAGAGCAATCCGTAAAAAGAAATCTTCCAAAAGTGGCGATCCAGCCCGAAAAATCAGAAAATAGGAAGTACGAAGAGGAAATGTCGTTTCTTTTGCCTTTCTGCCAAGAAAGAGAAAAGCTCACTAATATTTCTGCAGATACGGACGAAAGCAGTTGTTCGAAAACGCACTTTTCTTCCCGAGAAAATCGATATCACCGATTGTTCACCCTCTCTTTCTACGGAACTAAGTTTCCTAATGTATCTTCTCCCTCTCACCTTGTATAAGGTGCACGACGCGAACAGCCCAACATGACACGAGTTCTAATAACCCTCTAAGCGTGCCATGCCAAATCAGTCTCTCACCAGAACCCTTACTGTAAGCGTCGGCTCTTCCCCAAAAATCGCTACACGTAATCCATGCCGGTTCGGTACCAAGTAAGTTACCGCCCAAGTTTCTCCTGGGTAATTACCAATTGCTCGCCGCATCCCTTTGTTTGTACATTTGTAAATAGTTATTTAAACGTTAACAGTGTTATGTCAGTAAAAGTTTATAGTGAAATTAAAATCCAGTGTTTAATTTCGGAAAGTGTCTGGAATGAATGTTTTATACAGTTCATTTTCTCTGCACGATTTGAAGGGAAACAAAGAAGATCCTTCAAATCACACAGCAGTGATGCAAATTAGATTGATGAAGAAGGTGATAGATCTGTAGATTTTACGCAGAATAGCTTCGAAGAAGATGAGGAAACGACAAAAAATAATACAGTTGCTGAAAATTCGTGCAGTCGACAGTCAACTGTTACAAACAGCACAACAGCTCCTCCATCTTTACGGAAAAGTTATGCACATAATAAGAAAAATGCACCGGCCACTGCTGCTTCAGTGTTGATGGAATACTTTATTAAAAATAATAATAGCCAAGAGCGTCGCACTACTCAAAAAGAAAAGGACGAAGTGGACAAATCATTTGAAAGTATGGCTGCTACAGTTAAAAAATTTACACCGATTAATATTGCAGTGGCAAAATCGAAAATATTTGCCATTGTTTCGGAGCTCGAATTGGCAGAACTTCATCAAATCTCATTTCCCAACATTCCAGCTCCAGTTCAACAAACTGCGCCGTCTGGTTTCTTCCCCATTCAGCAGTCCTCCTCTGTCAGCATACCAAACAATGCATACCAACAAACGCAAATGGCCCGTGCGGCAAGCTCCCGTTCGAACAGTTCTTGCTCAACTACCCCAATCGACTCACCTACCGAAGACTGGGGGAATTCTCCAACAGATGAAATTAATTTTCAAAATGTTTAGTGTATTATTATTTTTCTAGTACGTATTTTCGAGTTTTCCTGTTCCGTTGTTCTTAGTATTATATTAGAATTTAAATTCTTCTAAATAACGAGATAAATGTTTATTTACTAACCTTAAACAGATTGCTTAAAAACTTAAACTTTTCTACTGGCGTAATTGCTTCTCGATATTTTGTATTACGTTTTTGAATCAAATTTTTAATGTTCACTAATATTCTTTGAAATTGTTTCTGCGACATACGAAAATATTTATAAAATTGTTCTTCGTCACTTATCAGATGTGGATATAGAGTGAAAAATTCTCCTTCCTGATTTCATAATTTTAAACTGGGGTGTATCCAGAATCTCCTTTTGGGCGTTTATCATTCTCCTCTTCATCTAATGATACATCAATCATAGCTAATTCTAAATTTGAAAAACGGAACATTTTCTAAATACTTAGATCTAAGAACACACCAACCTACTCCTAGAAACGAAACGCAACTGCTTTAATACAATATCTCTGACAATATAAAGTGAAGCCTGTAGTCAGGTATCGCGGCGGTGCTGATCCCGTGTCGATGCGTTAAGTGAGCCCAGACACAACCGTCAAGTTGACCACTCGACGGTGCTGTGACGATGCTTGTCAGGTGCTGTGTTGTTAAGTGAGTTTCGGCCTTTAAGCACACTTTCTCCAAATTATTCATAAAAACCTCCGCTAGGGAAGGAGATAACGTTGATTCCATCGTAAGTCCTGAAGTTGTGAATAGAATTTATCATTAAACCTGAAGAAATTTTGTTCTAATGCAAGACCCAACAAAGAGCAAATATTGAGTAGAATATGGGTAAGGACATTTTTGAACTTTGAAGTTTTTAACCAAAGTTATATATTCAGCATTCCGAATCAGAAATACATGGAAAAATATTGGATACATGTGAAGAAAGTTATTAGGTACTCCAAGTTTTTAACCTTTTAGCTGCTCTGAACGTATATATACGCGAATCAAACAACAGCTCGAGACGTATATAAACGCAGTACATTTTAATTAGTATAAAGTGATACTAGGACATTTTACATTGTCAATATTATATTTTTATCATCAACAATGTCGACTGATGGCCATATTTTGTAAAAAAAAACAGTTTACTGCTCGACTGCCTCAGACGTATAAATACTCCGAGGATTCTGCACCCTTGCATCTGCACCGTATTAGGTTTTTTGGCGCTAAGACGGGCGGCGAGGTTGACGAATTGATGCAGTATGCATTCAGCAATTATTCTGTTTGTCCGTGGCTCTCTGTAGTGTTATTTAGTTGTGTATTTTCGTAATGGTGCGTTATAATAAAACTCAATATTATACTGACAAAGAACTGGAAGAAATTTTAGCAGAGAGCGACGGTGAAACGGAGGACCTCTTAGCAAAAAGTGACAATGAATCGGTTGCAGATGTGATTGAGGAATCAGATAAATACACCGAAGATGAAATGCACACACCAGAACTGTCATATGTGCCTCCTGGATCGTCAGATGGTTCGGAGACAGTGAGGATTCCGTTGAAGAAATTCCACTTGATTTTAGAAAAAGAATAAGAGGTAACCCAAAGAAAAATACGAATGATTTTATCTGGCGTGAACAAGATCTAAGGCCGGATATATACCAATTTGATTCCAGCGGTTCGGGTTGTTCTCCTGAAAGAGGCCTAGACGAAAATAGATCTGAAAGTTATATTTCATTTCATTATACCAAATATAATATGTAAATAAATAACCACTAATTGTTTTATTCTACCTCTGCACAAAGTAAAAAAATCCGTCCCTGAACATAACCGTAAAATCAGGTTGTTTGACGATTAACTGCTTCGGACGTATATATACGCCATGGAACTACTCTGCTCCAGACGTATAAAAACGCAGCTCCTAAATTTGTGCGCATACGGGAAAGGTCTGAAAAGAAGGTTCAAATGTTCCTACATAAATCTAAAGAATTCATCACTAAATAAGTCTTGTCAAAAGTAGGGAATTCCCTCGAAATATTAAAAAGAAATTTGGGAAGCTTGAAAACAGGGAAATTGATGGAAAAAATTACAGGTCTAATCAGAGTCTTGGGTGAACCATGTAGAAGAGGGGTTAAGGTGGAGTCATGCAACATCAACTAAACTAAAACTAATTTAAGATGAATATTAAATTTAAACTAAGAATATTCAGCTGTTCATGCAACATAAACTAAGAAATTAATAAACTAACCAGCAGAGCTGTCAGAAAAAAGTATCTTAGTTACTTCAGAGTAACTTAGTTACTTTAAAGTATCTTAGTTCCTTTATTTTTTCGACAAAAAGTATCTAGTATCTCAGATACTTTTTAAAAGGAACTGTATCTTGTAACTTAAAAAAGTTTCTTAGATACCAAAAAGTATCTAAGATACCAAAAAGTAAATAAGTTACAGCGAGAAAAGTTCCTTTAGACAGGATATAACCTGCTTGAAACGGCGATCGCGATTCATTTATACTTCGCCACCCGCTTTGTTAAAAGGGTATGTGTGTTTCAGTTGCGGCTCGCATTTTTAGTTTGTGTCAATAGTTATCAGTGAATAAAATAGTGAAATCTGAATCTGATAAGTGAGAAGTTTGAAATCAGTTAGGGAAGTACTTGCTTTTTTATAATGTAGTCATTAGTGATTGTTTTTTTTGGTTGTTACATAATGTGCGGAGCATACAGGGTGTTCCACATTTGCCTTACACGTTCTCCATTTTAGATAAATAAATGATCAAATGAAAAGTGAGATAAATCTGTTTATAATTATGTGGTCCTTAATAAACGATTCTATATTTTTTTATTTTCGAATTATTTTGAAGAAAGTAAGATAGTAAAATAAATATGAATTCCAATTGGAAAAACATAATTGTTTTTGTTTGTAAGACAAACCGTAGGCAAAATAAAAAAAATTAAAAATATTGACATTTTCGCCAATCCGCGATATTATTGATTAAAATTATAAAATAATTTGGAAACACATTGTATGATGAAGCAAAAAAATTGGCATATTTAGGTTTTAATTTACTCTAAACAAGAATCTGCTATCAATTTTATAGCACTTCCCAATATTTGAGCATATATAAAAAGGCTCACCTTGTATAAGTGTGAAGTCATGAAAATAAGATACTACTTACTTATTGAACAAAAAAATATTTAAATTGATATAAATATTTAAAAGGGTGATTAGTTCTCAGACAGGACCCAGGCTAGTTAACTTTAGGGTAAAGGCGGGAAATTGCGGCCCCTCGGGTAATGCCGGAAACTCTCAGTTGTCCTTATTTATTCTCTTTGCGCCTGATATGCAACGTCATACCCACAAGGTTGGCTTCTATAGTCGCTCACTGAACTTTTGTGAGGAAAGTAGGGATATAAACGGTTTTTCGTCGAAAATTTATTTTTGTATCCAACTGATCTATCAATTCAGCGTTTTCAAAGGTAAGTAGCATATTTTATAATAGTTTTTTACGTTTTAAATAGTTAGGTAGGGGAGGGTACTAAGTGAGACGGCGTACCAAGTGAGACAATCAGAATAACTATTTAAATTTCCCTCCAAATTACGTTTACTGAGAGTGAGTTGTTGACATTCATAAAGCAAAACGTTCTGCGACTTTATAGGCTGTTTTAGATGTTTTTACAGTATTTTTATACAAAAACTAATTTTAAGGTAAGTTAGTTACTTTCTTATATCGATGTATTATACTGTATAACATTTGTTTCATAGAATTTTGTGAATGTGATGTGATATTTGTAATATTTGGTTACTAACCTTACTTTCTGTATGATCATAGACATTGATATTAACAAAGATATTCTTTTTCAGGGCGCTCGTGTTGTGGCATTAGAATGTACTAAGTGAGACAATATATCTGGTACTAAGTGAGACTGTCTCAGTAAGTACCATAATATAATTACGCAAATATCACTATATAATAATTCTCACTTTAGTACTAAATTTATAGTTTCTTAAGAGATCGGTACATTTTTTACTGATGCCGCGGAAACCTAAGCAAAGAAAAATTGGCAATACAAGTACTGAAACCATGGAACATGCAGATAATTTAGTCTGCAATGAAAATTTAACGCTGAGAGTTGTGAGAGTTGCTGCTGACCGCTGTAATATAAAATTTCAAACGTTAGCGAGGTATGTAAAAAAAAGAAAGATAAGCCTGATATGATAATGGAACCAAATTATCGGCATAGACAAGTATTTAAACCTGAACAAGAAAAACTACTTGCTGATTATCTTATAACTTGCAGTAAAATGGCTTACGGATTGACTACAAGAAAGCTACAAGAAAGCTAGCTTATGAGCTTGCGATTAAAAATAATTTTGATATCCCTGTGTACTGGGAAAACAACAAAATGGCTGGTGAAGATTGGCGAAGGGCGTTCATGAAAAGAAATAATGAGATTTCCATTCGGAAACCAGAAGAATGTAGCTTATCACGTCTAACCTCGTTTAATGTACACAATGTTAAAATATTTTTTGATAATTTGGCCAAGATTTTGAAGAAATACCCTAGTTTGGCAGACGGTTCCCTATTTACAATTTAGATGAAACTGGCACCCAAACATTTCAAAGTCCAAAACGAATTGTTGCTCCAAAAGGAGTAAAACAGGTTTATAAATCTACAAGTGGTGAACAGGGGGAAACAGTCACAATGTGTGGAATAATTTCGGCATCTGGAACATTTTTACCGCCGGTACTTATATTTCCCAGGAAAAACTTTAAAAATCATATGCTAAAAGATGGTCCAACAGGTGCTTTAGGTTTTGCAAACCCAAGTGGATGGATGAATTCAGAAATTTTCTTGGATGTTTTAAATCATTTTATTGCTCATAGCAATTCATCCAAAGAAAACGCTACCCTTCTTATATATGATAACCATGAAAGTCACATTTCTCTAAAGATGGTAGAAAGAGCTCGACAAGCAGGTGTTCAAATTTTGACGATTCCTCCTCATTGTAGTAACAAATTACAACCTTTAGATATTTCCATTTACGGACCTTTTAAAGCATATTATAATGCTGCATGCGACAAGTATATGCTTCAACATCCTGGAGTTCCTATGACCATATAAGATTCAGCAGGACGAATTTCAGAAGCACTCCAAAAATCTTTTACGCCTAGTAATATAGTCGCGGGATTCAGAAAATCAGGAATTCACCCGTTTGACCCAGATGTGTTTAAAGACGCCGACTTCTTAACTTCGTTTGTAACTGACCGACCATATTCTAATGATCAAGAAACTGAAAATAAGGAAAATCAACCTGGTCCATCAGAGGAAGAACTAAAAATACACAACAAAAATGTTCCTCCTGCTGAAAAAACACCTCCAAAAAATACACAAATAGCTCAAACTAGCTTTATTTAACCCGAAGATATTCGAGGATTTCCCAAAGCATTACCCAGAAAACAAATTAGAAAGGGAAAATAAAAGGGAAGAAGTAAAATAACAACGGAAACGCCTGAGAAGGATAAACTGATAGAAAAGGAAAAATCAAAAGAATTAACTAAAAAAGTTAAGCGAAATATAAGTGAGTTACAGAAGCGGGGACCTAAGAAACCGCGTCAAAATATTAAGAAGGCAAAGAAACGGGATTTGACAGACACTGATACCTCTGAAGATTCCGAATATGAAACGTTTTCTGAAACTGAAGACTGGCTACCCGATGATGAAACTGAAGATACCGTTGTGACCAAGGCAGATGTATCAGTGGACAAATTTGTTTTAATTAGGTTCCCAAAACAAATTTATTATGTCTCAAAAGTTACAGGAGTGTCTAACGATGAGTTCGAAGTGTCTTTTCTTCGTAAGAGCCTTAAATTTTCGAACTGCTTTGTGTTTCCAGATATACCCGATACATCTTTTGTTGCGTTGAATGATATAGCAATGGTACTTCCAGATCCTGTTCCAGGCACTACAAAGCGACAGTCTAAATTGTACAAATTCAGAATTAACTTCAGCTCGGTTAATATTCGCTAAAAAAATTATTTGATTTTTCTAATTTTATACTGAAGTTATATAATATTGTATGTCTCAGTTGGTACTTTTGTTAGTCTCACTTGGTAAACTTTCAGGTACTAAATGAGACAAGATCGCACTTAAGAAAAATATATTTCATTTTGCTCATTTTTGTGGTTAATTTCTTCTTTGTGTATAATTTAGAAAGCGGAGAGATTATACTATGAAATGAAATGAAAAGAAAACGGATGTATAGAAAAATTAATAAATTAGAGTAAAAAAATGTTAATTTAGTCTCACTTAGTACTACCCTCCCCTATAGGGTATTCATGCATTTTTAATGAGAAAATGATATAAAAAAGCCAACTATAATAAGGTTAAGTAGTGTACTAGATTATTATTTCTGCACATGCATTTCGGCTAATTGCGGCCACCTACTTTCGGATAATGGCGGATGGAGGGGTAATTGCGGACGCTATTTTTTAATTTAATATATTTATAATGATATTTAATTAAAGGCACAATACCTACTGAGATAATTAGGTACATAATTTTGTCTTCGATTTAAAATTCATTTTGCGTATTTTTTTCAGATGGGAAAATACAAGCGGATTTCTAACAAAATATCGTATTCCGTAGAAAATTTGGAAAGAGCTTTGAATGAAATTCGAGAAGGTTCTTCAATAAGAAGAGTAGCTTAAAGGTTCTCTATTCCAAGAAATACATTATTTGATAGATTCCATGGCCGTCATCCGCTTCCTCCATCTATGGGACGTAAAGCAGTTTTTTCAGGAGAAGAAGAACACAAATTGGCAGATCACATTAAAAAATTAGCAAAATTATACTATGGAATATCTTTACGTGAAGTTAAAAAATGTGCCTATGAATATGCCAAAAAGAACAATATTTCAACTCCATTTTCAGATATTAAAAAAGAAGCTGGCAAAGATTGGGCTCAGGGTTTTATGAAACGGTTTAAATTGAGCCTTAGAAAGCCGGAAGGTAGAAGCTTGCAAAGAGTAACTGCCTTTAATCGTGAAGAGATGGCTCTACTCTGGTCCAATCTCACTATTGTAATGGAAAAATACAATGTTCAATATATACCTGTTCTATTATTCATTTAGTGTTTTTTAGCGTGTTGTGTTTGCAGGGGGTTGTATTCATGCTAACTGTCGCAGAAATACCATTGTCGCTAATTCTGGGATAAGATCATGTTTAAACATACATATTTTCATTTTCCTAAACTAAATTAATAAAAATACGAAATACTTTGAGTAACCTAATAATATGTTATGAAACTTAATAGAGTCTAACAAGTTAAAGAGCGAGGTACAGAAGTACCAAGTTCTGTACCTTTGCTTAACTTGTTAGGCTTTACATGCGAATAATCTACAAAGTAACTATAAAAGTATCTTATTTAGTATCTAAAAAAGTAACTTAAGATAAGTATTTGAGTTCTATTTTTTCAAGAGTAATTAGATATCCAAAGTAACTTCAGATATACTTCTAGATATACTATTATGCGAAACGTCATAATTCGTATCACGCGAGTGACAGTTAAAGGTGCACCTATAGATAGTGAAAAACTACAAAATCGTGTTGAACTGAGTTTTGCACCCCAAGGGACGATATAGATTATTATCGGTCATATTTATAGGGTTGATATGATTCATTTTCAGATATAGTAGGCGAAAAAATATCTTATTCATTATTTTACTACCCAATATTTTTAATAAAGTATTACTAGTTAACTTATGTTGCTCGTTTTATTTTAGGACTGGGACTGACAATGGAATACCAACATAAATATGGGCACATTAAGCGGAAAGAAAAACGTAAACGAAAGGGCAAACAAAGGTCAACAGAATCTGTTGGGTTATTTTTCCCAGGCAAAAAATAGCTCTAACGTTGAAGACGAAGCTGGTAATGATAATGAGCCCTTGACATTACCAAGTACTTAACATTCAATCACACCCTCCAATGATTCAAATGTTGACCGTGCACCACCTTCACTTTCACTAAATAGCGAAGAATCTGAATCTTTAATCTCACCACAATTGCACGTACATGACAATGACGATGAGGCACCATCAACATCTGCAAATATTGTTACATCCTAGTAAAAAAGATGTAGAAGCTGCTGTATCAAAGGGGCCACAGGACCATCCAAACATTTTTCCCGCAGACTCAACGGGACGACAATTTCCCTTATCTCTGCTCAAGTTCAAACTGCCTAATAGTGAAGTTGTCCCAAGAGATTGGCTTGTTGGGAGTAATATAAAACAGTCTTTATTTTGCTTTCCTTGTCGACTATTTTGTACTCAAGCAGAATCGGTGCGATCTAAATTTGCTTCAGTTAGTGGGTATACAAAAGATCATAAATGGAAAGAGTTATACGAAAGAATACCTGAACACCAAAGCAGCCATAGTCACAAAGAATGTTATAAGAAATGGAAGGACATGGAAATCAATCTTAAGAAAGGAGGTACTATATTTACCAGGATTCAAAACCAATTGCAGAGCGAAATCACTACATGGAAACAGATCCTATACAGGCTCCTAGTCGTGACTTTATTTTCAAATGAGCGTGGTCTACCTTTTAGGGGGGAGAACCAGAAAGTGGGGCACCCTAACAATGGAAACTTTTTGGGCGTGCTAGAAATTCTAAGTCACTATGACCCTGTTCTATCAAAGCATCTGGAACAAGTTCAGCATTCTCAAGAATCAAACAAAAGAATGCAATTGCAAAATGAGTTCATATCAAGTTGTGCTAATTATGTAAGGAAAATTATTGTAGACGTGTTTAAAAGATCTAAATACTATTCCATTATGGTTGACGCTACACCAGACTCAAGCCATGTTGAGCAAACCTCTTTTGTAATTAGGTACATTGCTTTCAAAGAGGACGTGGAAGAATATGAAATACATGAACGATTTTTGGAGTTTTCTGACTGTAATGAAAAAACAGAAGAATATATTGCAAATCTAATCAAAGGAGTTCTAAAAAATTTCGACATTTCCTTAGATGATTGTAGCGGTCAGGGATTCGACAATGGTAACAATATGAGTGGCAAGTATAAGGGTGTGCTGCACTGAAGCACAGACTTTATTTGGAATTGTTCAGAATCTGTACAATTTGTTCAGCTGTAGCCCAAAAAGATAGGAGATTTTGAAAGAAATAGTAGGATCTTCACTACATTCATTACCACATACGAGGTGGAGTGCTTGAGTGGAATGTGTCAGACCAATAGCGGCACACATAAGCAAGATTACAGAAGCCGTTTCATCTTTGTTAAATCTCAACATAACAGTAAAAACAAGATCAACAATCAATGGAGTATTAGAATATCTAAACACTTTTAAGCGTGTACCTATTGCGTAGTTTTGGGTAAAGGTTTTAATACCTATAAATTACAGAAGTCAACTGCTCCAAACGATGGACGCTACTTTGGACGTTGAAGTTAATAATATTGAAAGTCTCATTGACGAATTAAGTGCACTAAGAAATAACTGGGACAAAATATTGTCTGAATCTAACTTGTTGCGTATGCAAATGGCATTGACCCAGAGTTCCCCACTTCTCGTGCAAGAAAAAGAAAAGCTTTTCACGATGAAACATCAACCTCAAATCAGATGTTCAATACGCCCCCTGAAGAACGTTCCAAAATTGAGGTGTTCTACACAATAATTGATGTTTTGGTTTCTAACTTAAGATCAAGATTTACAGCTCTAAGGGAAATTGAAATGAAATTTTCATTTTTATGGAAGTATCATGAAATAGATGAGAGCAGCTATGATTTAGTCGAGGAAATGAAGTACCTAAAAAGTATAAGCAGATCAAACATTGCAGAAACCGTACTAAAACCTGTGGAACTTTTAAACAAGCTCGTGAAACTAAATTTGACTAACCTTTTCCCAAATGTATGTATTGCTTTGCGGATATTCTGTTGCCTGCCGGTTTCCGTAGCACAGGCTGAAAGGACGTTCAGTGTGTTGAGCAGAATAAAAAACTGTCTCAGATCGACTATAGAGTCAAAACTTGCCCGGACTCTTGATTTTGATCATTTAATACAATCTTTTGCCGAAATGAAAGCAAGAAAAGCTATGTTGTAAATGACTATATGTATAAATGTATAAAACAATGTTCCTATTTGAAGTAAAATAAAATACTTGTTAAAATAAAAATGTTTACTTGCTACAACAATTTTTAATTTACTTCCATTCTTAATAAAAAAAGGTATAACAGTACATCCAGTACTCCTGTTTATAAATTATAAAAAAATCCGATTTGCTGTTGAATTGGTGTGGGTAGGGGCCCGATCAGCCTTTATCCCCGGGGTCCTGCCCAGCTCTGGGCGGCCCTGCTGAAGATAAATATTAAACGTGAACCTACTTGTTTACGAAAAATAAAGTTGTAAATTATAAAAATGTTCAAGCATGTAACACAAGCTCATATAAACAATAACTTAACACAAGGCAAGTTCAGAACCAGAAGGTGATCTGTGGTGAGGACTTCACGCATTCGTTGTTTCGAATTCATGGAAGAAATTAATTTCTTAGTTGACAGTTGGCCATCTTTCTTAGTTTTAATTTAAATCTTAATTTTTTAGTTTCTTTTATTACATTACATGGTTTTATGTTCTTAGTTTTAGTTTCAAATTAATCCAAGTTTTAATTTTTGCTTGCATTAATCCACCTTTACTGGAACCATTGGACAACTTTTGAAATGATCAAGGTTGAAGGGTAATAAGAACTCTGTGAAATCGTTCATAATGGAAGTCTTTGGAGGTAATGAAAAAATTCGACTGTCGGATCCAACGTGATACGAACAATAGAGGAATCTGAATTGAGAAAATTTTCTACTTTTCTACTGCTGCTTATTCAAAATTACAAGACAATCCCTTCATCAGCCTCAGTAACTATCAAATCTTAATTGGAAATTTTATTTGCTTCCTAAAAAAGGGGAATGCGATCGGAAGAGTTTTTGTTTATTCAAGAATAAGTGTAATCATGCAATATATCCGATGTAACCAAATATTTATTGAGTTAATCAGAAGTACCCAAAATGTTTTCACAATATATTGGAATTTTTTTAAAGTTATTCTTATAGTTTAAATGAGGTGGATTAAATGGATGGATCGATTGGAAAAAAATAACAAATCCCTAAACATTTTTCGATAGTTAAATTCCTAGTGACATTATAGTGGGAATATTCGTATGCTTTCCATCATGTTAGTTTTCAAGTTTTTTGATATTTACTCCTACCCATTCACAGATACAGTTGTATCAACTTTTCTCAGATACTTTTGTTGGATTTTGGCAATTGCAGACAGACATTCGATGTTTATTTACATAATTTCCGCACGAATTTTGTCGAAAGGTATTTTTCAACACTCATCCAAATATTATTTATTTACTTTAGAACTCTTCCTTTTGTTGAGATTTACAGCTTACAGCTTATACATTATATTTTCTTAATAAAATGGGTAGTTGAGTGAATGTTCTTAATTAAAGAATATATTTCATTTACTCACTTTCCACTTTTAAATTAGTAGGTATAGACCATACCTTCTGAACAAATATGCACTCAGTGAATAAGGTTCGTGACAAATACTCAATTAGTCTAGCATATAATGGGTGGTTAATGTTGGACCACCTTTTTACGACTTTTACGCTTTTATTATATCTTTTTTCTTGTCCCGATTTTGACTTTTATTTTGTCTCCTTAATAACCCCTCAGGTTATTAATTTTAGAGGTAATGATATGCTACAATATGATTGAGTTTGCAGTACTCTGACTGGACGTTTTGTATTGCCTGAGGTCGATTTTCATTGCGGTGTGGGGTGATTGGAATTGTTAGGGTGCAATGTAGAAATAGTTGGTTTGGAACATGTGGCTCCTTTTGCTGTTTAGGGTGCGCAATTTCGGACTTGTGTGACAACATACATCTTGGCACACCTTCTGTTTCTATATTGGATTGTGGGGATTTTAGTCATCTGGCCTGACGGTGGATGTCGGATTCAGACAGTGCAGAACATGTGAGAGGGTGTTTTTTAGTGTTTCTTTCTTTTCTTTATATCCAACTAAAATTTCACTTTTTCTTTTCAGTATTTCATGGCTTTAAGTAAGCTCGGTTACTCATCTGGTAGACTGTTCCTTTGAATCAGTGCTTGAATTCATTAAAATGCTGATCTTTGTTTTTTGTGATATTCTCTTTAGTAAAATTTTCCTTATTTTTTTTGTGTTCTATGGTGTTAAGTAAGTTCAGTTGCTTACTGGATAGACTGTTCCAATACATACTTTTATAGTTTATCTTATCGTAACTTGGGTACTTAGGTACCAAATTTAAGTGGTTCGCGAGAACAGGAGACAAAAACAATCGAAAATAAAATTATAAATCCTAACCTTGAAGCCTCCTGATGTATTTTCGGATAATTTATTCGACAAAAAAATCATCCAACAATACGATCACAAACAAAGGGTAGGTAATGTTTAATCATATTTCCTAAACAACTCTGCAGTAATGATGAAATAAAACAATTTAATTTGTTTAAATCTTCATTTTTATTATAAATAAAATATACAGTGGGTAAAACAGGTATTTTAACATGTGAATATTTTCTTGAAATATGTATAGATTCGGGTGACGTAGTCGCTAGTATTTTTTTATTTTTTCAACCGAAAAAGCGTTAATTTGGTTAAAAACTCATCTTACATTTTTATATAGTTTTGTAGATTTTTTTTATCTCGAAATACTGTGTGTGAATCACATATTTAAAAGTAAAGAATGAATGATTCTTTTTCATCACAACAAAATAATTGTAGTAATACTTTTGAGTATCAATCAAATTTTTCATTAGACAATGAGCAAGTTAAAACACCAGAAGACCCGTTTCAGACTGACAGTGATACATCATCTATTACTGATAGTTCTGATGAAGATGAACATGAGGCAATATTATTGTATATGTATTTATTCAATATGAAATCGCATTAGAAATATTCATATTATTGGTAGGTAGGTATATAAAATTTATAAACTACTAGATTTCTTTATTTTGTTTCGAGCTTGAGAACTACTACTCGAAGTTCACGAAGAACATCCTATACAAATAAAAAGTCTCCTGGTATTCATGTCAATAACATTATTAATACAAAAATACCCGATACTGTACATAGATTTACGAATCGCATAATTAAATAAATAGAGAAGTCAGCGACTGAACCAGCCAAGAATAGTGAAAAAGTCTCTATTGAAACAAAACTATCTCTATCTGACAAACAGGCATCCGAGCGTAATGAAAATATTTCTATTGAAATGACTGATAAACAGTATGTATCTAATACAGTCTATAAAACTAAACCAGACCTCTGTTATTTTTGTGGAACTGCAGTCCAAAATTTTGTAAGACATATTAGACGAAATCATCCAGCCGAAATTAAAGTAGCAGAAATATTTTCGAAACCTTCCAAAAGTATGAAAGGCGATATTTACTGGATAGGCTTAGAAATAAGGGATATTTTCTAACATGGGGGAAACCAGAAATGTTTTAAAGTAGTAAGTCCTATGTTCCTGATAATTGTTTGGGCCTATTTTCTTAAAAAAATTTATACCGACACAGAAAATGTGTACCAATGGTGCTGCGTGCCAGGCAAAAAATATATTTAATGATAGAGTTGATCCGCGATTAAAAAAAGAAGTATTTCCTCGTATGTGTGCGGATAAAATATCTCTGGAAGCTCAAAATGACGCATTAATTTGCGCTTTTGGCTCACGATATCTTAATATACATAGAGAAAAGCATTTTATTCCGGTAACTTTACGATTTGTAAAGAAAACATGTTCAGCTTATGATGATCTTTCCGGATATAATCTTGCATCGCTCCCATGTAGAGCTATACGTTTAGTTATTTTTTGTGATGTTTCACCTACATATACAGATTTATATGCAGAGCAATACGAAGAACAAAAAATCATCAAAATCATCCGACGACGATTCCATTAAATTAGAAAATAACGGTTGCGATGTTGGAATTTGTCAATTGGGGATAGTCTCCATGGAAAACAAAAAAAATTTGTTTTTGATTATGAAGTTGTCTCAAAGGAAAACAAAAAAAAACAAACAACTTGTTTCAGATTTGGTAGTTGTCATAATTAACGAATTTTTTTTCTAATGGATTCTTTTTGCGAATTTTTCATTTCTTTTTTTCCAAACGGGAGGCCCAGAACAAACGGGGGAGGCCAAAAGCTGAAAAAATGAAACTGAGTGACACAGACAAAGAAAATAGAGACTCAGATAAACAAGACGTCCACAGAAGATCACCTGCTTCTCCTGGAGCGCGTTCGATAAAGCACTCGAGTGACACTCCGGGTAAGGTAAAGCGTTCGATATGTCACTCTGTACTCAAAACAGGGGAACTGTGGGCGGAGCTTTACATCGGGTAAGCTGTTCGAAAAGTGGAGAGTACATTACTCGAGTGCACTCAAATGTACCCATCACATTTGATCGAGGAGATTTACTCGAAACCTTTTTAACCTTAATCTACTACTAAATTATTAACTGTCATTTTATCCAGAGTATTTTATGTTATCTATGTATGCATAAACATTATTTGATTACTCGATTTATTATTATTAAATTAATAATTTGTAAAAACAAAATTATTATGGTAAGTAAATTTGTAAAATTATTTTGTTGGGGTCAAAAACATCATAGTTACCCTTTTAATTTAAATAATACATGCTTCTAAGAAAATTATAATTTTA
Organism: Lochmaea crataegi; assembly: GCA_947563755.1. Classification (NCBI taxonomy): domain Eukaryota; kingdom Metazoa; phylum Arthropoda; class Insecta; order Coleoptera; family Chrysomelidae; genus Lochmaea; species Lochmaea crataegi. The sequence continues at coordinate 51,490,996 of OX387427.1, read as the reverse complement.
GGATACACAAATATAATTCAGTTGCAATCATTGTAAAAGAAAAATTGGCACCCTAAACCAAGTAATGACTAATAATTCACATGAGTGTTTTAAAAATTATGAAACTGTATACGTTAATGAAGAAGAAAAAATACTAAATGGTGTAAATAATTGTTTAGAAAATAATGTTAATGATGTCGTCAATGAAAATTTTGAATTGCCCTTAGCAGATGCTTCAAACAGTTTAAATAGCTGCAGTAGTAGTAGCAGTACCACAACCACGTCTGCAATATGGACTAGAAAAGCCACATCATTACTTACTTATAAGTCTTCGCAGCAAATATGAGAATAATTTTAATGATAGCACAACCCGAAATGAGCAAGTGTGGCTAAAAGTTTGCAAAAATATGGAAAAAGAAGGACATATTTATACAGCTACTCAAGTGGAAAATAAATTTAAAAATCTTAAAAAATTGTAAGTGCTATGTATAATTACAATTTATGAGGAAATATTTTAAATATTTTTCAACTTATTGTAAATAAAAACCAAATTATTTTCCAATTTTAAATTTAAAAGTAATTGTTGAACAAAAGATAGATAGATTTTCTTATAATATATTTCATTATTTTTTTTATTTTTAGATACATGAGAAAAATTGACAATGTTTCGAGAAACTGGAACTTCCCCTATAAATTTTGAATACTTTGACGAAATGGATGCAATATTTGGCAAAAAACCAAACGTGGTTCCAGCAATCGTTGCAACTTCTGCTGAGGGGTTACAAAAAAGAGCATGTAGTGATTATAGTGATAATAACTCTAAAAATGAAAATTCCTTCAATATAAGAAAAACTAAAAAGAAGAATAGGGTTGAAAAAGAAACGGAAACACTTTTAACAGCTCTTAAAGAACAAGAAGACAGACGAGAACAGCGATATCAAGAGCGTCTTGCTCTTCATCGAGAAGCAATAGATAACTATAAAGACTTAATGGCAAAACTTATTGATAAACTATAAGATTGATTAAAAAAATATTAAAAGCAATGAAATATAAAAATGTTGATGCTTTTGCATAATTTTTTACTGTTGAGCACTTTAGGTAAACGCCTCGTTAGTTTTTTCTTTGCAAGTTTTATATATATTTTTCTTTTTTCAAACTTAATTTTCTACAAAGCTTTTAGTTATTTTTGCTTTACTAGAGTTTTAAGTATTTTTGTAATATGAATGGTTATAGGCCACAAGATAAATAAATACATTTTGGCTCATGTATTTTTATAACACAAATGAAAATCGCATTTAAAACAATCACTCGTTATAAAAAATACTATTTTTGAAACTTGTTACTTGTTACTTAAATGCATTTTGTTCATATCAGTAGTTGTAGCCTTTTATTTTTTTGTCATAGACTCTTTTGTTCCTTATGCTAGTCTTTAAAATTCAAATGTAAGAATTATATTTTATTTAATATTTTTTTTCTTATTAGTTTATAAGAATATTTTGTTTTTGTCCAAATGCCAAAATAGATTATTTAAAACAAGCATTCGCGTTATAAAAAAAATACTATTTTTGTAACAATTGTTATTTAAAGAATCATTTTGTTCACAATATCAGTTGTAGGACTTTTTTTTTCATAAAGACTGTTTTGTTCCTTATGCTAGTCTTTAAATGTATTTTATTTAATGTTTTTTCTTATTACTAGTAATTTTGTGGTTATTCTTGGTTTTTATAAATAAATTTTACTTTTGCTACTATTACATGAACATTGCGCTATTCTAAAATTTTACACAAATATTCTTACCTTGAAACAAAATAAACCATGAAATCAAAAGTTTTCATAATAAGAATGTGGAATCTCTTCAAGGGTTTAATTGGACGACTATTTTCTTGATAATTAAAAAAATAATTATATTTTATTTAATGCTTTCGAAAAAAAAAGTAAATAAATGAAAATTAATATATTTTATTATATTTAAAGAAGTAAAAAATTAAATTATAAATTTAAAAGATATTTTCGATAAAGTTCTGTAGCAATATTGTCTCTAAACTCATTGGCATTGTCAATTTCTTCATCATTGCCCAAATCTCCTCCAAATCTATTATTTTGAAGAAAAACTGCTCCTTCTTCAATATATCTGTCAATTTGTGGATCATGGTTATCCAAACATATGTTATGTAAAACGCAGGAAGCCAGAACTGTGGCTGGTATTAGATCTACTCTGTTCATGTCAAGATATTTTAACCTTCTAAATCGCCCAAAGAACAACGCAAAGGAGCGCTCCACAACCTGTCTACTTGAGCTATGTTTCGAGTTAAAGTATGTTTGCCACCTATTTAAAACACCTCTGTTAATATATGGTGGTATGCACCAATTTAACCCTCCATCGCTCGCACCGTTAGAAAAAATCTAACAAATTTTAAAAATGTTAAATAATTTTTGCAATTTTGCTTTTTGTTTGTCGTGCGCCCAGGAATACCATGACGACGTGGTCTACTATGCACATGTATAGTGGGGAGGGGAAAAGTATTTGTTTAGATGCTGTAATTACATATTGTTAGTATAAAACTAACACGCGAGCGATCACGTACGGCGGACTGTTAGAAAAATTCTAACGACGCGAGTAAAGGCGTATGTTATTTTTTGTGTTGCGTATGTTATTTTTTTGTGTTTTGTAAAAAATTGGTAAGGTTTTTTTTAATTTAAGCGTAATTTTTATTAGTATAAATAAATTTTGTAGTAGTAAAACATGGATGAAAATACTAAAAATAAGTTGCTGAAATGGTATGAAGAGGTTCCGACCGATGAAGAAGTGTTTGATTCTGATGGTGATCTGAGTGACAATGCTTCAGAACATAATGACTATCAGACAGACACAGAGCAATCTGCAGATGAAACGGATGATGTATTACCTGGTCTACAGACCAATCCATGTGATAGGATTCCTAAATTTTATGGAAAAGATAAGACCCCTTGGTACAAACATAAACCTCTTGAGCCTAGAGGAAAAGTAAAAGCCCGCAATATAGTTACAAGGTTGCCTGGCGTAAAAGGTTTGGCAAAACAGGCTAAAAATATATTGGATTGCTGGAAGTTATTTATTTCAGAAGAAATGACTAATAACATTGTAAAATATACCAATCAAAAATTAGACTTGATGAGAAACTCCTTTCAGCGCCCACGAGATTGTGCTCCGACTGACTATGAGGAAATATTAGCATTTATTGGTCTACTATATATGGCTGGTGTAAAACGAGGGCAGCATTTGAATACTGATGAACTTTGGAAAACCGATGGCACAGCACCCGAAATCTTTGTAGCTACTATGTCTAAAAAAATATTTCATCAATTGATCCAATCTATAAGATTTGATGATGCTAGATCTCGACCACAGAATTCTGCAATTGACAATCTCGCTCCAATTCGAGAATTATTTGAATTATTTGTAGAAAATTGTAAAAAAACCTATACTCCTGGATTTTATGTGACAATTGATGAAATGTTAGAGGCATTTCGAGGTAGATGTCGATTTAGGCAATACATTGCCAATAAGCCCGCCAAATACGGCATAAAAATTTATGCACTAGTTGATTCCAGAACATTTTTTACGTTAAACCTCGAAATTTATGCAGGTAAGCAACCAGAGGGACCTTTCCAGATCAAAAATGATGCAGCCAGTGTAGTTATGCGACTCATAGAACCTATAAGTGGAACAGGACGAAATGTTACCACGGACAATTATTTCACTTCGGTGCCATTGGCCAATAGTTTGGTGGAAAATCATCGTCTGACTATGATTGGTACTGTTCGAAAGAATAAACCCCAAGTCCCTCCAGAGTTACTACAAGTGAAACAACGACCAGTAAAGAGCAGTATATTTGCGTATGGTGTGAAACCTAATAATTGTCTTCTGGTATCCTATGTACCAAAGCCAAACAAAAACGTGCTGCTTTTGTCCACTATGCATACTGATGGTAATATCGATGAAGAAACAGGTGAAGCTTGTAAGCCCGAAATTATTACGGACTACAATCTTACAAAAGGAGGTGTGGATGTGGTTGACAAAATGAAAGCTGAATATTCCGTAACTAGATTTAGCAATAGATGGCCATTCACCATATTTTGTAGCCTACTAAATATCTCAACTGTCAATAGCCAAATAATATATAGGGAAAACACAAACAAAATTATTTCTCGAAGACAATATATTTCGGAACTTAGCAAAATGCTTATTATGCCACACGTTTGTCGACGTTCTGAAATTCCAACGCTTCCTTACAACCTTCAGGTAAAAATAAGAAATATCACTGGAAAACAACAAGGACCCAATCATGATCGACCTCCTCAGACCAAAGTAAGGTGTGAATTTTGCCCTCTGAGAAAAAACAGATTTACTCAGCGTCACTGCTCAAACTGCCAAAACCCTATATGTAAGGAACATACTGCAGCTACTACACTGATTTGTCGTCAATGTTTTGGCAATGACGAAGATGCTTAGGGTGCGACTTATTTTTGAAGGTAGCTATTTGCTCTATATAATACCATTTCTCAAACTAGTCTTTTTTAGATCCCAACGAGTTTATGGCCAGTTGCTTAGTTTTGTTTTTATGAATAATTGTATTTTTTAGATATTTTTTGTGTTAAAATATGTTTATAAATAGTTATAGTTAAAAGAATAAACCTTTCTGCTTACTATAATACTTTTATTCCAAATTAACTGGATGTTAGATAAAATCTAACACGCGAGCGATGGCGTGAAAAAATGAGCCGCGAGTGATGGAGGGTTAATAGCGGATATGCTTTATCCCCTATTATAAAAGCGCCTTCATTAAAATAATGTTCGCGATTCTCGCTGATTTTAGAATAAATTAAAGAATTTCTAAATATTCTCCCATCATGGACCGAACCGGTGTCAATAAATTTCAGAGTAGGAATGGCTATGGCCTGTAATGTCATAGCGTAATTACATTTTCGAGTTTTATAAACTTCGGGATTTTCTTTGGGTGCCTTCATCAACGGCTCCAACAATATTTTCAATTCCCCCCATCTTTTAAAAGAAATCGAAATTCTTCTTTCTTCCTCCCATGTTGGCCATTTAATAACATTTTTGGCAATTGCACATAAACAGTTGATAACTCGAAAGAAAGCGTCCCATAGACCACCTTTCGAGTAATCAAATCGATCCCCCACTGACCTGTAAAAAAATATATTTTTTGCTAGGTACTTCTTTTTTATTTTCTTTAACTAAGAAGTTACATGGAAACAAATCTTATTATAATAATTTAATTACCTATAAGAATCAGGTGTAGCTAAAATCCATAAAACAGCTAACAGCTGTTTTTCAATTAATTTAATTGGTCTTCCCATCCGTACCTCATCCCCTTGCATCATGGGTCCAAGGATTCTTAGTAATAAATTAAAAAAGAATTTCTTGTAAATCAAAAATGACTTTGAAAATCTCTATCGGTGTATGCAGGTACTACCGCTTCAAAATAATGCTGGATCCTTGTGGGAGGATCATCCCTTTTTTTGCGATAAATTTTTTTTATGTACATTTTTAAAATAAAGTCTTCATCTTCTGACGACGAATATGATACTGAATCCATCATTTTAGATGATTCATTTAAGGACAATAAAACAATTGTTTTTTTTTGTCTCGTCGACACTCATATTATTATAATATATAAAGCTTTTTTATTTAAAAAACAATGATACTTAACAGCTGATAAAATACAGGTTATGTGCAGTAAACAGTTAAAGTTTTATAAGCGTTCGAAATATTACTCGAATAAATTACTCTATCCCCTCCATTAAACAAAAAAATGTCACGTGACTTTACTCTACTCGGGTAACACTCTACCCAGGGTAATAGTTTTCGAACGCGCTCCTGGATGTAGTTCGCTGGAAGATCACCTACCAATACGGACAATAAAAAATCATCAAAATCATGCGACGACGATTGAAAAATAACGGTTGCGATGTTGGAATTTGTCATTTGGAGATAGTCTCCATGAAATACAAAAAAAAACAACTTGTTTTATATTTTGAAGTTGTCATAATTAACGAATTTTTTTTCTAATGGATTCTTTTCGCAAATTTTTCGTTTCTTTTTTTTTCAAACGGGAGACCCTGAACAAACGGGGGAGGCCAAAAGCTAAAAAAATGAAACTGAGTGGAGCAGACAAAGAGAATAGAGACTCAGATAACCAAGACGACCACAGAAGATCACCTGCCTCTCCTGGATGTAGTTCGCTGGGAGATACTCCATCCACAGATAACATATATCACCATCTTCCAGCGAACGTACACAAAGTCAAAAAAGAATGCATGAAGACGTCGACAATACGGACCACAGATCACCTACCAATACGGACAATAAAAAATCATCAAAATCATGCGACGACGATTGGAAAATAACGGTTGCGATGTTGGAATTTGTCATTTGGAGATAGTCTTCACGAAATACAAAAAAAAACAACTTGTTTTAGATTTTGAAGTTGTCATAATTTACGAATTTTTTTTTCTAATGGATTCTTTTTGCAAATTTTTCGTTTCTTTTTTTTCAAACGGGAGACCCTGAACAAACGGGGGAGGCCAAAAGCTAAAAAAATGAAACTGAGTGGAGCAGACAAAGAAAATAGAGACTCAGATAACCAAGACGACCACAGAAGATCACCTGCCTCTCCTGGATGTAGTTCGCTGGGAGATACTCCATCCACAGATAACATATATCACCATCTTCCAGCGAACGTACACAAAGTCAAAAAAGAATGCATGAAGACGTCGACAATACGTACCACAGATCACCTACCAATACGGACAATGAAAAAACATCAAAATCATGCGACGACGATTGGAAAATAACGGTTGCGATGTTGGAATTTGTCATTTGGAGATAGTCTCCATGAAATAAAAAAAAAACAACTTGTTTTAGATGTCAATTTTACACTCTCCCAACAATACATAAACCTACCCTAACGATGAGACCCATAGTTGCGTCAATTAACTCTCCAACTGAATTTATTGCTACTTTTCTCACTGATATTTCGACAAAGGCATACAATGCTGATAATGATTATTTCATTAAGGACTCTTTTCAAGTTTTTGAACTATTTAACAGGACGGTTCTTCCTCATGGTTATGTTTTGGTCAGTCTGGATGTGGTTTCACTTTTTAATAATGTTTATTTGCAAGCTGTCATAGGTCAATACACAAACATTGGTCCTCAATCAGTGTTCAGTGCAATATTGACGAAGATAGTATACTTTCATTGAGTTGATTGACTTCCTTTTCAGTTCTACGTGTTTTTCTTTCAATAATAGATTTTATAAACAAACTTTTGGTACACCTATAGGAGCTAGCATACCTCCTATATTGGATTGTTACGTAATGAATGATCTGTTGGACGTGGTCATTCCGGTACTTCCTTTTAATATCCCTTTCATCAAGAAATATGTTGATGATATTATCCTGGCTTGTCCTAAGGACTCTACAGATGATCTCCTTTTCATTTTTAACAGTTATGATCCCTATATCCAGTTCACCCTTGAAGTGGAAAACCCAAATATGGCTGTGCCTTTTCTTGAAACTCTTTTTACCAGGACACCTGAAAATGTGATTATAATTGATTGGTATAGAAAACCATGTAGCTCTGGGAGATATCTCTACTACAATTCTTACCATAAATTTAGCATAAAGGTAAACTTGGTTAAACAAATGACAGCAAGGGTTATGAGTCTTTCCGACCCCATTTTTAGGAATAAGAACCGTGATATTCTTTTCAATTTGTTCCTTGACAATTCCCATCCCAAATCGTTACTAAGAAAGATTATTTTCAATACATCATCTGTCATGGCACAAATTCCTACACTTTCAGTAATTGAAGCAGGTGTAACTGATCAGGTTGCTCTTTCGATTTCAAAAAGGGTTCCTACCACTTCAATTGTTTCTTTGCCATATATAAGGGAAGTTACTCCCAGACTTGTGGATTTTACTTTAGTTTTTAGTTACCGTGGAACTACTGATTTTGTTTCTGGCTTTGATTATATCACCTTTGGGGTGTAGCCACAGTAGTCCATATACTTTGTCCGCTTCAGCTTGATAAACGCTAAAGTTTATTAGGGTTCAGTTATAAATTATTACTGACTCCTTGACTTGAAATCTAAAACATTTAAAGTAGTAATTAGGTTTCATAAAACTTATTGATCTATGTAGAAATACTTTACTTTTGAGTTAAGGGTATATTTTCTTCATTTATCTACCATATTTTGGCTTAAGGCTCCGTTATTAGCCACTACGATAAAATAATCAACTACAATTTCCATTTAAAACCACCAGATGGGGAGAGGATGTGGTTTTATCAATTTGTTGACAAAATTTGGATTAGATATCCTCGAAACTGGTGATTTAGTTGACCAAATAAGTGGTCGATGGTTGATTACTATTATCATCTTGAATAAGTACCTGTATACCCGTATACCGGACAAATAATCACATGTCGGCTCCCACTTCCATGCCAGTTTGTATCATTCGATACAATACCGAGTGATATATTAATCGAGATGTTATAGTTTTCGATATAATATGCATTTCACGAGTGTAAAAATAACCTTCTTTATCTCTGAGTGTAAAGTGTAATAGATAGATATTGGTTATATTTTTGATTCCTTCTTGCTTTTATATTGATACACGACGGTGAAAATCTGACGAAAACGCTATTAGCAAAGTTTGATATTGTATTGTGACATTTGAGTTTTAGTGTTAGTGGTTTATTAATTTAACATTGGATTATTTTGAACAATCTGTGATTGTGAAGTTCGTTCTTTGGGTACGTACTGCAATATTATCTAACATATAAATCTGCTATAACAATATAAACCATTCCAGAATTATGAACAATGCTTATATCAAGGATTTAAATAAATACGAACTAGTAAATAGCCACAAAATATAACCAAAACAATTAAAACTTTGCCTGTGCAAAGGTATCGTATTCGGTTGCTATAATAATTTTGTTTTCAGACCACATCTGTCTTAAACTGTAGGATGGGGAGAAAGCACGGGAAATTTCCCAGTAGGGTGAACAAGAACAAAAAAACGAAGATTTCAATTGCTCGAAAATTATATTGGCAGAAAAAAAAACAGTAAAAGTAGTTAAACAATGTTCCTTCTAAGTTATTTAACATAAATCCCCATATTTTGGTAGAACCATCCTGTATAAGTGCATAAATATAATGGAATGCACTGTGTGTGTGTACAAAGTATAGGAAACAAGCCCGCCCAAGGCTATTATGCATTAATTATATACGAATGAATATATTTTCAATGGGATAGTCTATGATGCATGTATAATACTTTGCTATGACCATCCTGTTATTAAAAATCCACCAGAGACAACTAATGCAGTTGAAAGTCTTACGTAAGCCGCGGAAACTAGGTAAATACCTATGCAATTATTATTAAGGTCATTAGATTCATTTTGTATTTAAGCTCAAGATTTTCTGATGAAATTCATTCGTTTCTTGTTCTCAATCGCATCATCAACCTTCAATAAACAACAGGTAAGACGTTCTCATTTATTTTTATTTTACTTGGAATTTAAATTAGTAATGTGTTCTAATGTTTAATTAAGTGAACAAACAGAATTTGAAATGATTTAATTATATTATTATTATTTTTAGTAAAATGGATCTAAAAACCATAAATTCTTCCTCACTTTTAGAAAGAGACCCAAAACCAACTACAAAATTAACAGATTTAATATTAGGGGAACCCAAGAAAATCATTTCAGCTAAATTAGTTCGGAGTAAATTTGGGGAAACGGTGCTGCTGGAACTGGAGAAAGAAATAACGTTCCTTCCGCAGAGGGTAACAGAGACGTATAAACCTTATATAAAATATTTTGAAGAAGGGAAGTACGCTATAATATTCAGAGGAGCGGTGGACATTGGAAAACTGAATCCAACAGCATCTTTTGAAATTATTGAAATCTAATTATTGGTGAGTTATATTTTTACAAATAGTTATGATATGATATTATGGACAAATATCACGGTACATTATCCAAAATTGATGAATCTATCAATTTAATTAGAGTGAACTCTGCTGAAAACAAATCAATAAAATTAATTAATGAACATATTAAAAAATGTAACATAGCATTGAAAAAATATCATTTAAAGGTTGGTCAAAAACGTAAGATATTAACAAAAATTGGTCAATTGAAACGATTAAAATGTTTAATAAAATTAAAAAACAAACATGTTGGTGTAAAACAAAATCGAAAAGTTTACTGGGAAAATATAATTTCTTGTTTCAAAAGTAGAGTTCAGACAGCAGTGATTATAAATGTGAATCATAAAGAAATAAAAGAATTTTTATCAGATGCTTTTGATCTCTTTAAAATTAAGGTTCTCAAAATTATTAAAAAAAAGTTAATTGTGAAAATTAATACCACACTGTGGGCAGATTTTGTTAAAACGTCAGGTGATCAAGAAGTAATTGATCAAAAGTATTTTGTGACACCTAATGCAGTATTAGATCAATCAACTGATTTAGCTATTTGGTTTCAAGAACATGTAACAGATTATATTTTAAATAAACTGTCAGAATTTTCGGAAGAATCAAGCGGTTGGGCGCTACAAAAAATTCTATTATTGGAGGTAGCTATAAACGAATATAAAATTGGTAATGGAACCTCTTTTATTAAATTACCACCTCAGATAGAAAATAAAAGAGCATGCATCAACATTCAAAATAGAGATGACGCATGCTTTTTTGGAGTATTGTTAGTTTTTTATACCCACCAACGGGTAATTATAGACTCACCTCATCATATCCACACTATAGTCTTGTGTTTAATATCAAAGGGTTAGAATTACCTATGAAATTAAATCAAATTAACAAATTTGAGGAATTGAATAATATTTCCGTAAACGTATACGCTCTAGAATTAAATTGTACACAACAAAGTTCGTATTATGAAGTTGTACCTGCTAAACTTACCAAACGAAAATTAGAGAAACATGTTAATTTGTTATTAATTCAAAATAAGTATTTTCCAAAGTTGAATAATTTTGCAGAATCAGAACAAGATGATAATGATGATGATGATAAGAATATTGAAATAAAATTTCATTATTGTTTAATTAAAAATCTTTCACGACTTATTCGATCTCAAATCACTAAGCATAGAGCTACAATTAGCTTGTGTGACCGTTGTTTAAATTATTTTTATAGTGAGGAAAAGTTGAAAAAGCATTATTTGTTATGTGAAAATAGAAACAACTGTAAAATTTCATTTCCAAAATATGATGCTGTTGAATTTAGAAATTTTGTTTATAAACAAAAAATACCTTTCTTTATCTATGCTGATATTGAAGCTATTTTAGAACCATGTAAAACAAAATTATCAAAAACAACGAATAAATACCAACATCATAAAGCATTTTGCGCAGGATATTATATGAAATGTACTTATAACAACAATTTTTCTTTTTTCAATCATCATGAAGGTGAAGATTGCATGGATTGGTTTTCAAATGAAATTAAAAAGATTGCGCAATTTGTTGAGAGCAAAATTGTGAATATAATACCAATAATAGTAGATTCGATAGAAAATGTAAATGTACATATTTGTCACATTTGTGAGAAACATTTTAATCAAAGAGACATAATTGTTAAGGACCACGATCATTTTACAGGACTATTTAGAGGTTACGCTCATCAAACTTGTAATCTTTCATTTAAAAAATTGTTTATTGTTCCAATACTATTCCACAACCTTTCAAATTATGACGCACATTTTGTCATAAAAGACATTGCTAAGCGTGGACACGTATCTGTTCTTCCACTAAATAAAGAAAAGTACATATCTTTCACTCTAGCAGATAATGATAGTAGCATTAAATTTAGGTTTATAGATTCTTTTAGATTTATGGGTTGTAGTCTTAATGAACTTGTTTCGACTTTGAGCTTAGACAATTTTCAGAATTTAAAACAGGAGTTTAAGAATTTAGATCATAATAAATTTCAACTTCTAACTAGAAAAGGGGTGTTTCCCTATGATTATGTAGATAATGTTGATAAATTGAAGGAGAAAGAGCTACCACCCATTGAAAAATTCTATAATAAACTAAATGATGTGGAATTGTGCAAGACTGATTACACTCATGCACAAAATGTTTGGACCGCTTTCAACATAAATCACTTTGGAGAATACAGTAGTTTGTATATGAAGATACGATATTTTGTTACTAGCAGATGTTATGGATAATTTTAGAGAAACAGCATTGAAAACATATGGTTTAGATCCTGCATGGTATTATACAATGCCAGGCTACACATGGGATGCTATGTTAAAATATACTAAATGTAAATTAGAAATTTTAAAGGATGTTGACATGGTTATGTTTATAGAGAAAGCGATTCGAGGTGGAATTTCAGTATGCTGTAGTCGATTTTCAGAGGCAAACAATAAATATATGGGTGACAGATATGATTCATCAGAACCCACCAAAACAATTCTTTACCTAGATGTAAATAACCTCTATGGTTACGCAATGTGTGAACCATTACCATTTGGAGGATTTAAATGGTCAAGTTCAAACATTGATGTAACAACAATTCCTGACAATTCTCCGATTGGGTACATATTACAAGTGGATTTGGAGTATCCAAAGAGTCTACTCTACATAAAGATTTTCCTTTTTGTGCCAACCATCGCATTCCTCCAGCCTCAAAACTACCAAAGTTGATAGCTGATTTGTATGATAAAAAAGAATATACAATACATTATAGAAATTTAAAACAAGCATTGGCACATGGTTTAATAATTACGAAAATACATAAAGTGTTGGAATTCAATCAATCAGAATGGTTGAGACCTTATATTGAATTAAACAGTCGATTAAGGACAAGTGCTACAAGCAACTTTGAAAAAAATCAATTTAAACTTGCTAATAACGCAGTGTTTGGAAAAACTATGGAAAACATAAGATTACATAGACTCGTTAAACTTTGCTCTATGTGGGAGGGACGTTACGGTGCGAAAAATTTAATTGCTAGTCCACGATTTCACAATAGAACAATTTTTGATGAAAACTTGATGGCAATTGAGTTGAATAAAATAGAATTGATATTTAATAAACCACTGTACATTGGTATGGTTATTTTAGATCTTTCAAAAATTTGTATGTATGATTTTCACTATAATTTTATAATACCAACAGCAGGTGTGGAAAAATGTAAATTATTGTACACAGACACAGATAGTTTTATCTATGAAATAAGTAACCTAGACGTTTACGAAGATATTATTAAAAAAATATTCACAAATTTGATACTTCAGATTATAACAAAAATAATATTTATAATATTCCGTTGGTGAATAAAAAAATACCGGGATTGATGTTAGATGAGGCAAATGGTAAAATTATTACTCATTTTGCTGGTCTTCGTTCCAAAATGTACACCTACAAAATGCAAGTCAGTGAGGAGGAAAAATTAAATTTTAAGAAAAAACTTGAAAAGAAGGGCATGTCCCCAAACCAAATAGCTATTGAACTGAATAACTTTGGTATTTCAAAAAAATCTAAGGGGATTAAAAAAAATATAGTGAAAAATATTATTACTTTTGAAGATTATATTACATGCTTAAATGAATTCAACACAAAAGTCATAACTCAACAAACTATTCGTTCATATGCTCACAATGTATTTAGTATAGAACAGACTAAAATTGCTTTAAGTCCATACGATGATAAACGTCAGTTAATTTCAAAGTCATTTGACACACTTCCCTGGGGTTATAAGAGCAGTCAGTAAGTTTTTGTTTTAGAGATAACCATCATGAGTTTGGAGGAAATGTGTACTGAAATTATTTGTCTAAAAATTAAATCAGTTACAGACTTTTTATTGAATTCACCATTACCTAAAAATTTAACTCTCAATATTATTAAAAAATATGGTTATTTTAAATGGAAGAGTTTTGTACAACATCTTAATATCGATGATTATAATGATGATGATGATGAAGATGAAGATTCCAACATTCCTAGTGAATTCAACATTCTTGCTGACATGTTATACCTACGTGATATTCCCTCAGCATTAGCACGAAATGCTATAATTGCTCATCGCAATTGGGAGACGGTATATTCAGAAATGAAATATTGTGTGTGGTTTAACCGATACAAAGTAATTTCACTAAATTTATATTTATGTCAATCATGCTATAAAAGTCTTTTGTTTTTGATACAGTTGAAAAACTTGAATTTCACTTTACACACAATTAGAGATCATTTTCATGGTTATTACTATACTAAACAATTGCATAAAATATATCAGTCGAAGAATATGTGGTGTCAAAATCAGTTCACAACACTGCTGTTTGGGCTTAAGGAAAGATATGAATGTGATATGGATTTACATCCTTCTCATGGATTGAATTCACCTATACCCGCTGATGGGAGGTTTAGTAGATTTCTTGACGATTATGAGATTGACAGAGATGATGATATATCATAATTATTTATAAAATTTAACTGAAAGTGGTATTAATGGAAATTTTAAAACTTTGTAATTTTATAACTTTGTAAATTTATATCTTTGTAATTTATGTAATAAAAAACATAGTATATTAAACAGATTTTATTTGCATCAAACATGTATTTGTTCAATAGTTAAGTTACATAAATGACATCTTGACTGTGATGTAGGTGGTCCATCGATGTGAGTTTGCCAGTCAGGACGATTGTAATGTATGAAACAAGGCAGTTGGATTTGTAAATCAAAATTGTCTCGATATGCTCTTGGTAATTTATACCATGCATATAATAACTCAACTGGTTGCGCCTTTTGAATCAAATAATCCAATGGAAACTTCTCAAGTTCTTCTTCATTAAACTGATATAATCGTCGCTTGTATAGCCAATGATCCTTCATTGGACAAATACAATCTTCTAGATGATAATGTTGTTGCTGTTGATTATACATGGTTTTATTTTAAAAATTCACTTTTGAAGTTTATCAATATACTGTTTAGATTCAACGATTTTCTAACGTTTATAATCTTTATTTTAGAGTGTGGTGATACAATTTTTTCCATTTCTCGAGTGCATGATGTAATTTTTAGAATAAATGGGATTTTTTTTTTCAGATATTTTTTCAACCAGAAAATATCTTTAAATTATTCTAATAGCGATAGTATATTGTAGTAATAGTGGTAGTAGTAGTAGAATCATTCACAAAGACTACATATATGAATCAATTGCAAGATAATGATGTATTTTTGGGAGAACGTCAATTGTCTCTAAATAAATATAAAACAAAATATGTAAAAGTTGGTTTATCCCCTTATTTAAATTACGATCCATGTGTTGGGATATTTGGAACCAAAAATACCTATTTTATATTCAGTCCGCAAGAATGGAACATTTTTTTATCATGTAGAAATGATATTGATGACTTTTTATTTAGATCAACAAACAACAAGAATATTATGGAACCGTTAGATATGGGTGAATTTGATTTGATATTTAAACGAATATCATTCGGGAATGTGGTGAAAATTTATAGGGGTGATTCTTGTATTTATCTAAGAGCTGATACTACTTCAATGTTATGGAAAATGTTACCACTCATTGAAAATAGATTAACAGACTTGAAAAATTTACAATTTGCTAGTTCATTGAAAATTTTACAAATGGGAATAAAAGATTCCACCAATCCAGTAACTACAGCTTTGAATATAATTGAACCCATAAAACATTTAAATAACGAGACATACGCTATCGCATTAGAATTAATATATAGATATCCTCAGTTACTTAAAGATGAAGATTTACAGCTATGAAATATGAAGAATAGACAGCATACAATAGAAGTGAAGAAAACTATTCACTTTGATGAAACAAGAAACAAAATTCATTTATTAGTAACTTGGAAATATGCATATCAACAAGCGAGACAAGGATCATCATGGATCATTGCCGCATGTGACCGACTACGGTTTATGCAACGAATTATTAAAATTTCCCAAATTATAGATCCAATATTAGATGAAAAACATAGATGTAAGGTTTATGATAAAATTAAGAGTATAATTAATTAAAATGTGTAAATAAATTGTCGATCAGTTTATATAATTTTATTTAACATTAAAAATAATAATTTTAAACAATGTTATTTTTATTTATCCACGATTTAGAATCCATTCCAAGCCATTTTACTAATAGCCGATTACCTTTTCGTTTCAAGACCCTCTCTATTAGATACACATCAGGATATTTAACTTTTTGCAATTCCTCCCTGTAAAATCCTCCTTGTATTTCTTCGTTCTTATCATCTTCCAGTATGTAAGTTGTTGGATTGGTTAGTTTCACTTTCTTTATTTTGAAAACTTCGGCAGTCCAATTTGGAGTATATCCCTTCTTAAAGACATGTCGATACTTGCTAATTCGAACAAAATCTCCTTTTTTAAAATTTGATAATCTTGGATCAATAGTTTTTAGGTGATTATATGCAGTAATATACTTTGCATTTTTCTCATTTATTTCACTAGGAATGGCACCTGTAGTAGAATGTCTTGTATTATTATATTTCGCGACAATATTAGGTAGAATCGTTAACCATTTGTAAGATCCTTGCATGCTAAACTGTTTCCATAGCATAGTTTTTAGAGTACGAATTACTCGTTCTGCTATACTTGCTTTTAAATTGGAGAATGTGCTGTAATGGTTAATACCATATTTTTTCATGAGCTCTTGAAAATTCTTATTATAAAATTCAGTTCCGTTGTCGGTTTGAAGATTTTTAGGTGGAACATTCATTTGGTCTAAGATATGCTTCATAGCTAATGTGATTTCTTTACCCGTTTTTCTTTTAATCGCCTCGGCCCACACATATTTACTGAAAGCATTAATTACAACGAGGATGTAATTGTATCCTCTATTAGTTTTCGAAAAAGGAGCAAGAATGGCTAGATCAGCCTGAATCAGATCATTAAGTCCTTTAATTACAACATGTCTTCTTCTATAATTGATTCTTGCCGGTTTATGAAGTTCACGTACAACTTGAGCTTTACTCATTTTTTACTACTGGACACTGCACTAAAAATTCAATGCAAATAGAAGAAGGTGTACCGAATTTAAATAGGATTTTATCACCTCGCCTTAAACTATTACCACCAATTTCATGGAATTTGAACAATTTACCATTAACTAAAACCTCTCCGTCTGCAGAATAATGTCGAACACTTTCAATTTTAGCATCGTAGGGGAAAACAAAAATTGTACCTGCATTGTCCAACACATAATAATCTTTATTTAAATTAGTTTTCTTTTTACCTTTCAATCTAATAATGTTTTTAACGTGATAATCAAATGAGTCACAAATATAAAATTGCGCATTTAGTTTTGGAACTGACTGAGACGACGACGACGACGACGACGATGACGATGATGATGGTTGTAAATAGTGTTGATTAAATCTATTGAGAGGCATTGTTGGAATGGTGTATGTACTATTAAAAGTACTATATTTATAATAACGTAGAGCTAGAGCTCACCCACCTTGAAGAGGACATTCTATTACAAATTCAATATATGGATATTTCTCATCACCTATAAAAATAGAAATCTTCTCACCCTTCGTTATAGATTGCTGGTTGAGAACGCTTAAATTTTGAATCTTATTGTGATAAAGTATTTTTGCTTCAATTTTTGGTGGTGGTGGTGATGTGTTGCTATTAATATTTACAACTTTTCCACTTACTGGAAAAGTATATTCAGTATTATTATTATTATTTAATACATAGTTTAATTTACTAACTTTTTTGTCTATATGTCCACTAATATTAATAATTACTAAACTTCGAATGTCTGCAGGTTGACAAATATAAAATGGTGGTTGTAGTGATGGTAGTAGTACCTCATCATCGTCATCATCATCCTTATTATTTGAACGTGTAGAAGTGAGATAATGTTGGTTAAACTTGTTTAACGGCATAGCTACTACTATTAAGAATGTAAGTGACGTTATCTATTTTATGCTATTATACCACCTTCCCTTAGTTCTTCAACAATAGACACTATTTCATTTTGGTGAGCATTATTACCAGCTTGTTTTGAAGCTACAAGTAAGCGTAATCTATCAATCAATTCATTGAAATCATCAAAATATTTATAATCGATGGGATTTTGGGAATATCGCATCATTGTTAAACCTTTCCCACCCTTCAGTTTTGCTGCTATTTGTCTTGTAGTCATAGTGGGAACTGAAAAGGCTCGTTCTCTTTGTGCAACAAGAGGAATTCCTAGGAAAGGTTGAATAGCGTTAGTGAATTTATTTTTTAATTTTGCGGGAATTCTCCGTTTTGGTAATTTTCTATTATTTTTTGTGTATAGGGCATTCGTTCTCTGTAAAATGTCAACATATTCCTTAGCATTATTTTTGGTAAAAATGTGTGGGTCTGTTTTGAATAACAGTTCATACAGACCTGGAGTACCCTTGTAGGTGATACCTTGTATTTTTAAATCAGGTCCGATAAAGTCAATTGGAGAATCACCAATAGAGAATTTTTCTAGCTGCAAATCATGATAGACTCCAAGAGTATTATCAAATTGTCCTTCAATGTCAGCAATACCTTCCCTTATGTACACTCTAGGTAAGGGATTTTCAAACTGTTCGTAATATAGTTGGATACCTTGGTCGGTGGTCATTCGACCGAGGTCACGGATACTTTCATCCATAAATCTACTAATATTTTCATCACTACTGTACCCTAAAGTTTTATTTGGCTCAAACGCATCATCATTATCGTCATTTGTATAAGAGCTGAAAATATCCTCTTTGGGGGGTGAATCGAAAGCAAGTGCATAATCGGAAGGCTTTGGTTGATATTTTGAACTTGATAGATTCAGGCGGGATTCTTTTTTTGGTGATATTGATGGTTCTTGTTTAATCAATTCTTGTTTCTCGATAGTTGATATTAGTTGTTTTAGCGGTTGAGTAATGGGCTCATAGGTTTGTTCCAGTCGTGTTTGAGATTGGTTTATGTTTCGCTTCAAACTTTTATACTTTTTTCGAAGCGCTTGTCTAGCTTTGACCAGTCGTTGAGTTAGTTTAGGATTCATGCTGGGTTTGAAATTGACCATATATACTTTTCTCCTTATATATGAATGTATCCATCAAATCCTTTTCTATAACGACCACCAGATGCTATTTCAGAATCTTTATCGATAGTGAGAAACCCAAACTTTTCCCCCCAACAGTATGAACAAATGTCTTTAAATTTTTGAAATGACATGTCAATATTAACATGATCATCATAGATGTGTCTTAAGTTGGTGAAATCTTGTTGAAAAATTATCAGGAGATTGGCATTATCTCGAATTAATTGTTTTGGTATAGCCGAATAAGTTTGACTTAAGTAAAAACAATCTGTAGATTTATGTCGACCAAAACAAAAGTAACTTTGAATGGGTTTTTGATCGCAGGAAGCCACTACATCATCAAATATAATAATTGAATTGATCTTTATGGCATCTGGAGTAATTATATCATCAGAATTGTTGAATTCCTCATATCCAATCTCTTTCATGGGTTGAATTAAATTACGTAAATAAGCATATTTTGGTTGATGTAAACTCTTGGAATATATGTATAAATTTTCAAATCTTAAACCATTAGGATGATCTATTAAGGATAACATAGCATTAGTTTTACCACAACCACTGGGACCGATGATTAATGCTCGTTTAGAATCTCCACCAAATAAATATCCATGTTTACCTGCAGTACGTTGTTGTTCACAGCTCAAATCATAATTTTTAACAGGTAAAGCTATAAAATGTTTTGCAATCTTCATCTTATATAAATAGTTAACAACACTGAGAGTATTTATAGGGTGATCAGAGTATATATAGATATATAAAGAGAATTATGGTTAAACGTAAACAGTTACAATCACATCGTCGTCATCGTCATCATCATCACAAAGGTGGAGATTTAGTTTCGTTAATTAATAAACTACCATTTGAACTTCATTTACCTGGTGGATACGAATATTGTGGACCAAACACAAAACTAGAACAAAGACTACAACGAAATGATAAGGGAATTAATCTTTTAGATCAAGCTTGTAAGGAACACGATATAGCATACGCAAAAAATAAAAATCTACAGGAAAGACATAAAGCAGATCAGGTATTGGAGGATAAAGCTTGGAAGCGAGTTAAATCCCAGGACGCTACATTAGGTGAAAAAGTAGCTTCATTGTTTGTTACTGCAGTCATGAAAGGAAAACGTAAACTTGGTATGGGTGTAGGAATTAAAAAAAGTCGTTCTCGTCGTGGTGGTAATTTACTTCAGAAAAAACCTAAAAAACGTATAATTCAAACACCGACGAGAATAGGTGGATTTTTACCATTAATATTACCACTGTTAGGTGCATTAGGAGCTCTAGGAGGTGGAGCAGCTGGAATTGCAAAGGCAGTAAATGATGCAAAGTATAACAATCAACAATTAACTGAACAAAAACGACATGATATGGCTATGGAATTGAAACAGGGAAAAGGTTTGAAAAAAAAACATCAAAAAAAGCCAAGAAGACAACTAAGACATAAAGGAAAAGGTCTTTATCCAAGACCATACAAAGGAGAAGGAACAACAAAAAACTGAAATTGCCCCATCGTGGGCTTACCGATAAAGATCTGTGGAAATATGTTAAAATATTGAAAATACCTTTTTTTAGGGGAGTTTTCATGAGAGATAATTTACCAAAGAAAATTCATAAACATGAATGTGGTATTTTGAATATAGATACAGTTAGAGGAGACGGAACACATTGGACATCATACATAAAATCAGACAAGGAAATTATTTACTTTGATAGTTATGGAAATTTACCTCCACCAATGGAACTGATCAAGTATTTTCATAGTAACGGTCCAGTATATATAACATACAATTATGATAGACTACAGAACAATTCGTATAGTTGTGGTCATCACTCACTTCAATTCATACATAAATATTTCAATCATAATATTTAAACTTATTGTACACTTATTTAGTTGAAATGTCATTTTCTGTTACACTTAGTGGTGCATCATCTATTCTTAATTATAATTTCAATCCTCCCATTTACTTGGATGATAAATATGACTATGAAGTTGGTTTAGTTAATTTCAAGTTTCAATACAATACCAAATATTGGTGAAACTAACAATAGATTTATTTTTGGAGGTCCTACTATATATTATACAATAATTATACCTAAAGGTGCTTATGAACTTAATGAAATAATTCAATATATTAAACAACACATGCTTATAGTAGCATCAGATTCAACAATTGACATAGTCCCAAATCTAAACACATCTCACGTATCAATTTCTAGTAATAAGACAATTTCATTCTTAACTGATGACTCAATTGGTAAAGTATTTGGATTTGAAAAAGTTTTGTTAACTCCCAATGTGACACACACCTCTACAAAACCTATAAATATTTTACAAGTTAATTCTATTGGAATAGATTGTGACATTGCTGTTGGATCATATCTCAATGGACATCCTGTTCACATTATCCATCAATTTTTTCCTACTGTTCCTAGTGGCTATAAAATAGTTGAATCTCCTCAAAATATCTTGTATTATCCTGTAAGTGTTAAAACAATTAACAACATAACAGTAAAAATTATTGATCAGAGTGGTAACGTTATAAATTTTCAAGACGAGGAGATTACTATTACTTTACATATTCGACAACAAAAATGGTCTTAAAATTTTCCCATCCATATGCTGAAAAAAACTATAAAAGATTGATGAGTAAACCGTCTACAATTAGTTTGTGTGAAAGAATAGACGTCATAACGCCTAAAAATAAACGTTTTTTAAAATCACTCGGTTTTAAGTTATTAATATAAATGGATATATTACAAGTCACTCATGAGCCCTTCAATGACATGGCTGTGGAGGATTATGAATATCACACATACCAACCATATATTACCGGAAAGTTGAATTATAATGATGAGATTCGTATTGTAGTGCAAGATTTAGATTGTATAACATATCCGGCTGACAGTTATCTTGAGATTACGGGGAAAATTTTAACTGAAACCAACACAGTACCTACAAAATTGAAATTCATTAATAATGCAATAGCTTTTTTATTCCGCGAAATTCGATATGAACTGAACGGTGTTGTAGTTGATTCAGTAAGAGATATTGGCCTTGTTTCAACAATGAAAAATTATTTATCTTATAATTCAAATGAAAGTATTTTTCTAAATAACTCTGGATGGTTTCCTAAGGAGGACGTCAAGTTGTCAGACAAACATGGAAATTTTAACGTGTGTATACCCTTGAAATTATGGTTAGGATTCTTTGAAGATTTCAATAAAATAATCTTAAACATGAAACAAGAGCTAATATTGGTGAGATCTAGTGATGATAGAGACTCAGTCACACATACAGATGAAACGGAAAAACCTAAAATTGAATTAACTCACATCAGTTGGAGAATTCCTCACGTGAAACCGAACATAAAACATGAATTACATCTAAACAAAATTATTCAAAGTAACAAGGAACTACCAATAAAATTCAGATCTTGGCAATTGATTGAGTATCCCAGCTTACCGAAAACGTCTCGCCACACTTGGGCTGTAAAAACTAGTACAAAAGTAGAGACACCTAGACACATTGTAATTGGATTTCAAAATAATGCTAGGGGTAACATAAAAGAAAATATGAGTCAATTTAAACATCTGAATTTGAAAAATATTAAGGTATTTCTCAATTCTGAGAAGTATCCATACAATGATTTACTTTTAGATTTTACAAACAATAGTTTTGCTACGTTATATAAAATGTTTGCTGATTTTCAAACTTCTTATTACAGCCGTTCGAACAGTGAACCTATTTTCACACCCGACGAATTTAGAGATACAGCTCCCTTAATTCATATAGATTGCTCAAGGCAGAAGGAACTAATACAGTCTGGATCTGTAGTTCTTCGTATAGAATTTGAGTTAAATGCTCCCATTACGAGTGATATTTCTGCATATTGTTTGATCTTTCATGAAAAACAATTTTCCTATAATCCATTAACTAAAATTGTTAAGCAATACTGATGTGGAAAAAACATTTCATAGCGCGCATGATTGACATGCAATATAAAAGTAGGGTTACTGCATATTCTTCATTAAATATGAATACCCATGAGTATCAAATTGCTCTTAGTCAGTTTCTTTTTAAATTAATACGTCTTAAACGTGACATAAAATATTATGAACAATATAAAGGTGCGGTAACTAAATTGCAACAATTACAAATATGAAAGTTGTTTTAGATGTTCAAGGTTTTAAGATTGAAAATAATAAGTTCATCGTTAAAGAGTTTGCAGCTTATGATGGTCATCAAGTATGTCACTATATTTTCAAATCACCATTTCCTCTACATATGTTACCTCCAGACTTACATAGACAAGCAACTTGGTTAATGAAAAATCATCATGGAATCGATTGGAATATTGGTTATACACATTTACACAAATTCAAAAATATCGTAAAAGACATTACTGAAAATGCTGACATGGTTTTCGTGAAAGGAAAAGAAAAAACTAATTTCATTCAAAAATATTCCACCGCACCTGTATATGAATTAGATGAAAATCCACCATTAGCAGCCTCGACACCAAAATGTTTTTATCATAAGATTAATCCATCTATTTGCGCTTTAAAAAATGCTTATACTTTATATGAACATTTTATAATGGATGAAAAATAAAAGAATATTATTTAATTAACTTGTTTTATTTACTACAAACTGTTGAGTAAAACTTATATTGTGTAAATACTCTTACCATTTTAAGTAAGTTATATATAACAATTATAATTAATAAAATCAATACTATATATGTTAAAATGTACAATTTATCAACTTTTTCACTTATGTTTGTCTTGTCCATAGAAATATCATCTATAATCACATTCTGCCATTGGGTTTGATCACCTTCGGAATTGTCATTAAATATTATTTTTAATTTGTAACTAAAATATGATAAATTCGTTTCTGGAATTTCAATATGGTATACAGAGAGGTGACCATTATTTGTTTTTGTTATACTTAACAAACTCCATGTTGTTCGATTACAGTCTTCCCTTATATTTTTCATATCAAAACATATTGCAACATGTTTTACATTCTCTGGTACATTTGTGTACAGCATATTATTTGAAACAGCAACCAAAATAATAAAGTTTAAATTTAAGGAAGTCATTCTTTTTAGATTTATGTTACCTTCTTCTTATTCTGAGGATGTTGTAAGACTGACGGTTTTATAATTATTTTCTTCTAATATTCGAATCTCGTTGTCGTGGAGGTAAAAAATATCTGCAATATATCTCCCTTTCATCTAATGGGTCTAATTCATAAAACCAATTATTATCTATATATTCAGGAAATTTTCTCAGTGGTCTTGTTTGATTACATTCAGCCGTACACAAACCAATTATTAATTTTTGTTTACAACTCCAAATTTTTTCAAGTTTAAAAGTTTTACGTAACACTTTTCTACAAACTAAACAAACTATTGTTTCAAAAATTCTACACTTAGGTGGATCAAATAGATTATTCATTCTGCAAACTATTATACTAACAATTTTTTCAACAGTATGTTTACAATTTTAATGATTTCCTTCACTACTTACATACACTTAAAAATAACGTAAATTACTATATCACTCTAAAACCAATACAATATTAATTATATGAATTCAAGATGAAGATCCAAAACCATTTTCACCTCTCTCTGTAAAACTTAAATTATCCACCTCTTCAATAATCGGAATAGAACATTTTTCACAAATAAGCTGGGCGACTTTGTCTCCTCTCCCAAGTTTAACTATGTTTGTTGATGAATTATATAATAATATTTTAATTGTACCTCTATAATCAGCATCAATTACACCTGCAAACACTTCTATTCCATTTTTAAGTGCTATGCCAGATCGTGGTGCTATCCTTCCATAAACTCCCTGTGGTAGTTCTAATTTTAACCCACTATCCACCAGGAATCTTTCTCTTGAACCTATAGTAAAATTTATAGGTGTTTGTAAATCACATCCCGCAGATTGCGATGTAGCTCTTGTTGGAATAAAAGCGTTTGGACTTGTTCTCAACACTTTTAAAACCTTAAATATTTGAAAATTAATAAAAAATAAATAAAACGAAATTTCAATCTTACCGCATTTTCTGGTTTCGTCCTATTCATGTTCTTCTTACGTTTTCAGGTAGTGATACTTTATTAGAAACAAACAGCCTCCTATCGGTATACATATATACAGATTTAAGATTTTTTTTAATAATAAACTATCTAAAATGACCTTAATAATAATTGCATACTTTGCACTATTATGTAAGACTCCCGACTGCATTAGTTGCCTCTGGCGGATTTTTAATAACAGGATGGCCATAGCAAAGTATTATACACTATCCCATTGAAAATATATTCATTGCGTATATAATTTATGCAATATAGCCTTGGGCGGGCTTGTTTCCTATACTTTGTACACACACACAGTGCATTCCATTATATTTATGCACTTATACAGGATGGTTCTACCAAAATATGGGGATTTAGCATATACTGAGTGTTAAATAACTTAGAAGGAACATTGTTTAACTACTAGTAAATTATTACTATTATTTTTTATTATTTTTTTAATTATTGTTTCGTAGGACTAACCTTGATCTTGTTGAAACAAAAATTGAGCACGATCATTCCTACTGCAGTGAGATAACAGTAACAGAAAATTCTTCTGTTGAATCTGTTGATGCTGATATCACGGAATCATTTATTGATGCAGGGTAAGTTGAGTCAATTTAATGGGCAGGTTTCATTTCACATGCACCCAAAATTGAAAGTATACAGAGTATTCTACTTCAACGAGAACAACATTCATATTTTGGTAATATTAACTGAATCAATTCGTTAGAGGAAACTGTAAGTTTTAGGTAGGTGGTGAGGAAAAGAACGAATTGTTTTATTTAGTTTTAACCGAAATATTCATGTGGTTCCAAGACACAATATAATAATGTTTTTTAGAAGCTTGGTAGCAGATGTTACCACAGTTGGTGTGAATGTTCCAGTCAGTGAAGTTATTGATGAGTCAATTTGTCTTGATGAATTCTCATTTATTTCCAAAGATGAATATGAAAGGTAATTAATTTTATTATATATTATGTACCTTGCATACAATAATATATATATATTTATTAACTCTGATTATAATTGTGGTTTTTTTAGAGAAATATCTATTTTTAAAGTACACACTTTATTTTGTTAAGCCTTCTTTGCACTTCGTAAACTTCATCAAAATTTGTGATTAAAAAATAATATCAAAAATCTTCATTATTTAAGAAAATACAAAATTTAAACGTGTTTTTTCTTAAATTATTCTGTATTTTCTTGACTTGATATTATTTTTGAATCACAAATTTTGCTCTGATGAAGTGCAACGAAAGCTTAACAAAATAAAGTGTGTACTTTAAAAATAGATATTTCTCTAAAAAAACCACAATTATAATCAAAGTTATTATATGATTAGAGATGAACAATACAATTTATATATTTATTTATAGTATAACACAACATGAAATACCTGTTGAACATATGGCAGCCCCACAGAATACTGTGGCCTCTGGTAATAGGATTGTGGATCTTCAACACGTTTTGAGTTGGTCCATGAAGTTGCAGCTCGATCATTCAAAAAAATGTTCAGTGGGACAACTGACTTTAATAGATGAAGAACATTCGGGGCTGTTTAGCATTTTAACTTTCAAATGTGATTTTTGTGGGTATGAAACCAAACAATCAACCCACAAATATGAGAAAAACGAACAAGCATCCTTATCTCAAATAAATGTGAGTGCTGTTTGGTCCACAATATCCACTGGAAGTTCCTATTCAACTCTTAAAGAGAAATTGTCTATTATGAATATAACACCAATGACCTACAGTTTATTTCAAAAAATAGAAAATTATTTAAGTGATGCCTGGGAGAAAAATCTAGGGAAGTGCATTGAAATTGCTGGAAAGGAAGAACATGAAATTGCTTTCAATAATGGACAAATTGATAAAGATGGTATTGTTTGGACGACTATATATGCAGATGGTGGTTGGAGTCATCGCTCATTTGGACACAGTTACAATGCTTCTTCTGGTGTGGTTAGTAGCTCAACAATATTTATTTATTTTATTTTATATAATTCGTTTATTATTAAAATTTCATTTTCAGGCAGTTATTATAGGAAAAGCTACAGGCAAAATTTTATTTCTGGGAGTAAGAAATAAATACTGTTGTGTTTGTGCACGAGCTGAACATAACAATGAAAGTCCCTCAGAACATGTTTGCTTCAAAAATTGGTCTGGCTCTTCAGGCGCTATGGAAGCAGATATTATTGTCGAGGGATTTAAAACAAGTATATCAATGCATAATCTAAAATATTTGAAATTTGTTGGTGATGGTGATTCTTCAGTTTATGCAAAGATAAGAAAAGAAGTGTCTTATGGAAGTGATGTTGAAAAAATTCACTGTACCAATCATGCAGTGAAGAACTATGGAAAGGCACTGTACAAAATCAAAGCTGACACCACCATTGATTCAAAAGGACGAAAACTGCTAACAACTAAAGTAATAAAAAACTTGGAAGAAATTGCCATGCTTGTTCTATACATAAACGCCCATGGTGTAGTTGCATCATTAAAAACAGACTTGGCGAATGGACCTAATCATGTGTTTGGGCATCATGCTAGTTGTAAAGCTAGTTATTGCAATAATGTTGGGGAAGTAGAGAACAGTCAAATTGAGTTGTTGGAAATGACGGGCATCTATTACCCCATAATTAGTAAGTCATAATTTGTTTCATTTGAATTTACTATTTTCAAACCAATTGTCATCTAGGTGCTCTGGACAGGTTAATTTTCAAAGGCAATCAATTGATTGACAATGAGACCAACAATCGAGCGGAGATGTTTATGTCCATACTATGTAGGTTCAATGCGGGGAAAAGGCTGAACTTGACACAAAGAGGATCGTTTGCAACACGTGCCAATCTAACTGGACTTCTATATAATGGTGGTATTGCTTGGCAAGCGGAATCATGGAAGACCATCATGAATAGAAGTCCTGGTAAACATTTTAAAGCCTTTATTGATGAAAAGGAAAGGAGCCATGAATTAGAATGCAAGGAGAAATATTGAATTTCCTGCATCTAGGCCTAAGAAAATTTCTTATAAAAATACCCTGACCCCCAAACAAGAGACCACAAGTCAAGATTATGGCGAGAAAGCAGAAGTAACAACATTAAGTGATGATAACCAGAATACTGCGTAGATTTCAGGTAGTATGAGTTGTATATGTATGTAGTTCATATTATTGATGCTTTATACTCTATAGGTTTCCCAAGAAGAGGCTGAAAGAATAGATGGGAGTTCAAAAGGACAAT
The DNA here is from genome assembly GCA_947563755.1 of Lochmaea crataegi. Taxonomy (NCBI): domain Eukaryota; kingdom Metazoa; phylum Arthropoda; class Insecta; order Coleoptera; family Chrysomelidae; genus Lochmaea; species Lochmaea crataegi. Next base: position 51,462,506 of record OX387427.1, on the reverse strand, counting down.
GGGATAATCCTTTTTTTAGATCAGTCCGGAAAGATCGCATAACAGCTTCTTTTTTTGGAGAAGTGTGTAGAAGAAGGTCAAAAACAAAATGCCACAATTTAGTGAGGAAGCTTTTATATCCTCATAACTTTAGCACAGAAGCAACCGAGTATGGCAAAATTAAAGAGAAAGCTGCTATAGAAATATTCAAAAAAAGTCGTCCAAGCTGTACCGTTACTGAATCTGGCTTTTTCGTCGATGTTGAAAACGGTTATCTTGGCGCTTCACCTGATGGTAAGTATTTTATGGTAACAAAAATCCGTTACAATGTTATTTTGTGTAGGCTTACTTGGAAATAATGCAATAATTGAGGTGAAGTGTCTTCATAAAGTCCACAAGGCTGGCATAAGCTTGATGAATGCTGTACAAAAATATAAGACATTATGTGTTGAATTAAATGAGAACAATCAAATTGTTTTGAAACGTACACATCGTTACTTTTACCAAGTATGTATAGAGGGAAGTAATGTATTTAGGTAGGAACTTATACTTGTTTTTTATTCAGGTGCAAGGGCAATTGAATATTGCGAAAAAAGAAATGTGCTTCTTTATCATTTATGTTAATGATAAAGAAGATCTTCATGTCGAAGTTATTCTCAGAGATGAACGCTTTTGGAGAGAGAATATGTTACCAAAGCTTAAAAGTTTTTACTTTGATAAGGTCCTCACGGAAATAGTTCTCCCCAAGGGTTTAGAAGCTCTTGAATAAAAATTTATGGCAGGATTTTTTTACTTTTAACTTATAAATACAGATTAAATTTGTGTATATTTTTATAGTTTGAAAGTTCCTTATTTGTTAGAATGTAATAATATTAATTTGTTTCTGTATATTTTCAAAATTATAAATACATCCAATACAATTAAATGTCTTTATATTTATTACCTTAGGACATATCACAAAACAAAGATATGGACAAGTTTACAATAAATGATAAACGTATGTAAATATCCAAAAATATTAAGTTGTACATAACATTGCATTGTACTAGTCCTTCTGCATTAAAAATAGGAAATTTATTGGTATTATACAATAATCTATAATTTACAATGTAATTCAGTTGGTTGTCAGACAGACTTTTGCACTCTTATAAACACTACAATACGATGGCATTTTAGATAATTTCAAGAACTTACTACTATTAAAGTCAAACTATCATCCGTTATTTACCAGAAAACAATAAAAACTAAATAGAATATGACACTAGATAAGCTACATGAGAACCCACAGCAGTATAGCTTTAACATTATGACGTCACAACTATGGTGAGCAATCGTGGCGCGTTCATAGACACGTGATTTCTTTTCAAATTTTATCGATTTTTAAATATTTATAATTAATTGAAAAAAAAAATTTAAAGTTTTTTGCATTAAATATCAATATTATTAATAATAAAGTTTTAAAATACATTAGACAATTCAATCATTTTTTTAAATTCCCAATTATTCTCCAGACTTTTGAAAACGACTAAATATCTTGAGTAGAAGACCAAGGTTTGTATTTGAAAAAACCCTTTCCTATTTTCCAATAAATCTCCCGCTTATCGATTAAAAAGGTATACAAGATCAACATCGCTTCCCGACCAACCGATGACACAGATCCACAGATTATAAAAGCACAGATCAAAGTGTAACTGTCTATAACAATACCAGAAAATAAGTGTCATAAAAATTTGAAGCTATTTTTCGCAAAAGCCGTGACTGTAAATATTTACCATATATTATGTCATGCGTAGAATTTGCAAAAAGCACCACCTAGCGAAATACGACCTAGATTTCATATACCGGGTGTCCATGTTTATTTTCCCTCATTTTAACTGCCCATAACTTCTAAACGGTTTGAGATAGAAATATGCGGTTTTCACTAAAATGTTCCAACAAGTTCCAACAAGTTTTGTTAAGTTTTTTTTAATCGTTTTGCCTACGTCACAACAAAAATGGCGGATGTTTGACAATTTTTTTGTTGACTTTGCTCAGTCACACGTTAACCAATTTTAAAAATAATTGCACTGAAGAATAGGTAAAGGTCGGTTCTTTCAAACTACAAAAAAATATACTGGGTGTTCCATTAACAAAAGTCACCGAAAAAATTGTCAAAGATCTGCCATTTTTGTTGTGACGTAGACAAAACGAATAAACAAAACTTGTGCTAAAATGAAACATTTTAGTGCAAACCGCATGTTTCTATCTCAAACCGTTTAGAAGTTATGGGCAGGTAAAATGGGGGAAAATAAAGATGGACACCCTGTATTATGTTGTTATATTTATTATCAAATTTATATCTTTGTATAAGCGCTTCTTTTCTCCATGTGTACCTCAGGTACATGGTAACCGCCTTTGCGTTTCTAAAACCAGTCATCTGTATCCTATACTGGAACAAAAACAGTGTTGCCAGCTACTACCGAAATTATTTACCAGATCTTAGCCTAAATGCTGAAAATTATATTAAAAAAGCAAAAACCATGACAAAACCCTTAATTTTCCTCAAAACTACAAAAATAAACAATATTCAACTGAATAAATGGATGTAAATAAATAAAATCACTTTTAAACATCTAGCTTAGCCTAATGTGATATATTATTGTAAATAGAAGATAATATGTGAGAACTTTGATTTTCCATATGAAAATGCTTTGAAGGCGATCATGTATAACAAATACTTCCGCTATTAAAAGTTAACAAGCCAATATTATTGCATCACACACACGTTGTACCAGTGTACATTTAGGTTATCAGAGTACCAAATCTGATACAATCGTCAGCTCTGGCAACACTGGATTGGAAAATTAGAGTCGTATATATCGGAAACTATATCCTCTCGATATATATCACTCGAATGATACTGATTCAGTCAGCGCCCTCTGAGACCAAGTCGGTTCAACCAAATAAGACTGATTTTTTAGCTACCATATTTAAATTACGGCGCCGATTACGCCGCTTTTATTTCATTCAATTCTAGATGAAATAACAATATTTTCGTTGCATTGTCACACATTTGTCTATAAAATAATGTTATAAAGGGTGTGTCAACTTTATTTCATTTCAACCTTCATTGCCCAAAATTGGGGATATTTGACAACGTCTGTGAAATTTATTATTAACAAGAAACCCATATAAACTATGATGCACACTACCTTAACACTTTGGCAATCGATATTACACCTTACGTCTCCACAAAAATCATTAATAAAAATTAACTGAATGAAAAACGTAAGCCATGTTTTTACGCTCATATTTTTGTTCAATAACGGGCCCTTAAGCAAATACATACTAGTTAGAAATCTTCTATGTAAGATGGCATTCGAATATTATCTGAACATCTACTTATAATATATATTAGCTGTTATCGCCATGTGTTTTGTATGTTAAATCCGAGTATTCGATCTTGCTTTGTTTACTTTGACAGGAGGGTATTGTGGTACTATCTATTGCTCAAATTTATTTGAATAATTTATAATATATATTTTATTTTTCTCTGTTATTGTTCACAAAGTCGAATTCTTTTTTGGATGACATTGACAATTGGCCGTGACAGTCGTGTCTTGGATAAACGCGTTCGTTCGTCATGGCGCTGAGTGTAGTCGTACTGGGGGTCAATTCTCGACATCGTTCGTTCGTTAAACGTATACGTTCGTGACGTCATGAGCGTAGATTTCTAGAAATTGCAATTCTCGGGGAACGAATCCATGAACTAATCGTTCCTAATCGTCGCTCAAATGTTCGATCGACAACGAGTGCTTTATATCATCCGCTCGTGGAATTACGCGAATAGTTTTGACCAGAGATACTGTCTTTTTTTTGGGTTATGTGTATGTGTGTATTGAAATTTATAGTTGTTTAATTGTGCATTGTGTTGAGAATGAACGTAGAAGATCTCTTGTTAGATAATATGAATAATATTGTGGGCGAAGCTGAAATTTTAGTGCAAGAACGTAATGAGAGACAATTTTATGAGACATTTAGGCTAAATCCATTTGATCATTTATCAGAAAATATGTTCATCCGTTTGTTTCGATTAAATAAACAATTGGTTCGAAATTTGATAGAACAGTTGAATCCTTTTCTCACTCCTCCTAGGAGACTTCATGATTTGGATGAGGAAACGAAGGTGAGACACTGAGCTTCCCAGAAGTAATAATATTGGGGATCTGATTTTTTTTATCAATATTATATAGGTACTGGTGGCACTGAAATTTTTTGCATCTGGATGTTATCAAGTGGGTATTGGTGCAAATGTTTGGGTAGGAGTCAGTCAATCTTCTGTGAGTAGGTGCATTGAAGAGGTTTCTGCTGCTCTCAATTCCGATGAAATTTTCAATGAACATGTCAAATTTCCTTCAACAATTAGAGAATGTGAATTTCTACGTGAAAAGTAAGTTCATTTATTGGTTGATTTAAATGATTTTATAATCATATACTATCCATAGTGTCATAGGTACCTATGCAGTATTTTTTGAATTATTGATTCTTTAGAGATTTTAATTGCAAATTACTGCAATAATTTTATATGTATTATTTTTCAAGAAAAAAATTATTGGCAGTCAAATTCTACTCAAATGGCTAATTGATAGAATTTTCCATATTATGGCACTGTATATAATGTTCAAAGATCCAACTCCATCATAAGATACTTTTATATATTTTCAGTTTCAATCAGAAATTTGGATTTCCTGGGGTTATAGGCGTAATTGATTGTACCCATGTAGCCATTGTACCCCCGTCTGAAGATAGAGAAGAACATCTGTATGTCAACAGAAAAAAATACCACTCATTAAATGTACAACTGGTAATAATTTACCTCCTATATATTCTCTGATTTTTTTATATATATGTATTATATATTTCAGATATGTAATAGTAATTTTAGGATCATGAATGTGAATGCTCGTTTTCCAGGAGCAACTCACGATGCATTCATTTGGAATCAATCTAGATGCCAAGATGTCCTTCGTAACCTTTATTTAAGAACAAGAAGATCTTTCTACTTACTAGGTAAAAATATGTAGGTTGGTTGTACAAATTGATAGAGTGAAGAAAATGACATGTTTCGCTACAACCTTGGAGTCGGTTGGAAATGAACTCATCAGCGAAACACATGTCATAGTAATGTAATCCTTCAGAGAAATGTTTTTTTTTGTCTATTTATATTCAAAATTGTATTTTAGGTGACTCCGGATATCAACTGAGACCCTGGCTTTTAACCCCATTTGATGGTAATCCAGAACCAGGTACACCTCAATTTGAGTTTAACCAACACCTGAAGCACACCCGTTGTTTGATTGAGAGGTGTAATGGGCTACTAAAGATGCGCTTCAGATGCTTATTGAAACATAGGGTGCTACATTACACACCAGAAAAAGCAGGAAAAATAATAAATGCTTGCATTGTGCTTCACAACATATGTGTTGAAAACAATATGCCTGAACCAGAACCAGAGTTAGGTGAAGATCTAGATTATGGAATGTATGTTATTGGTAATGAAAATATGGGAGGAGCTATGGCAAGAGTCAACCCTGAATTAGTGGAGGGAAGAAGAATTAGAAATTTAGTCATGAATCATTTTCAGAATTGAATTATTTGTTAATATTATTATAAATATACTTAACACTTTCTTTTTGTTTTTTATTTTTAAAGAAAACATAAATATTGTCACAGAGAGGCCATCCTAAACATTACCCAGTTTTGCAAACAAAATCAATAAATAATAGCAACAAAATAAATAAATTGTCTAAAAAAAAACAAAAACATTATACCACATACTTTACTACGAAGAAACCAAAAAGTTTTGCAGCTTCCAACCAAAATAAATATATAACAACAGAATACATTTCCTAAAAAAACTAAAATATAAAAAACATATCACATCTACTTTACTCATTGAACAACCCAAAAAGTTTTGCAATTTGCAAACAAAATCAATAAATAATAACAAAATAAATACATTTCCTAAAAAACATATATATAAAACAAAAACAAGCTAATACTGATAAATATACTATATAACACTAAACACTATTGAATTTTTTCAGAAGTACCCCTCCCCGAGTAACTCTTTGATATCTTTAATATCAGAAGCAATATTCTCATTTGCTGCCACATTTCTTTCCATAAGAATCAGTTTTTTCCTATAATAGTCTTTTTTTATTTGAACTTTCTCATATAAAAGTTCTATAGATTTATTATTTTGCTCCACAGCCTTATCCAAGCGCTGCGTAGCAACATTCCTTAATTTAGATTTTTTGTTTCCTGATGAATTAGATTGTTCTCGAGATTGTTTATCATGTGATATGTTATTTTGATAGCTGTGCTCTATCACAATATTTTCCAGAGGGTTGGTTTCATCCAGTTGGTTACTTGGGAAATCTGATTTTGAGGTATTTTCATTCTCTACCTCAATCTCTTGAACCTGTGATTCTACTATTTCTAAGCCTCTTATGGCAGTATCGCCAATTATTTCAGCGATTATCTCTTCTGCTGGAGAAAGATCCTGTATTGCAGGGCCACCTCCTGTTTTCGAAGAATGGGCATTCATCTGCGCCTTCTTAGTCTTCGTTCTTGACTGAATGTCATGCCAACTCTGAATAAAAAATACATTATAAGTTTATGAAATATACATCAAATGTTTTGTTTTATATACCTTCCTCCACTCTTTCCACTCTTTGTTTGCACCCGGGGTTGCATTTAAAATACTTGTTAGTTCATTCCACGTTCTTATGGAGTCTTGTTTAGTGTAATTTGCTGAGAATTTTTGTTTTATCAATTGAGGATGGGAGCGCATAAACTCAATTAAAATATTCTTTTGTTCCACCGACATTGGCTTATTTCTTTTATTTGTGTTCGACATATTCACAACTCAACTACAAAAAATCTGAAGAATCTTGGAGGTTAGAAAATATTCAAAACAAATTCGATCAAACAACACAGAACCAAGTATTCTTTGACAGAACGATACATTTTGCCACGATGCCAAGTTTATTCTTGCTTAGAAATGAGCGAATACTTTCGTTGGAACGAGTAGCTGGAGATATGCTCGAGAATTGACGTCGCTCGTACTATACGTTCAACTTTATTCGTTCACGAGCGTATCCGTTTAACGAACGAACGATCTCGAGAATTGACACCCTGGATGTTAGGCGATGCTCTGTGACTTAGAGTCCACAGACAACTTAGTTTGTCGCGTCGATGTTGGTATAGATAGAGCAATGCTCTGTGACTTGAAGAGTCCACAGACAACTTAGTTTGTCGCACTGATGTCGGCAGAGATAGAGCGTTTGCTCAGTGACTTTACGAGTCCAAAGAGAAATGTTGTCGCTCCGTTTTAGGGAACTGTTAGAGCGTTTGATCGATGCTACTCAGGAGTGTAGGCTGTTTTACTCGCGAATGCGTATTGACTTACATAGAGGGAAGAGTAGCACTTTATGACTTGATATGTGCGGAACACGCTCGGTGTAGTGAGCAGTGTAGTTCGGATGTATGTTTCGGGTAGGTTTCTCTATGGTAGTATTCTGTATTGAAGTTGAGGAAGTGTCAGTCACCCTTCTTTCCGGTGTATGCTACTTGATAGTTGGTTTCCAAAAGTGCATCGAACGAGAATCTGAATTTTGTTAATGACTGGGTAGTCATCCCCTGCTGGGATTTATAGGTTCTCGTTCTGAATGAGTTGTGGAATATACGGCTAGTATTTTGGTTCTACGGAAGTTCGTATTGTTGAAGAATTCCGTCCTGTTCTGGAAGCCGTTTTCACAAACCCTTACAGGGGATTTATTGCACTAAAACGATTCTAAGTATTTTCTCTACTTACTGATTTCGCATCACTATGTATTTATCACTATTTGAAGGAAATTGCCAAAGTTGAAGTTTTGAAATTGGAGGTGTGCCACATGTCGTTGTTGGTTCGTTATTTTTTGGTAGCCATCCAGTAAGGAAAATTTTGAGTATTGGACCCTTTTTGGAAAAGGTATGTCTCATAGATTTGTAGTATTTGTAGTTAAAACAGTTGGTGGTAAAATACTACCTGTTGTTTGTAAATTTTTGATTAAGACAGTCTATTCTGTTACCCTGTGTATATTTTGTTTTCTTTGCCCGCTTTAGTCTAACGAATACTATAATTCGTGGGTGGTTCTTCGAACCTACCCTGCCTATGACCAAAAACAGTTTATTTTAGCTGCTTATCGCATTCTTATTATTTGATTTAAATTCAGTGTAGTATACAAGTATACTGTTGCTGACACTGTTGATTGTAAGTTGGCCTTATGACTACTTTGTGGGTTTGATTAAGTTAATTTGGGGTTGATTTTGATTTGTACGTTACTTGTAAATTCTTATAAATTAGCTTCTGGCTTAGGCCGAGACAAGCTCAACTTGTTGAGGTGTTGGATTTGTTCCTGTATAGGCTCAGTTTTTAGCTGACACCTGTTTTAATTTTTAAAGGTTCACCTGTGGGGCCAGATACACATTTCACCTGTGGGGCCAGATACACACTTCACCTGTGGGGCCAGATACACACTTCACCTGTGCGGCCAGATACACACTTCACCTGTGGGACCAGATACACACTTCACCTGTGGGGCCAGATACACACTTCACCTGTGGGGCCAGATACACACCTCACCTGTGGGGCCAGGGTATACTTACCACCCTCCAGATACACACTTCAAGACATTTGGAGTCTACCTGGTGGATAGATAATTATGTCTTCTGCAGTTTGCTGCTACTTTTCAACAACTTCTTGAAGAAGACCAAATTGAGGGTAACCCGGTATCGGGGGTTTTTCTAAGTTATTTACTTATTTTTATTTTAGGCTTTACGCCAACATGTATATACAGTAGTTAGGTAGTTCCTTGCTGATTTATTTTATTATGCAATTGTAATGGTGGAAATTAATATTTTGCGGTAAATTTTCACAATCTAATTTTCATAATTTAATCACTTGCGCATGCGTCTCTGCCTTGACTACGGTGTCGCCTTGTATGGAATTGTTTTTTTTTATAAACTTTACACTACTTTTCAGGTAACATATAATTGATAAGTTTGTATTTAATCTGTATTGGTACACTCGAACAGCCATATTAATTTCCCACTACGTAGGTCAATTAACTTTAGTATAGATGTTTTGGAATTTTATTGTCAAGACTTTTGAGGTGTAACAGATGTTCACGCTATTTTTTTTAAGTGGGTTATAATTGTAGTAAAACACCCCTTAAGGGTATTAAATGTTTTTCATTTAGCTATTATAAGGAACATAAGCTGAGGTTTGCCTTTTATTTTCATCCCTTGTTTTACTGGGTTATCGGGGGAAATTAGTTGCGCTAGGCCAAAGTGGAAAACTCAGTTGGCGCCCACACAAGTTGTCTATTATTTTGTCCGGAAGATCAATAAGAGGGATCCACCCCTACCTCCGTTCTGAGCGATGTCGAAGGCATAAGGTTGTCACCGGAGCAACTGAAACTTATGTAACCGAGTAGACAAATTAACTTATAATATTGCACCTGTTTTTTTTCCAATTATCATTTAAATTTTATAACTTAATTCTTATTTGGGCTTGAGCTCAATTTTTAAGGTTACAACGGCATCGAAAAATTCAGCCTTGTAATGAATATCAAACGATTTAAAATTCTGATGCGGTGTCTTCGTATTGATGATCGAGACACAAGGGAAGAAAGAAAAAAAATCGATCGGCCTGCTCCAGTTCGTGACATTTTTCAAAAATTTGTGCAAAGCTGCCAAGAGAATTACATTCTTGGGGAGAATGTGACAACTGACGAAATGCTTCCAGGTTTTAGAGGACACTGCCCTCTTCGGCAGTATATACCATCCAAACCAAATAAATATGGTATAAAATGCTTCGCCGCAAAAATGTATTATACCTATATTATGGAAATCTATACTGGAAAGCATCCAGAGGGGCCTTTCTGTGTCAGTAACAAGCCAAGTGACGTAGTTAAGAGACTGATTGAGCCTTTTTTGGGTCTGGACGCAACATAACTGCCCGTAATTGGTTTAATGATATGGATCTCGTTGATGCTCTAAAAAAAAAAGAAATTATCCTATGTTGGCACCGTAAGAAAAAATAAAAGACACCTACCATCTGAATTTGTGGCTACTAAAAGAAGGGCACAATTCACCAGTTGGTTTGGTTTCAGTGATGGAAAGACATTGGTATCGTATGTTCCACGTCAAAAAAGGAACGTGATTCTGGTGTCAACGCTTCATAATGACAATACCATCGATCCTGACTCCGAAGTAAAAAAGTTACCTGAAATTAGCAAATTTTATAACTCAACGAAAGGAGGCGTTGACACTGCAGACAAAATGTGTGCTACTTTTAATGTGTCCCGAAATATCAAGCGTTGGCCAATGATAATATTCTTCACGATGCTAAATGTGGCTGGTGTCAACTCTCAAGTAATTTACCGTGGTAACAATGTAGAACCATTGCATAGAAGAATGTTCCTGAAAAAATTGGCCCATGAACTGACAATTGGAGAGCGAAGCCGAAGAAGCATGAAAACCATTGGAATGCCCATCGAACTTCAAAACTAGCTGAAAAGATTTCGTCCCCTCTCCCAAGATGAAGAAGCAGCTAACCTCCTTCCCCTACCCCCTAAAAGAAGAAGATGCTCAACTTTCACCAGCGAAACCGGTCTAAGAAGGCTGACAAACCATGTATGCAATAAATGCAACACTGCTATTTGCTTATCCCATAGAAATATGGTGTGCAATCGGTGTTTTACTGCAGAAGCTACAGCTCTCCTCCACGAAGCTGAGTGAATAGATATTACTCTCCTAGTGTTAAATATTTTTAAGTTTTAAACATTTGCGAAATGCCTTTTTCACTTTTCGATTATACATTGTACTTTGTTCAAACTATGTATTTGAATAGGTTTTAAGTCATACATTTCCTTAAATTTTTTTCTATTGTTTTTATATCAAATACCTATTTTTTGCAAACATTTTAATTTTTTTTTACTGCTAATAAAGATATTATTAACTTGTTAGTTGCAAAAATTAACTCAATTACTTTTTTTTAATGCGCCCGACGGAAGGTTAAATACTCCAATTGGAAAACATTTATTTTATCCCACTCCCATTATATCGAGAAAGAGAAGAAACGTGGATCCTCAACCAGCAGCTATTTCTTCCCCCAAATACCGAGCATATTTAGAAGATAGAAGTGCAAAGACAACCACTGGCAGAACACAATATATAGGGAAAAAAATCTAAAATTAAAACTGTTGTAAAAAAAATCCAAGGAAAGGTGCTGGGGATGTAAAGAAGAGCTGAACAGTGCTTTAGATGAAGGAGATGAAAAACACGTTGGGTGGGTGCGACAACTGTCCTAAATGGTACCCTCTAAAATGTACTGAGGTAGGTACTGGATATCTCTATATCTGAGTTAAAACAAGAACTTTAAATGTGATTCATGGTAAGTAGTTTGATTTAAATTCTTGTTGTAAAACTGATATTTTATTTGTCCTGAATATTTTAAATAAAAGTTTTAATAAATTCGTTTATAGGTACAAAAATTGTTTTCATTGAGTGATAAGTAATCACCTGAACCAAAAGACTAGGCCGACTATTGGTATGCATTTGGTTTTCATAAAAAATCTTTCATTTTATAGATTTCAGTTGGCTGCCAATAGACGTCCCGTGTTATATGTATTCATGTTTGCCTACCAGACAGTATTGAATAATTTTGTAAAAGAAGAAGTTGCAATAATGAAACAGAAAATGTGTGTGATATTTTCTCTTAAACCGGTCTGTTAAATGGCCGACTATTGGCACATTTACCCTGTTACTTTTACGCCTCCCGGCATATTATAAAATATCCGACTTTTAACACAGCTGCCCGTATTTTGGTAATGTGGAAACTCGCTATCATTTACACCATTATCACCATTATCACCGAGGCTTCATCCGGTGTTGGATACACTTCAAATAAAATAATATTCTCTAATAATGAACAATGGTATCATCGTAAGGGATTACGTCACACACACACAGCAGGCGTAAATACCTTTCTTCGCAGCTTATATGTATGCGAGCAACTGGCAGGATTCGTTAGGTATAATATTATTGACGCGTCGATCGATGGTTCAAGTCCCAGACAATTCGAAAAAATTTTCATTGCTGACGAATTTTCAAAATTTTGGGGTTCTAAATTTGGGTGGTGGGCCTGAATTTGGGAGTGGGTCAATTGTCAAAATTTGGGGTGGGCCAATAGGGGACTTCAGTGCAAGTTGCCAACCCAAAATATTTCATATTTTTCTACCACTGGGGAAGCGAAATTTCAGAGCAAATTTTTCATGTAAAGGTTCGTATTATTTATAAATATCTGTAAACGGAGCCTCGGCTCTTCAAATTGAGTAATTTGATGCAAATATCGATATTTGTGGTGAAAGTCATGTCTGATCGGCTGAAAGTTGTGTTGGAGCACCTGATTTCACGTCAATAATGTCATAAATGCACTGTCTATTTTTGTTATTGCATCATTTGTATGTTGTTTATGTAAATGATTGTGCCCGAGTTTTGAAATTAGTTTCATCTGTGTTATTTTTTGTGTTTATAGACAATCACTAGTGTTTCTACTTTGAGGTGAGGATTGTAAGCACATTTTATGTTTTTTTATTGAAATATATTTTTCTCGTTTCCTAGCATTCCAACATGACTACTTTGCGTCCAGATGATGTTCCTGGTGCCGTATTATCAGATCAACTTCATTTAGAAGATCAGTCTGTTCTAAAATTACAACGCTGGTTAGAATGCAGAGGATTGGAAAAAACTGGATCCAAACTAGAGCTTATTATAAGTTAGAGCAGTATATTTTGGTGACCTCACAATAATATTTCTGGTTTTAAACTCGCAAATTACAAACCTCAAGAAATACACCTACCGACTTAAAATTCGATCCATTAACATTTTTGACTAATTTTAATTCGCGACAACTCTCTCATCTTCAGTCTGAATTCGAAATTTTTTTCTGCATTTTGTATATAAACTTAGCCGCTTTAAAACATATGATTTGAAATTTGCGAAAAATATGCACAACTATAGTATACAGGGTGAAATAGGTTACCTTGTTTTTTTCTCAATTTTGAGACACCCTGTAGGATAATTCTGCAAGGAGGGCTTTACAGAATAGGCTTTATCAGAGAGGCTGATTCATTACCAACATTCTCTTTTTTTATTAACTTCAATATCTCGATTCCTTTTAGAGATACGAATTTTTAAAGATAACGTTAAAAATTTGGCTACAATCTTCCGCGAAGCATTGTGGTCACCGCAGTTAATCATTAATTAACTCGTTCACTGCCGGTGGCTCTCATAAGAGCCAACGGCACTCTCATAAGAGTCGCTGTTGTACGCTATTGATATGTGGAATATTTCAGTCGGTATAAGACGTTGGTTGTGTAGGTTGTGTCGGCACTCACGACTAGGATTAAATTACGAGTTTTTGACGGCGGTTTCGCCGATGGCGGACGATAATGCGGTGCTGGGACCTTCTAATCCTAAAAAACCAAGACTAGGTGTTAAAAAATACTATACAGATAGTGAATTAATGCAAATATTGGAAGATAGTGATTATGATGATTTTGATTATGTCGGTGGGGGCGCGGATGGGGGCGATTTGAGTGATTACGTGGAAGAGCATGAAAGTGATTCGAGTGATTGCGAGGAAGTGAATCACGACGTGACCACTCAGGGAGTGAACGATTTGCCTCCAAATAGTGACGAAGAAAATCCTATAGAAGTTCCGACCGGTAATGCACAGAATAAAAAAGTTATTTTAGACTGGAAAGTAGATCCAACCGATATTAAAAGTTTACCGTTTTTAAAAACAGAGAGATTGCTTATTCCTCCAAATAGAAACTCGCCTATAGATTATTTTCGTCATATTATGACTGATAATTTTCTTCAAGCAGTTGTTGCGGAAACAAACGCAAATGCAGAAGATATTTTCTTATCACGTACCACCAAAGAAAATTCGCGTATATGTGATTGGAAAAACTTAACCTTAGAAGAGCTATTAGTGTTTTTAGGGGTTTTCCTGCATATGGGGAATGTAAAATTAAGGCGTTTTCAAGATTACTGGAAAAAGGATCCCTTTTTTCATTGCCAAGCAATAGCAAATAATATAAGTCGCAATCGCTTTCTAGTAATATTGCGTTCACTGCATTTTGCAAAAAATCCCAGTCCTGGAGAACCGAAACCAGAGGACAGGTTGTATAAAATTAAACCTGTCATTAATTTTTTCAATCAAAGAATGGCTGAAATTTATTATCCTTGCAAACAACTTTCCCTGGACGAGTCGATGGTTCTATGGAGAGGGCGTTTGTCATTCCGCCAATACATTAAAAATAAAAAACACAAATATGGGATTAAACTTTACATGATGACGACTCCAATAGGTCTTATACAAAAAATTGCAGTATATACTGGTATGCTTGATGAAATAGGAGGCCGAGGGCATGCTCAAAAAGTTGTCTTGCATTTGATGGAAAATAAATTAAACGTTGGACATCACATCTATATGGACAACTATTATAATAGTTTTGATCTAGCAAAGTCTCTCTTGGATCAAGGAACCCATTGTACTGGAACACTAAGACTTGACAGAAAAAACGTTCCCTTAGACGTCAAAAACGCAAAACTGGTCAAGGGAAATACAATTTCCAGATATGCAGAAGGAATAATGATAGGAAAATGGCGCGATAAAAGGGACGTGACCTACATATCCACGGAGTTCGAAAATAATATGATGGAAACAGAAACCAGGAGAAAAGAAAAAGTAAACAAACCACTACCTATAATTCAGTATAATAAATATATGTCTGGAGTTGATAGACAAGATCAAATGCTATCATACTATTCAGCAGAAAGGAAAACAATTCGTTGGCCGAAAAAGTTATTTATCCATTTTATAGAAGTGATGCTGGTAAACGCATATCATTTATTTAATAAATATTCTGGATCAAGAATGACGTTGTATGATTTCAGAATAAGTGTAGTCAAAAGTTTAATGACACGAACCACTGAAACTATTCCCACAGCAGTCACCCAAGGTCACAAATTAGTGAAGCGAAATTTGGGCGAAGGTAAAAAACAGGCATCCAGAAAAAGATGCCAATCTTGTGCTCAGAACGGAAAGCGTACCCAAACGAGTTTTGAATGTTCTACGTGCCCAGGTGCTCCAGGCTTCTGTTTGGAATGCAGTGACATCATTCACAAATAATTGTTTGCGTTCAAAAATATATGTATCTGTAATAAAAATAATTATATATTTTTATTTTCTCTTTTGTAATTTATGCAATATGTTATGTAGGATTTTAGTTTCTTTCTTTACACTGCAGAGTACAAACTTATTTTTTTTTGTAAAGTTTTTAATTTTGTCATTCTATTGTTATATTTTGGTTTACCTTTATGTTTGCAATATTTTGTATAGCAACTTAGTTCCTTTTTTTTCTACTGTAGTTTTATCGTTTTGTTTGTTTGTTTTGTGGGATTTTTTTATTTTGTTATAGGTACGTTTAATAAATGTTTAATATTTTCCTTTTCATTTATTTATAGTAATGAAATATACATAAAAACCACAAAAACAATAAATTATTTTCACACTCTTATAAGAGCCAGTCGGCACAGAGTCAATATCTGGGCAGCAGTGCCGCCGGCTCTTAAAAGAGTCACAAAAAAATATCGTGAAATTTGAAAAAAAATACCAAAAACCCACATTAGTAATTGACTTTAAGGCATTTTATCACCAAAATAACAATGCATTAAATAAAAATTGGATTGGTTTCTGGCTAAATCCAGCCGATTACGTGTGGCAGTGAACGTGTTAATCGTAGGTTGTAACGAGTTATTTTTTTTTCTCTGCTTTTTGCAAGTTTAATTTTTTTATTTTTTTATTATTCCGTAATATATTTTATTTTACCACTAGGGTGTATATAACTCGTTACTTGACAACCCTTTCGACTACCGCAGTGATTTATTTTTTTTGCTATTACCGGTGTACATTTTAGTATAAGTCCGAGTTACGCAAATCCAACTTCTACCATACACAATTTATTCATTTCCGATATTTAAATTTTTCAACTGAAAGGACGCCCGGTATATACAACATTTTAATTTAATCGAGAGCCGTCTAGTATACTTACAAGTTTTTGTCGAAACTAGATAGATTTCACGTTTTAATTCCCACACCGAAGAATGTAACTAAAATTTTGGATATAAATTCGGAAACAATTCATTTTTGGCTTCTTCTGATTCGCGCTCCGAACTTCATTCCGTCTGGCTTCTTATTTGCTCTCGAAAAGAATCAGTTCCTTTTTCGGCTTTAAGCATTCTCCGTTAAACGTTCTTCCGAAAAACCGTAGTGCGAAAAGTTTGTGTATTCCATATTCCGATTGTGTGTGGGCTGTATTTATTAAGGTAAATAAATTTTAACAAATAAACTGTGTATTCGAAACTTTCCGTATCGCCGCTTATTATTAAATTGTTGAATGTATTTTTTTTGAAAATTTTCCGACCGGCTATTTTTTTCTTTTGTTGTTGAACTGAAATTCGTTTTTTTATTTTGTTTCTCTTATCTGAAAATAAAGATTTGTCAACCGTAATTTGATTTCGAATTTTTATTTACTGCGTTTTAATTAACTGATATGAATTATTAGTGGATTCTCGAATTATTTTATGCTTTTGGTTGTCAGTAGTTTTAAATTAAATTGATATCCAAGTGGATTAGGTATAATAGTTTAAAGTTTATGCTAGTACGAATATTTTTACTCTGTGTGTCGATAGTTGGGTACCGTTTAACTCGTGGGAAAATATTTTTTTTAATTGTTACCGGCTTTAGTTAGATTCAAGGGTTAATCAGACTTGGAAGAGGCTTAGCCACAATTTGTTTGATTTCCCGGCAGATCTAATTCGTTCTTAAATTTTATTTTTTTTCGGAATAATAGTTACCGGCTTAGTAGATTCAAGGGTTAATCAGACTTGGAAGAGGCTTAGCCACAATTTGTTTGATTTCCCGGCAGATCTAACTCGTTCTTAAATTTTATTTTTTTTGGAATAATAGTTACCGGCTTTAGTAGATTCAAGGGTTAATCAGACTTGGAAGAGGCTTAGCCACAATTTGTTTGATTTCCCGGCAGATCTAAATCGTTCTTTTCCCGTTTCGTAGAATCATTATTTATATTTTTTTTCCCCCGTCGGAATAATAGTTGCCGGTTTCATTTGGATTCAAGGGTTAATCAGACTTGGAAGAGGCTTAGCCACAATTTGTTTGATTTCCCGGCAGATCTAAATCGTTCTTTTCCCGTTTCGTAGAATCATTATTTATATTTTTTTTTTCTTATTGTCGGAATAATAGTTGCCGGTTTCATTTGGATTCAAGGGTTAATCAGACTTGGAAGAGGCTTAGCCACAATTTGTCTGATTACCCGGCAGATCTAAATCGTGCATTAGGGACCCCGTAAAACCCGGTAGATTTGAACCGTATTTGATAACCTGACCGTTAAGTCCGTTAAAATCCCAGATATAGGTAATACATACCTCATTTTCTTTTCCCGGTTAATTTGTTTGTCACTAAAAAGAATTATTCGTAAAATAGACCACAGAGTATTAATAGATCAAAGTTTTGAATTTCTATTATTTTCATTTTTAACCGCAATTTATTGATTGGAGAACCAAGATTTGGCTTTTCCGGATTTTCACTAGTTAGTTAAATTTAATTCAACAAGACCCCTGGAATTTTCCGTAACCTCCATCTGAGGCTATCTGGAACTCTTGACGCTAAGGGTCAAGGGGCCGTGGAGCAAACCACGTTAATAATCTGGCGCCCGAGATTTAAAAACCCGAATTTTGCATCAAGGGTGTCCATAGTGACGTGTTCTTGTGGCAGGAGCCACGTGTAAGAAGGGAGGCACGTTACAAAATGGCGCCCGAGCAGGGACCTAATTGTTGATAACAGTAGAATCAGTTTAATACCGTTTTCCATTTTTTTAGCGTTTATTTGTGCTTAGACCGTTTGAGTCTGTTTTACTATTTTCTGCCGTATTTTTTTTTTGTTGTTAGAGCAGGGACCCGATTGTTGATTACACAGGATCAGTTTAATACCGTTTTAAATTTTTATTTTTTTTTTGAAGCGTTTTTTTCGCTTGGACCGGTTAAGTCTGTGTTGACTGTTTGTTTACCGTATTATTAAGAGAGTTGATTATTTGTTAGAGCTGGAACCGTTATTCCGTTTCCGTTATTTTACCGTATTGTTAAAGATACCTGATTATAACAGGAACTGAAATACAGCTGTGGATATTTTTTTTAGCGTATTGTTGCTGGACCGTTTATACTGTTTTACGGGTTTTTTTTTTGCCCATTATTGATTTGAACAGGGACCGTTATTTCAGTATAATATACTATTTTTTTTGTATTGCAAATTTCAATAGTGACCGTTTTGCCGGTGCTAGTTTTTCCTTCTTTCCGCCTTTGTTGTTTTTATTTTGGAAGAAGAAGAAGACGTCTGAGCTGGAGTTAATAGGCTAATGTCCAGAAGAAACTCCGAAGATCTTGACTTATCCGTTTTGTTTGAGCAAGAAGAAGCTGAAGAAACCGAATCCGCTCCTCCAGTACCGACTGTACGTTCCGTGAGAGGAATAACCGACAATCGAGTAAGCTGGGTATACTTACTAAAGAACGAGGGACTTAATACCGAGCTGGTAAAGAGGAATTTATCGGTTGCTGGAACCGTTCCTATCAAACGGAAAAGACTCGTCAACTTTCTGAGAAGAAGAAATATTGCTCCGCGATCCGCCATAGACCAAGAGGAATATCCGACCGCTATGGCAACTCCACCAATAAATGTACACGATTGGAAGGTGTCTTTTGGAAACCGGGGAGATCCTGCTGCATTCATCGAAAGAATCGAAGAAATCTGTACCGCAAGGAATGTCCAGAAAGACAATCTGCTTCCGGTGTTACCCGAATTACTGTCCGGTGAGCCCGCTCTTTGGTACCGGAATAACCGCAGCAGATACTCTACCTGGGAGGAATTTGAAACAGATTTCCGTATTTTCTTCTACCCCGTTAATTACGAAGATGACTTGGAAGCTGAGATAAGCCGTCGTCTGCAGAGAAGAAATGAGTCCGCCGCAACATACATAACCGAGCTACAAACTCTGATGCGACGCCATGGTAAGCTAACTCCCGAACAACAGTTGGCGTGGCTGTACCGCAACCTGTTGCCGGAATACCGTCTGCAAGTCCGAAAAGGGGACTTTGACGATTTTTCCTCCTTTTGTCAGGTGGTCAGGGAATATGAGCTCCTCAGGAAGGAACTCCAGTCTGTACCCAACCACACTGGACCGAACAGGGGACCAAATCCCCGTCCGCAGCCAATGAGTTCGCCGAGATGTGGACCTTCCCGCAACTCGATGCCTGGGCCATCCAGAGAACCCGTCGCCGGTCCCCGTCAACCGTCATCGACCGATACTCTTCGCCGTCCGCCGCCGGATACTACCCAGCAACCTTCAGGACAATCTTCCCGTCAACTCATCTGTTTCCGTTGTGGTGAGTCAGGACACTACCGCAACAACTGCCAAAACCCGCCGAAAATATTCTGTTCTCGTTGTCAAAAAGAAGGAGTATTTTCGAGAGACTGTTCCTGCAGGAGGCAGGAAAACTAAACCGAAGTTGTACCGAAGAGAGGCCGACACAGCTTCCGCAAATCTTTGCCTCTCATACCGAACCGCCAGCAGAAATGAACGACCCCCGACCGCACATAGACGTTGAAATAGGAAATCATATGTTTAGAGCATTATTGGATACCGGAGCAGCAAAGTCGTATATTGGTGATCAAGTAGCTAAGACTTTTTCCCAAAGAAAGCAAACTACCTCTCGTCAAGCTACGAAGGCCCGTTTAGCTAATGGAAATCTAGTCTCCATCACCGACATATATGAGCTGAAATGGAAAATCGATGACGTCACAATGGAGGGTTCGTTGGAGCATTTCCCTGGTCTAATAACCGACATTGTATTAGGACATGATGTCCTCCGAAAGTATAATTTCCGGCTGGAGTTAGGAACCGGAGAAATATACGTGAATGATGAGTTAGTGAGGCGTTCACAAGTGGCCAGTCCTGTTGGAATATTGGAGGCCGTGAACCGGCCTATGAAAGAAGTCAATTCCGCTGTACCGATAATATGTAGAGAAGAAACCACCCACCGTCTTAGGAAAGACCGCCGTTCTGTAAATCAGTCTGTTTCCGAAGTCTCTGCGTCTTCCCTGGAGTTAGGGGTTGACAAGGAGCAAACTAGTTCCGAAGTCTCTGCGTCCTCCCTGGAGTTAGGGGTCGACAAGGAGCAAATTGTTTCCGAAGTCTCTGCGTCTTCCCTGGTGTTAGGGGTTGACAAGGAGCAATCTATTTCCGAAGTCTCTTCGCCCTCCCTGGTTTTAGGGGTTGGCGAGGAGCAATCTGTTTCCGAAGTCTCTGCGTCTTCCCTGGTGTTAGGGGTTGACAAGGAGCAAGATGTTTCCGAAGTCTCTGCGTCTTCCCTGGTTTTAGGGGTTGGCGAGGAGCAATCTGTTTCCGAAGTCTCTACGTCTTCCCTGGTGTTAGGGGTTGACAAGGAGCAAGCTGTTTCCGAAGTCTCTGCGTCTTCCCTGGAGTTAGGGGTTGACAAGGAGCAATCTATTTCCGAAGTCTCTGAGTCTTCCCTGGTGTTAGGGGTGGACAAGGAGCAAACTAGTTCCGAAGTCTCTGCGTCTTCCCCGGTGTTGTTAGGGGTTGATAAGGAGCAATCTGTTTCCGAAGTCTCTGCGTCTTCCCTGGTGTTAGGGGTTGACAAAGAGCAATCTGTTTCCGAAGTCTCTGAGTCTTCCCCGGTGTTGTTAGGGGTTGATAAGGAGCAGTCTGTTTCCGAAGTCTCTGCGTCTTCCCTGGTGTTAGGGGTGGACAAGGAGCAATCTGTTTCCGAAGTCTCTGAGTCTTCCCTGGTGTTAGGGGTTGACAAGGAGCAATCTGTTACCGAAGTCTGTTCATCGTCTCTCGTAGAGTTGGGAGATAGTAATACAGCACCGAGAAATCTCCGAGAGCTGAGAAGGTTTTTGGGAGTTGCCTCCTGCTATAGGAGGTTTGTACCATCGTTTTCAGAAAAGGTAGCTCCATTAACTAAGTTACTCCGTAAATCTCAGCGATGGAAGTGGGCTGAAGAACAAGAAGCTGCTTTCGCTAAGATAAAATCATGTTTGTCAGAAGCACCCGTTTTGAGCTGTCCCGATTTCACCGTACCGTTCACTCTACAGACCGATGCCTCCGAATATGGTTTGGGAATAGCCCTCACCCAACAGAAGGATGGTCATGAGCATGTGGTGGCATATGCAAGTCGCACCCTGAGTCCTACCGAGAAAAATTACTCCGTAACCGAAAAAGAATGTCTTGCTATTGTTTGGGGGATTGAAAAGATGTGTCCTTATTTAGAGGGCTACCATTTCACGGTTGTTACCGATCATCAATCTCTTAGATGGCTGCATTCCATATCTAGTCCGTCCGGACGTTTAGCCAGGTGGAGTATTTTTCTACAACAGTATGATTTCGAGATGCAGTACCGTAAAGGTGCTCTAAATCGTGTGGCCGACGCTTTGTCCAGAAATCCGCTACCAATGACCGCCGAGACCGATTCACCGTCTGCACTCTGTTTGACCGATGTAACCGCCGAATGTTGGTGGTACCGGAACAGGAAGGAAGAGGTCCTGAAGGATCCAGAGAAGTTTCCGGACTACTGCATTAAAGAAGACCGTCTATACCGTCATTTCTGGGACATAAACGATTTCAGAGAGCCAGAAATGTCCGATCCCTGGAAACTGTGTATAGCAAAGCCCGACCGAACCCGGGTGTTGCAAGAAAACCATGATAATCCGAATGCTGGTCATCTGGGGATTGCTAAAACCATCACCCGGATTGCAAAACTGTACTATTGGCCAGGAATGTTCAGGGACATCACCAAATACGTGAGGCGATGTCTGCAATGTCAAAAGTACAAACCGTCGCAAAACAAAAGCTCCCAGGGAAGATGCAACCGTCATCGAATCGGCAACCATGGCAAACCGTTAGTTCCGATATAATTGGACCGTTACCCAGAAGTAAGAAAGGGAACTGTTACATCATTATGTTCCAAGACCGATTCACTAAATGGGTACAGTGTAAACCGTTAAGGAATGCTACTGCCAGTAGCATAAGCACTGCTTTTTACGAGGAAATATTGACGATATTTGGATGCCCCCGTACCGTACTGACCGACAATGGAACTCATTATGCCAGCAAGGTGTTCAAGGATATGCTGAGTGGGTTAGGAATCCGACACCGGTTCACTCCGCCGTATACACCGCAAGCAAATCCAGTAGAACGAGCCAACCGCACCCTGAAGACAATGATTGCGCAATACTGCGAAGCGGATCACCGAGACTGGGATGTAAGGTTGCCGGACTTGAAGTTTGCAATGAATAATTCAAGACACGACTCGACTGGATTCACACCTGCCTTCCTTAATTTTGGGAGAGAACCCGAGACACCGAAATCCTTCAGAAGAGAGGCTGAAAACGACACCGAGAAAAGTCCGGAAGAAGACGCCGGATTGGACGACCCTACCGAAGAAGACCCGAAACCGCATCTCTTGCGAGTAGAGAAACTGCAAGAATGCTTCGAACTTGTCCGTCTGCACCTGTCCCGAGCGTTTACCAGTCAAAGTCGTAACTATAATCTGCGCCGTAGAGACTGGAAGTGCACTATCGGAGACAAAGTTATGAAGAAGGATCATACACTATCCTCTGCCGTTGATCACGTCGCCGCGAAACTCGCTCCGAAATATTCCGGGCCGTACGAAGTCGTACGCGTTATTTCCCCCGTTGTATATGACTTACGAGATGAAAAAGGAAAGCGATATAATCGTATACATGTCAAAGATTTGAAACCCGCCAATGAGTAAAATGCTTTGTTTTTTTGTTATTTACCATAGAATGCACCGACAAGACTTACCGCCGCCGTTAATCCGCCTAGGCCCTGACGGCCAGGAGACAATCGACCTGACGGGCGATATTACCCCTCCCGGCTCCCCGCTACCAACCGAGGACTTCTTTGCAGGGGAAGATTGGTGGCGGTGGAACGAGGATGTCACGTCCCAGGCGTTCGAGGATGCCTTCGACGAGGACTTCGGCATGACGCCGTACCGTCCCGGCAACACTCCCCCAAGGTCGCCCACTCCGCCAGCTCCAGGGGTGTATACGGAGAAAATGCTCATATGCACCCTGTATGAGCGTACGACAACGGTACCGATGGAAGACGGGAGGACTACCGACCAGATTGAGGTCAGGGAGGTGGTGTCGCAATGCGACACCGGGATGTACAACACTTTCACCCCCTTACATCACGATCCTCCCCGCCCATCAGCACAGGTACCTTGGGAGATGCTAGAGCCGCCGAAGTACTCCGCCTCCCCGGAACCACCGGCTCTGGACATGAAAATCCGAGGCTGGGAGATCCTAGATTTTGCCGCCAAAGCACCCCGGAAACAGCCATGGCCAAAAGAATGGGCCGAGAAAGCCCAGTATTTCCGCCCGAAGGATGCGGATCCCGCCAAATGGCATAGGGTCCGTATCTACGACCGACGAGGACGGAGGGTCCCGGTGATGCTTCCTCCGACTTGTTAACCGCCGTCCGACCTTTGATAAGTGCGTTTAATTTATAGTAAGATGTTTAAAATTTCCGTTTGTGTTCGTATTCTCAATTATCGGGAAAAGGCCACTATCCTTCTGTTTCTTAATAGATGGATGCCGACTCTCCGATGGACGTCCTTGTGTTGACGGACCCAGACAGCCTCCAGTTGGACCGAACTAGCCGTTCCGACACCCCGGATATCCCCATCGCCAGCGAAAGATGGAAGATTTGGGCTTCGGGGAACATCCCCCTGATGATCCGAACTGCGGAAGCAATGATGTATCACGGAACGCACCCCCAGCAAAAACCAGCAGAGACCCATCTGCCACGGCAACGAATGGTAGCCGGCAGGTTCATCACCCTGACGGATGATCTCTGTTGGAGATGTGGAATCTCCGGACACCGCCGAGAGAACTGCAGCAGGCCGTCTATTCTGTTTTGTTCCCGATGTGGACAAGTGGGACGGATGTCCCGAGAATGCCCGTGTGATCGACGCGGCCCCCGTACCCGATCGGTGGCAGTACAAGCGCACCTGGTCTCCCGTAGCGACGAACCCCGACGAATGCAGGATGCTTCCAGCCAGTGTAGCATCGAACGACCCCACCCCGCTCTGGAAACAGCCGGACGCTGTTCCAGGTCATACCGAAGACAGGCGTCCCGTGGAAGAGGACCGCCCCATCCACACCAAGCGACCCTACGCCGACGTTCCAGGCTGTGAGACGCTACACCCTGGATCACCGTTTTGTTTTCTCACCTTTTTTATTATTAGGTGTAAGTTGTTGTTTAAAAAAAAATGTAATGTCCGAAAGTTGCACTTTCGCTCATTCATTTTTTTTTTACCGAAGTAAAGGGGGTGTGTAACGAGTTATTTTTTTTTCTCTGCTTTTTGCAAGTTTAATTTTTTTATTTTTTTATTATTCCGTAATATATTTTATTTTACCACTAGGGTGTATATAACTCGTTACTTGACAACCCTTTCGACTACCGCAGTGATTTATTTTTTTTGCTATTACCGGTGTATATTTTAGTATAAGTCCGAGTTACGCAAATCCAACTTCTACCATACACAATTTATTCATTTCCGATATTTAAATTTTTCAACTGAAAGGACGCCCGGTATATACAACATTTTAATTTAATCGAAAGCCGTCTAGTATACTTACAAGTTTTTGTCGAAACTAGATAGATTTCACGTTTTAATTCCCACACCGAAGAATGTAACTAAAATTTTGGATATAAATTCGGAAACAATTCATTTTTGGCTTCTTCTGATTCGCGCTCCGAACTTCATTCCGTCTGGCTTCTTATTTGATCTCGAAAAGAATCAGTTCCTTTTTCGGCTTTAAGCATTCTCCGTTAAACGTTCTTCCGAAAAACCGAAAAACCGTAGTGCGAAAAGTTTGTGTATTCCATATTCCGATTGTGTGAGGGCTGTATTTATTAAGGTAAATAAATTTTAACAAATAAACTGTGTATTCGAAACTTTCCGTATCGCCGCTTATTATTAAATTGTTGAATGTATTTTTTTTGAAAATTTTCCGACCGGCTATTTTTTTCTTTTGTTGTTGAACTGAAATTCGTTTTTTTATTTTGTTTCTCTTATCTGAAAATAAAGATTTGTCAACCGTAATTTGATTTCGAATTTTTATTTACTGCGTTTTAATTAACTGATATGAATTATTAGTGGATTCTCGAATTATTTTATGCTTTTGGTTGTCAGTAGTTTTAAATTAAATTGATATCCAAGTGGATTAGGTATAATAGTTTAAAGTTTATGCTAGTACGAATATTTTTACTCTGTGTGTCGATAGTTGGGTACCGTTTAACTCGTGGGAAAATATTTTTTTTAATTGTTACCGGCTTTAGTTAGATTCAAGGGTTAATCAGACTTGGAAGAGGCTTAGCCACAATTTGTTTGATTTCCCGGCAGATCTAATTCGTTCTTAAATTTTATTTTTTTTTCGGAATAATAGTTACCGGCTTAGTAGATTCAAGGGTTAATCAGACTTGGAAGAGGCTTAGCCACAATTTGTTTGATTTCCCGGCAGATCTAACTCGTTCTTAAATTTTATTTTTTTTTGGAATAATAGTTACCGGCTTTAGTAGATTCAAGGGTTAATCAGACTTGGAAGAGGCTTAGCCACAATTTGTTTGATTTCCCGGCAGATCTAAATCGTTCTTTTCCCGTTTCGTAGAATCATTATTTATATTTTTTTTTCCCCCGTCGGAATAATAGTTGCCGGTTTCATTTGGATTCAAGGGTTAATCAGACTTGGAAGAGGCTTAGCCACAATTTGTTTGATTTCCCGGCAGATCTAAATCGTTCTTTTCCCGTTTCGTAGAATCATTATTTATATTTTTTTTTTCTTATTGTCGGAATAATAGTTGCCGGTTTCATTTGGATTCAAGGGTTAATCAGACTTGGAAGAGGCTTAGCCACAATTTGTCTGATTACCCGGCAGATCTAAATCGTGCATTAGGGACCCCGTAAAACCCGGTAGATTTGAACCGTATTTGATAACCTGACCGTTAAGTCCGTTAAAATCCCAGATATAGGTAATACATACCTCATTTTCTTTTCCCGGTTAATTTGTTTGTCACTAAAAAGAATTATTCGTAAAATAGACCACAGAGTATTAATAGATCAAAGTTTTGAATTTCTATTATTTTCATTTTTAACCGCAATTTATTGATTGGAGAACCAAGATTTGGCTTTTCCGGATTTTCACTAGTTAGTTAAATTTAATTCAACAAGACCCCTGGAATTTTCCGTAACCTCCATCTGAGGCTATCTGGAACTCTTGACGCTAAGGGTCAAGGGGCCGTGGAGCAAACCACGTTAATAATCTGGCGCCCGAGATTTAAAAACCCGAATTTTGCATCAAGGGTGTCCATAGTGACGTGTTCTTGTGGCAGGAGCCACGTGTAAGAAGGGAGGCACGTTACAAGGTGGCTGTATGACTATTTAACTCAAATGATTTATTGACATCTGTCAAACGTTACTTTTTAAAGTGCGTATTGCAAAGCAATTGAAAAGTTACTTATCGGCATTCAGAAATTATGGCTTTATCTGCAACTGATGCAGCAAGAGCAGTTGCCTTAGTACAAGATGGAAGGTCACAATATTATGCAGCAAGATGTAAGGTTCAAAGAGCAGTAGAACATTTTCATGAAACTGGATTTTTTAAGGCGAAGAGGGTCTGGTAGAAGATGATCGTTTTATAACATTAAATGTACTACGCGATAGGACTACTACTGCTATAACGGCCAGAAATCGTTTAGAAGAAGTACGTGAGGTAGCTGTAAATGAAATAACCATTCGGAGGCGATTAAGAGAATATGGCTTGCGTTCTAGAAGACCCGCAACTGGCCCAGAATTGAATAGAAACCATAGAATAGCACGTCTTCAATTTGCTAGGGAGCATCAAAATTGGGGCTTCCATGAGTGGAGTTGTGTTTTATTTTCTGACGAGTCTAGGTTTTGTTTAAAGTCTCCTGATGGCCGTCAGAGAATATATCGCAGGACAGGCGAACGTTTCGAACAATGTAATTTTTCTACAAGACTAAGTTATGGTGGAGGATCGGTAATGGTATGGGGCGGCATAAACATGGAAGCTCATTCAGAATTAGTATTTATTGAGGGTGGAGCTATGACAGCTGACCGATATATTCGTGAGGAGTTAGATCTCTTCTGCCCCATTAGTAGGAAATAACTTCCTTTACATGCATGCCAACGCTCGTCCTCACGTTGCAAGGATTGTTTCTCAATATCTGGATAATACAGAAATTGCAAGAATGAACTGGCCGGCATGTAGCCCTGACGCCAATCCTATTGAGCATGTCTGGGACATGATGGGTCGACGTATTCGCAACCTAGTCCCATCTCCTAACAACTTGGATGAATTAACGTAGGCATTGACACATGAATGGGAACAAATCAACCAAATCGATATCCAACACTTAATCGAGGGAATGCCAAGGCGTATGGAGGCAATTATTCGTGCTCGTGGTGGAAATACCCGTTATTAAGAGTTTAACTTTTTGTATAGTTATTAATTTGCCAATTTATAATTTTTGATATTGTTAATTTTGTAATTTAGGATATTGTTAGAAATAAAAAAGTTAAAAATATTGTACCCATCTTTTTTAAAAATTCGTATCTCTAAAAGGAATTGAGATATTGAAGTAAATAAAAAAAGAGAATGTTGGTAATAAATCAGTCTCTCTGATAAAGCCTATTCTGTAAAGCCCTCCTTGCAGAATTATCCTACAGGTTGTCTCAAAATTAAGAAAAAAAAACAAGGTAACCTATTTCACCCTGTATACTATAGTTGTGCATATTTTTCGCAAATTTCAAATCATATGTTTTAAAGCGGCTAAGTTTATATACAAAATGCAAAAAAACTTCGAATTCAGACTGAAGATAAGAGAGTTGTGGCAAATTAAAATTAATCAAAAATTTTAATGGATCGGTGAGTTTATATAAGTGATGGTCTTACCGAACCGAGTACCCGATTGACATATTTTTGCATCTTATAAGTTATTTATGAATCATGTTTATTCAATAACTCAGTCTGTACTCTTTATTTTCAGAATAAAAAATTGCATTGAGGCAGGGAACGAGAATAAAATATTCATTGGTATAGATGGAGGGAAATGGTACGATGCTAAACGAAACATCCATCAAGGACCTAGCACCAGCTCTGAGCAATGTATTTTTGATAATGTCAGTTGGGGAAAGTTTCCAAGTTGTGACATTCCTCAATTTTTCAATAAGGGCCACATTTATACTTACATAGTTGGTGCTGATGTAGGAGATGTGGACCCAGAGACAACATTATTAGCAGAAGACCAGTCAATTACAACTGTTAAACCATTTCGAAGGGGTCATTAGTATGTCAGTAGTGAACATATAAGCCTTGTAGAAGTTGGTCAACAACACAATTTTTATTTTTGTAAGTGCAAATGTCTCTCTTCTTTTCAAAAGACAATATAATGTAAAAGTCATTTTGAATCGAACCTCTGGAGCCATTATTAAAGGTATTTGCGAGTGCAAGCAGTCGGCACTAGGGAAATGTAGCCATGTAACAGCATGCTTAATTTTTGTTTGAAATTGTACTCAAAAATATGGGTATTCAAGAATGTCGGCTACTAGTAAACCACGGCAGTGGGGTGTAGGATCAAAAAAACGTGACCCATCTGCCATTAAAGCAGTTGAATACCCAATAAAAAGATTTAAATCCTTGAACAGGGCTAACTTTGATCCAAGACCAAGTGGATATATGAAAGTTTTGTTACTGACTCGCAAAAAGTGGAGAATGATTCTATGTTTCAATCAATCTTACAATTAAATTATATCGATTTTGAATATTCTCAAAATGAACTAGATATTCTGCAGCTTCAAACAAATCAATGTATGTAAAACATGAGTTTTATGAAAAAGCAAACCACAGGAACAACTTTATTTGAGGTTCTTGGAACCTATCCACAAGGATCAGAAGGTTGGTTGAAATGTAGATAATTTTTTATCATATCTTCAAATGCAAAGATTTTTACAGCTCAATTGAAATCAGACACTGCAAAGAAGAACTTTTTATTAAAAAACCTGTGGATGGTCACCAAACCAGTCACAACAGTAGCCATGGCATATGAAAAAAAAATGAAGAAGTAGCGAGGAGAAAGTTTTCACAGACACTTCTTGAAAAAAATGAAGTAGTGTCTGAAACTGGACTCATGTTTAATGAGAAATACCCATATTTTGCAACAAGCCCAGATGGAGTTATGATGGTTGGGGATTCTATAGAATATATTATAGAGAAAACATGCCCAAAAATACTGGAAAATTCTCAAAGTATTCTTGACTCTGACACACATCTGTCAAAGTCACAGCTAAACAATTTTTTTAGCAAAAAAGATAACAAAATCTTCATTGAGGAAACTCATCCTTATCTCTACCAGATTATTATGTCACTCATAATTTTTGAAAAAGATTTATGTATGTTGATAGTTTGGAATCCAGCAGATAAGTTGGCTATTGAAATAAATGAAAACAATTATCCACAAATTATTAGTGCGATATTAAAAAACGCTACAGATTTTTATGTTAATGTTTATGTTCCTGAAATATTTGCAATGAGAAATATTAGAGAATTACCTCCAGTTCTTCTCAAAATGGAGTAACCTGGTAATTTTTCAATTATTATTTTTTTGTATATTTTATTTCACTGATATAACAAATTCCTTGTTCTATTTAAAATTTAGTTACAAATAGTTAGGTGTTTACATTTCATTCTTTTTATTAAATAATTATTTTAAATAATTGGAGTCCTACTATATATTGTTTAGTGTATAAAAAGTTTATTCCTTTGTTTCATTGTATTCAATATTTAGTTACAAGTAGGTAGGTATTATTATGGATTTTGTGGACATATACCAATAGAAATTCAAGGTGTCACAATTTAAAATGAATTAGAATAAACAAGTTATAGAAAAAAGTAGAGTTCAATTATCCATAAACAATTTTGATACACCCTGTATGTGCTTATTATGAAATATAGATGTTGATATTCAATAGTCAAAGGTAAATTCATATTAATAATTATTTGAAGCAAAATGTCAATAGTATGTCCAATCGGAATATAATGTTTATATGTCATTGTATTAATTTGGTTTTTTCACTACTACCCTCTAAACCTAACTTTTTTGACTTTTGTTGAGGTAGTAAAGTTGTCCATTATTAACCAAGGTAGAAAAATACAGAGCCTACTTGATTCTAACTAAACCTCAATCCATTTAACAGAATGTGAGGTTAACTTGTGCACAGCTGTCATGTCATGTGAAACGGGAGTCGACAAACTAATATTTAAAAAAATAAAATGCCAGTAGTGAAGTAGTGAAAAAAATGCTATATGAGCCACGGTAGAAAAGTGTATTAATGTCTCGGATCCATTAAAGACCGAGAAGCGAAGCTTTTCTACCTTGGCGCATAATTACTGTTAATTTAAAATATGATTTTTTTAATAATATTTAATCTAAGTTACGATGCTACTCTGATTTTATTTATATTAGAAATTTAGTTAGTAATATTGTAAATAACAAGTTTATATAAATGTCATAAAGTGACATAATCAAATTAAATAATTACTTACCCGATTGTATAATATGTTGGTAAGACGTTTTTGGAAGGAAGTAATATTTTGTTTCAAAAAGCGTTGCTGTGAGGAAACTAAGGGGGTTGTTGACTGGGAACGAGATAGAGAGAGTTCTGGGGGACGCGAAGAAGAGCGTCAGAAAAGAATTTGTGTGCGTGAATTTTTCTGGTAGAAAACCAGGAAAAGTGGTTAGCGAGGTGCTAACGAGCAGACTACGAGAGTCGAGAGTTTGCAGACAAGTTGTGGAGAATTTCCCACATAAAATCAGAACGTAGAATCTACTTAATTGGTGAGATATCCACTCCATAAATTTTTAATTTGTACTCCAAGTATTTGTATGAGATAGATTAATCTTGTTGATTAATCTGAACGAGGTTCCAGTATCCAGAAACTGAAATAAAATCAAAAATAACATTTACGAATCTTTCATATGAGTTGTGTATTGAGGTTAAAATTTTCACATAATAACCTAAGTGATTTAAAGTGCTTAAATAAGATTAATTTATAGGTTGTATTATTTAGTATAGAAATTTTCATACTTACGAAAGAATTTGATATCAAATCCTTACGAATATTCGCAATATAGCGTTCGCGAATCATTTTTTTCTTTATTTAGTTTTCTATAGCGGATTCCAGAGAGGAGAACAGCTGATCTTTCATTTGTAACGGAAGCCGCGTTCCATATTTCTATTCGGTGCGTTGCGAATATTGGTAGTAAAGTATTTCGCAGTTGAGTTATTGTCGAAAAGACAATTTTTTTGTATATCGATGTTTGTTGTAATCGCTCGGCATATTAATTGCCATTTTTATTGTTGATTACTATAATTCTATTAAAGAAAATCAGAGTGCATATCTATTTCTTTAGTCACGTATGTAAGCTACTACACCTAATCAATCGATAAAAAAAGTTAAAAAAATTAATATCCAAGCGGGAAGGAGCGCCACAAGCGAAGATAGAATTTTTATTTTTTGTATGGTGATAAAGAATGTTTTAGTTTATTTTTTACCTTACTGTGATATATTGTGATGCAGAATAAAGATTTTGTTACTTTTATTTTGTGTGTGTGTTAATTTTGTAACTAGTACCAATAGTACCTAACACGTTTTGATAGCGCCGTGTTCTTTGTACAAAAAGCCGGTATATCATTTTCTCTCTAATTACAGTTAATTCCATTACAAAGTTATTAATTGTCTCTTCTCTCTTTTCAAAAGTACCCAACAAATATTATTGATGTATTTTGTTCATGTATTTACTCCTGTAAAGTGCAATGCTCTTTCATGTATTTACTCCTGTAAAGTGCAATGCTCTTTCATAAGTTTTCGGTTACATTTTTTCGTGTACTAATACTATTTTATATTAAGCGCGAAGCGACAATATTACAGTGTTGCCAAGTAGTGGCATAAACAATTGTAAGTTGTAACAATATATGAAATAAAATGTTATAATTGTGATAATAAACATATAGGCCAAAGTAAAAGAAGACTAAAAGACCGCATTGTATCTCATAAAAGTGATATAAGACTAGGAAAAGAATTATGTGCATTAGCAAATCATTGCATAAATAATGGACATATTGCAGATTTCGAAAATACAAAAATATTAGACCGTGAAAAAAATCAATACAAACGTTGCTTTTTAGAAATGATACATATACACAATGAATGAATGAATTCAAAACTTAAATACTATTTATGCTAATATTTTAAATTTTGAACAAAAAAAAAGTAAAACAAACAACGATTTTACAAAACATGTTACTTTAAATTCATTTTAATATAAAAAAATCTTCATATATCTACAAAATTATCCATGAATGTTATTAAGTCAAATCTTGTCTCATAAGTGACATATGTCTGTAATTTTAAATATATTTTATATGAAGGTTTCAAGATTTTTTATATCTTTTACACTATTGAAGAGCTAGATTTCCATTTAAATCTCAAAAAAGGTAATACTAATTTAATATTTTTCAACTAATTCATAAAGATGTTGTTATTTTATTTATTTCAGAAGTGACTGAAGAAGGTAAAAAAATTTACCGAAAGCTCTTACTAAACCTTTAAAGAATGTACATTTATAACTACTGGCTGCAATCCCCGATATCTTAAGGCGGTTTGACATGGAGCAATACAACCTGCAAGGGATTGCATGCAATTTCTTGCAAGGTCAAAATATTGCATATGATGAATGCCATAAATATTTCACGTTGTTTGACATTATGCAAGTCTCTTGCAATTGCGTCATGGTTGCCATCAACCAAAACGAATCATTTTCTCTTCTGTGTTGCCAACCCTCCAAAAATAAATAATTTGTCTAACCTCAAATTTTATCAATTTTTTTGTGATCTGTTTAAAAATGAAAATAACAAAACAAAGCAAAGTGGTGAAGAAAAAAGTGATCGGTGGATCACTGGCAATAATTATATCTGCTGCTGCCTTGCTTCTGGAGCCTGATGAACAGGAAAGAGCACCGAGGCGATGGTGGGCCAGGCCCTGGCTGGATAGAACTAGAGGAAATATAAGTTTGGCTATAGAATTAGATGAAAAAACATATAAAAACTTTTTGAGAATGGATGAAGGAACATTTGGAAAACTCCTTAGAAAAATAGAACATAAAATAACAAAAAAATCCTTGGTGAGAGATGTAATAACAGCGAAACAGAAACTCATTGTAACACTGAGATACCTAGCTACAGGGGAGAGTTTTCGAAGCTTGCAATTCAATTACAGAATTTCAGAGAGTGCTATATCTCGCTTTATTCCTGTTGTGTGTGCGGCAATTTATGAAGAACTGAAGGAACATTATCTGAAGGTATGGTATATTATATTGTATACAGCCAGTCATTTATTTATTAATTTTTTTAAGGTTCCTTCAACTGCAGCAGAGTGGCTGGAAATTTCCAGAGACTTTGAAACAATATGGAATGCACCAAATGTAATGGGAGCTCTAGATGGAAAACATGTAGTCATAATAGCACCTACAGATCATGGTTCGGCATATTACAACTACAAAAAACAACATAGCATTATTCTGCTGGCTCTTGTTGATGCAAATTATAACTTTATTTATGTTAATGTTGGGATGAATGGGAGACTGTCAGATGGCCGTGTGTATTGGGAAAGTGATCTTTCTAAAGGTATTGAGATGAATTCTTTGAATATCCCAGAAAACAAACCACTACCTGGAAGATCTACACCTGTACCTCATGTCATAGTAGCCGATGCCGCTTTTGCTTTGTCAAACCACATTCTTAAGCCTTACCCTTTCAGGAATATGACAAAAGAGCAGAGAATTTTCAATTACCGATTGAGTAGGGCTAGGAGAGTAGTTGAGAATGCTTTTGGAATACTTGCAAATCGCTTCAGAGTTTTAATAAACACAATACCTTTGAAGCCCGAGAAAGCCAGGATAATAACTCTAGCTTGTTGTACTCTACACAATTTTTTAAATCAAGAGACTGGCCATGCATCTTTGTCGAAACACCCTGAAGAAATAGATCCCCAGTACAAATTTATCTATGGACTCAGTCGTCAAAATTATGGCAGACCTAGGAATGAGGCACTGAATATTAGGGAAGAATTTAAAGAATATTTTAATGGATGTGGTCAAGTACCATGGCAGGACAATATTGTTTGAACTGTTGGCTTTTCTTTTTAGTTAGATAGTAGGTAATATAATTCTCTGTTCCCAATTTTAGTTTTAGAATAGAAACTTGTTTTTAAATTCTCCTTTTTATGTTGTAGGTATTTTTAAGATCTATGTTTAAAATATAATTTTCTGTCTAAAATTTCAGTTTTAGGATAGAAACTTTTTTAACAACTTTTAAACTTTACTTTTAGAATACCTTATTGTGCATTTTATTTCCAAGAATGTGTATTATGTAATAAAAAAAATTATCTAGGAGTCTGGAAATAAAATATAATAAAAAATTTAAACTAGACAAAAAAAACTTTATTTAATTATTTTTTTTTCTCTTATCTACCATTACTCAACCTTTACACCTTCTAGTATAAAAAGGGTTTTTGATTATATATAAATATATACATACCATTACTCGGAATGAAGGAATATTATTATTAGATCTTAAAATAAAATGGAAACACAAATTAGATAGTAAGAAAAAATAAATAAAACTTCCAAAAACTACATAAATTTATTTTTTTTTGCTCTTTGTTGTTTTTTTGCATCAAACAAAACATTCAAAACCTTATTCTTCAGCTCGTCTATTAATTCTTCATCCTCAAGGGATTCCATTTCATCAGCAATATAGCTGAAAACAAAAGAATAGAGGATTATTACTAAAAAAATGTGACATTTGTTACTTTGCTCTTGATCACTTGTGAAGGTTTCAAAGTAGTAACTTCAATTTTTTTTTGGTATAAATAAACTTACTCTCCAAACAGCTGATGCGTTCTCGGTTGAGGCTGCACTTCATCAGGTTTATTTATTGAATTTAGTGTTGTAACAGCAGAGCTTATCAGGTTGGTAATCTGCTGCTTTTCGTCCATTTCTTGAGTTCTACCACTTCTCTTTCTTTTCTTAGTAAGGGATGGAGTGGTAGAGCACTCTTGAAATGAAGTTCTGCTACATTCCTCCCTAGATAAAGCTCCGCTGTAATCCTCTCGAGATGGAGCTCTGTTGTAGTCCTCTCGAGATGAAGCCCTGGAGACATCCGGAGATTTCTCATACATTGTTGGAGAAAATATTTCTACAACCTCTCCTTCGCTCAATTGGGTGATATCGCTTTCAAAAATTACTTCAGCCTCCTATAAATAAATTATTAGGAATATAGATTAGAAAAAAAAGTATAGGTACACATACACTTCCTGAAAATCCTGACTTCTCGATGTATTCATCACTTCTCTCCATATTCGATTTGCCCCTTCCCACAACACTAGCACCATCAGTCAAGAACGTCAACTCTTCAAAACACCACAATTTGGGGGTATAGATGGAGTCAGTGGATGTTCCAGACAATTCGCTCTTTCTTATTTTTTGCATTTCTGCCAGAAACTGAGTCCTCAAACCATGAATTTTTTTCTTTACATCATCTACATTTAGATTAGTAAGGTTTTTTGTATTAAACTGACTTGTTATGTTCTCGAGAGCTTTCTGCCTCATATTCCTATTATGGTAGTCGGCTAATTTCGTCATGTAGAGGCATGGGTTTTGCTCATATAGCAGAATTAACATTGATGTAGCCGCTCTTGGCCAATCATACCCAGACCTAAAACAATATTTTGTTATTTACCGTACTTGAAAATTTGTATAGTGAAACTTACTTTCGACATGGTACCTTATTCATTTTTGAATATCTCAGCAAATCAGCAAAAACAAATATAATTCAACACAAACACAATTAATGGCGAAGTAAACAGATTAAGAAAGGCGTGACAAATGACACGACGTCAGTCACCACAATCACAGATCACCTACCACAATCAGCAATCAAATGATATGTATCATTTAATTGGAAACAGTTAGTTGGTTGGTAACACAAAAGAAACTAGATTTCTCCCTAGAATTGCGCCTTGCATGCAATAGAAATGGCACCAAACCGATAAAATTGCAATTGCATCGAATTGCAGAAACTGATCAGCTGGGTCTAAACTGCGCATGCTTTCGGTCAAGAAAACTTGCGTCTCGCATTGCATTGCACGTTGTATTGCATCATGTCAAGCGGCCTTTAAAATATTTGGTATTTAACTAATCAGCCGATACTATCTTTTACTTTTACTCAAATTTATCATAATTTAATAAAATAACAAATTAATTATCAATAGCTACACCCTTTTTTTCACCTATTATTCAAATATCGTAAATTTAGTTCTGAAGTAAGTACTGGTATCATAACTAAATTCTAAAATAACAATTTGTATATTTTTTAATTCATTGTGACATATAAAATAAACATTTTGAAAAAGCTTTCAAACGAAAGCGAAACGTCAAAGATCGTTCAATTTTTCAATGTATTCACATTAACCATACCCAAGAAAATAAAATAATATATATATATATATATATGTATCTCTCCTGTATGGTGCCGCAACCAATTTCAGGCAAAATCGGATGATCGTGCTGCCAGTTGGATGATAAGGCGACCGGGCTTGGATGATAGGGCGACCAGACCTTTGCTGGGAAATAAAGTGCTTAGGTAAACGGAGTTTAGCGTGACCACCATATATATATTTTTGGTCAGGCTATCATCCAAAAATCTGTCTAAAATGCAGCAGTGTTGCCACTGCTATCAATAAATACTAAATAACGAGATACCAGTGACCGGAACCGTTACTTATTTAAAAGTGTACCTCTATTATGTCGAGTAAAGTGAAGGTGGATTTAAAAACTTGTGAGGTCAGAGGTGTTACCCAATAAAGGAGAAAGAAGAAAGATATGAGGTTATGTTATTATATTATAAATACAGAATTTTGTTAGGAATAATTCTATTATTAATGTTTATAAAGTTCTGTAAATTTTGTGCTATTATCAATAGAATAAGTAGAAAAATGTAAGAAAATAATAGAATGAAACATTATCGATAAAATGAATAACGCTAAAAGGTATATTCAAAGAAAATTAGTGTGGCTTTTATGTAACATTTTTTTTTAGAATAAGGTAGGGCAAACTAGAGAAACAGAACTTTAAACAAATCATGATAACTTGACAACAAAAGTTCGAAAATTAGTTAGTGGAGGAAAACGTTAATTTGAACCAAGCAGAGCAAGCATTGTTAGGAGTATTAAATACATGTTGATCCAGGGAATGATTGTGATGAATATTATTATAGTACATCAGGGAGACTTTATACACAATATCAATAATGGCAATGTTGGTAAACTATAATTTTATGGCTAATTAAAGAGTGTACATGTATATAAACGTAATTAAAAAGTTGACTCTGAACCATACATCATTATTATATAGTTGTACTACTAGCTATATATTATTAGTTTGTTGCAGATCATCTTTGTAGAACTACCATTTCTTGTTTTTATTTTTTTTCAATCGAGGTAGGTATAAGTGTTGGGAATTCAATAAAGCAGTTTCACAATCCTTCATCTATAAACATTAACTACTTTACATAAATGATCATATGAATGATATTGTTTAGTCTAGACTTTATCACTATTTGATATTACCTACATATATAGTAATGTAATATAAAGTAGATACATACAAGCGATCTTGTGTATTTTCTGAACCTGAATAAAATAATTCTTCAGTACTTCAATTGCCCAGCATGATTATTAATATTTGCCTATTTCATATAAATAATAAAATAAGATGTGATGTGATGACGGGTTGCCTACATTCAGGAGGGCAAAAGTATAATAATCAAAATACAGGTAAATTATTTTCATCCTCGACTAATTTATTATTTGTTCACTATTCTTTATTTAAGCACCACACTTTCATTCAAAGTATTTCATTAAAAAAGTGTGACCTGTTTGTTTTTATTCAGTTGTGTTATTTTGCTCTTGTGTTTTTGACAATAATTAGGAAGATGGGATTTGTTCGTTGTGTTTCCAAGTGTACTACCTATATAACAGAAAATCCTAGAGCTTAGTTTTCATTATATTTCATTTCGTAATCAAAATAAGCATCTTAATTTTTTATTACTTTATGATTTATTTGTTAAATAAAATGTGTTCTTTTTAATATCTTGTTTTATTTATAAACCAAAGGCTCTTAAAATTATTTCAAGCCAGAAGCAACAATTTTGTGTTATTGGCATATTACCATTTTCAAAGTAGTTTATACTTTTAAAAACGCATTGAAGGCAAAAAACCTAAAATTGTTATTTTGGTCTTGAGAGGTATCAACACTGAGGATATTAAAATAAATTGGTATAAACTTTGAACTTACCGCCAATAAAATTGATAGATTTCTGCTAATTATTTCTCTTAATATATCAAGACAACTACATATGGCACCACATTTGCTTAAAAAAGTTTGCTGCAACATTCGTGTCACGATAAACATCATTTACTAAATGAAGCGACAGTATATCCTTTCAGTCGAAAGCCTATACTGGTTTTAAAAATTTTTTGCGGTCTAAATGTGCCTCCTCTAGAATTGTGCATTCTAGAATTTATAATAAATTTGGAGAACTTTTTTATTTTCAAAGAAATATGTAAAAATCAAATTGGAAAAAATTCAGAGATTTGTTTAAAAATATAAATTTTACACATCCATGTAAAGATTTTTCCTATGAATAAATGTATATCTATATACATTATATACAAGTAGAAACGGTGGAGCTTTTCCATCACGTGACTGTTACGTCAGCAACAATATTCATATGAATCAAATCAAAACTTCTGTCAACTCAATATAAATAATCGTTATGACTAATATTCCAAAGGTCGGCCTTTTACGAATTGGTAATTAAACAATAAATTTTTTTAATTGTATTTATTTTATTTATATGGTCAACATCGACATATTTATTAAAACTATCGATATACTGGGTGAATAAAATATTAACAAATATTAACCATGCTGGCTTATTAGTGTATAATTAGTATAATTTGTCTATCTATCACACTATCACGATTTTTTCTATATTTTCGAAAAAAGCACGCTCTTTGACTAGCAATATTTGTTCGTTCTATTAATGCTCTTCTGTTGTCTTTCTTTTTCATATTTAAATTCCAAATGTTTCAATAACACCAATAAAGAGGTATTTCCAACAGAAAGAATTTCTTTATTTTTTAGTTCTTCATTTATGGTTTTCACAGTAACATGTTTCCCTAAAAAAATAAAAAGTTTAAAATTATCATTATCTCAAACAAAACAAAAGATTTTTTTATATTTACTTCATACTAAACGTCAAACGAACACAAATTTTTGATATTCAGATTTTTTTATTATTTGTACCAAATAATGTATAAAGCAACCCCGTATATGTGACATAAAAAATTTCAAATTAGTCAACTAAATTGTGAAAAACACAATCTATACACATTTACCGACAGTACTCAACTTAGAAATCAGCACATGTAGAAGCTATAATTTATCACATTCAAATTAAAAATATGCAGAACTTTCTGTATTCGAAAACTTTCATTACTCATAACATCTATAATCGAACGTACGTTAAATTACCTACTAGTTTTCTAAGATTTTCATATACCACACTACAAGCTTCTGGTGAAAAATCTCAATGTGTAGATAATACTACATGCACTATGATGTGTAATCTGAATTATTAAGGTACTATGATCTCACTTCTCTTTTATTTAAAGTGTAAGCTGACTTTAATCTAAGGGTTAAGAACATTATAACATGTTATATTATTGTTTCACATATTTGTTTACTTACTTTGTTGATACATGTTATATAAGGTATTCCTCACTGCCATTTTGGTTCCCTCGGGTAAATCCTCTGTTTTTAGTTTTAATCGAGGTGTTTGACTGAGTGACGTTGGGAAAGTTGGAATATTTTCCTTACTTTTTTAAAGGGAACATACCGTTTTCACAGATATTTTCAGTGCAGTTGCCACTCTCTGAAATATAATATTAAATAGAAATGTCCTTAAATAGATGTTAACTTTAGTATAATACCTCCTAAACAGATGAAATAGGTTGAAAGGGTCCCCGTTGTTTTTTTACATTTCAAAATGTTTAATCAAGTTTATAACAAACTCCTGTGCTCATGAATTAAGCCATTTTCAACCAGGCATTTTCTAAAAATAATTGTTGGTTAATATACCGTTACAAGTACAATCAGACACTTGATTCATGCATATTTGAAAATTCTACAGATATTTACAAATTGTAGAGAATTATAAATACTATTTACCACCAATAAGTGGTAAAATAAGCATTGTAATATTCCCGTCTCACGGTATTTTAGGTGTTCTGAAATGTCGAAAGTTTACAAGTTGATAATGTATTATATTCGTACTTACCAATGTTAAACGGAATAAAAAGTCAAATTAGTTCTTACAAGAACTGATTTTAACAATAAATACACTTTCAATTCAAAAATTCGCTAAAAAAAAGACTAAGCTCGCATAACCTCAATTCGGTAGTCTCAAATTGAACTTTTAGTACGATCAGGATCAGTTATTCACGTTACGTCAATTACATCGTTGTCTCTTTTCACGATTACTTCGGCAAATTTAAACAAACTATTACGTATGTCGCGTAGTTGGTCTTGTGAAGAAGACAAAATCGATCGTACGTAGTACTTTGTTATGATTGATTTAGGTATATTGATAGAAGAAGGTAAAGTATGTAGAATGTGTTGCATAAATCGTGGATTGGATCAGGTGATGGAAAAGGTCCACCGTTTCTAGAATGCGAATATATTTTACGTTAAAATTTGTTAATCCAGAAATTTACCAACAAATAAAAGAAAAAAATAGAGCCACATAGGTATAAAATTAACAATTTTACAGAATTTATAGTAACTATGTATATTAAAATATTCGTAGGTAGGTATGTTTGCCTTATTTCTTTTTTACTTTTATATTGAGATTGGGTAGTTATAATTAGTATAAACTTTGCTTTCTAATTTATTAAATATTGAAAAATTCCATCTGTACTTTGGAATTCATTTCTATTAACCCCCATTAAAATACTAGACACATGCGATAGCTAATTAGTCGGAATACGGCGCCGACGGCTCGCTTTTGTAGACCCAATATCTACCGACGTACCGACACGAAGTGACCCTTCTTGTAATTGTATATGTTCGGCGTTACAAAGGGAAAAATTGTTTATCATTTTACAACCGAAAATTAAGAGCAACAAAAGAGAAACAGACAAACTATGTTTATTTTTAATTCCATAAGGTCTGAAAAAAGGTATAGAGTAGAGTCGGGAGAGAGATAGAGTAAATGTTATGAATTGCATTATTTTGAAAAGTTTTTTTAGGTCGGGAGAACGTAGAAAAAGGGTATTAGAGATATTATTTTGTTCCAAAAGGTCGTAGAAAAAGGGTTTAAAATAAATTATCTGAAATTTCTAATAAAAGATAAATTTAAGATAAACATAACGATAGATTTCTATCGTTACAGCCATGAATCAAAAACAAAAAATAAATGTCTTATAGGTACAACAATTAAATACTTACGAATAATCTTAACAAAATTATTATGTATAGTTTTTATGGACCAATGAAAAATCGATCATAAGTAGGTAGTTTATTACTCATTATTTTTCTGTCAACACCACTAAGTGTAGTCGATAAAGGCATTTCCTGATAGGTATTTTGAAAAACCAAAAAAACAGAACATTAAACATACTAAATAAATAAATTTTACTATGGAACAAAAGCAAATAGATAGGCAGCCTTTATGGTAATTGTTATTGCGTATAGAAAAAAAGTTCAATGTAGAACGTGTACGGTTAACTATGAATTTTATTAAAATTTCATAAGAAACTGTAACGAGTTATTTTTTTTTTCTGCTTTTTGCAAGTTTAATTTTTTTTATTTTTTTTTATTATTCCGTAATATATTTTATTTTACCACTAGGGTGTATATAACTCGTTACTTTGCAACCCTTCCGACTACCGCAGTGATTTATTTTTTGCTATTACCGGTGTATATTTTAGTATAAGTCCGAGTTACGCAAATCCAACTTCTACCATACACAATTTATTCATTTCCGATATTTAAATTTTTCAACTGAAAGGACGCCCGGTATATACAACATTTTAATTTAATCGAGAGCCGTCTAGTATACTTACAAGTTTTTGTCGAAACTAGATAAATTTCACGTTTTAATTCCGACACCTGGACGAAACTGTAACTAAAATTTTGGATATAAATTTGCTAGCGGGCATCATTCAGGGGGCTCTCTGTCGAAAAAGAATCAGTTCCTTCTACGGCTCTAAGCATTGTCCGTTAAACGTTCTTCCGAAAAAAAAAACCGAAAAACCGTAGTGTGAAAATTTTGTGATTCCATATTCCGATTGTGTGTGGGCTGTATTTATTAAGGTAAATAAATTTTAACAAATAAACTGTGTATTCGAAACTTTCCGTATCGCCGCTTATTATTAAATTGTTGAATATATTTTTTTTTTTTTGAAAATTTTCCGACCGGCTATTTTTTTCTTTTGTTGTTGAACTGAAATTCGTTTTTTATTTTGTTTCTCTTATCTGAAAATAAAGATTTGTCAACCGTAATTTGATTTCGAATTTTTATTTACTGCGTTTTAATTAACTGATATGAATTGTTAGTGGATTCTCGAATTATTTTATGCTTTTGGATGTCAGTAGTTTGAAATTAAATTGATACCCAAGTGGATTAGGTATAATAGTTTAAAGTTTATGCTAGTACGAATATTTTTACTCTGTGTGTCGATAGTTGGGTACCGTTTAACTCGAGGGAAAATATTTTTTTAATTGTTACCGGCTTTAGTTAGATTCAAGGGTTAATCAGACTTGGAAGAGGCTTAGCCACAATTTGTTTGATTTCCCGGCAGATCTAACTCGTTCTTAAATCTTATTTTTTTTGGAATAATAGTTACCGGCTTTAGTAGATTCAAGGGTTAATCAGACTTGGAAGAGGCTTAGCCACAATTTGTTTGATTTCCCGGCAGATCTAAATCGTTCTTTTCCCGTTCCGTAGAATCATTATTTATATTTTTTTCTCCCCGTCGGAATAATAGTTACCGGCTTTAGT
This sequence comes from Lochmaea crataegi, assembly GCA_947563755.1. Classification (NCBI taxonomy): domain Eukaryota; kingdom Metazoa; phylum Arthropoda; class Insecta; order Coleoptera; family Chrysomelidae; genus Lochmaea; species Lochmaea crataegi. The sequence goes on along the minus strand of OX387427.1, from coordinate 51,418,982 downwards.
TAGATTCAAGGGTTAATCAGACTTGGAAGAGGCTTAGCCACAATTTGTTTGATTTCCCGGCAGATCTAACTCGTTCTTAAATTTTTTTTTTTTTTGGAATAATAGTTACCGGCTTTAGTAGATTCAAGGGTTAATCAGACTTGGAAGAGGCTTAGCCACAATTTGTTTGATTTCCCGGCAGATCTAAATCGTTCTTTTCCCGTTCCGTAGAATCATTATTTATATTTTTTTCTCCCCGTCGGAATAATAGTTACCGGCTTTAGTTAGATTCAAGGGTTAATCAGACTTGGAAGAGGCTTAGCCACAATTTGTTTGATTTCCCGGCAGATCTAACTCGTTCTTAAATTTTTTTTTTTTTTTTGGAATAATAGTTACCGGCTTTAGTAGATTCAAGGGTTAATCAGACTTGGAAGAGGCTTAGCCACAATTTGTTTGATTTCCCGGCAGATCTAAATCGTTCTTTTCCCGTTTCGTAGAATCATTATTTATATTTTTTTCTCCCCGTCGGAATAATAGTTGCCGGTTTCATTTGGATTCAAGGGTTAATCAGACTTGGAAGAGGCTTAGCCACAATTTGTTTGATTTCCCGGCAGATCTAAATCGTTCTTTTCCCGTTTCATAGAATCATTATTTATATATTTATTTTTTTCGTCGGAATAATAGTTGCCGGTTTCATTTGGATTCAAGGGTTAATCAGACTTGGAAGAGGCTTAGCCACAATTTGTCTGATTACCCGGCAGATCTAAATCGTGCATTAGGGACCCCGTAAAACCCGGTATATTTGAACCGTATTTGATAACCTGACCGTTAAGTCCGTTAAAATCCCAGATATAGGTAATACATACCTCATTTTATTTTCCCTGTTAATTTGTTTGTCACTAAAGAATTATTCGTAAAATAGACCACAGAGTATTAATAGATTAAAGTTTTGAATTTCTATTATTTTCATTTTTAACCGCAATTTATTGATTGGAGAACCAAGATTTGGCTTTTCCGGATTGTCACTAGTTAGTTAAATTTAATTCAACCAGACCCCTGGAATTTTCCGTAACCTCCATCTGAGGCTATCTGGAACTCTTGACGCTAAGGGTCAAGGGGCCGTGGAGCAAACCACGTTAATAATCTGGCGCCCGAGATTTAAAAACCCGAATTTTGCATCAAGGGTGTCCATAGTGACGTGTTCTTGTGGCAGGAGCCACGTGTAAGAAGGGAGGCACGTTACAAAATGGCGCCCGAGCAGGGACCCAATTGTTGATTACTGTAGGATCAGTTTAATACCGTTTTCCATTTTTTTTAGCGTTTATTTGTGCTTGGACCGTTTAAGTCTGTTTTGACTATTTTCTGCCGTATTTTTTTTGTTAGAGCAGGGACCCAATTGTTGATTACTGTAAGATCAGTTTAATACCGTTTTCCATTTTTTTTAGCGTTCATTTGTGCTTGGACCGTTTAAGTCTGTTTTTACTATTTTCTGCCGTATTTTTTTTTGTTAGAGCAGAGACCCGATTGTTGATTACAATAGGATCAGTTTAATACCGTTTTAAATTTTTATTTTTTTTTAAGCGTTTTTTTCGCTTGGACCGGTTAAGTCTGTGTTGACTGTTTGTTTACCGTATTATTGCAGAGAGTTGATTATTTGTTAGAGCTGGAACCGTTATTCCGTTTCCGTTATTTTACCGTATTGTTAAAGAGACCTGATTATAGCAGGAACTGAAATACAGAAGTGGATATTTTTTTTTAGCTTATTGTTGCTGGACCGTTTATACTGTTTTACAGGGTTTTTTTGCCCATTGTTGATTTGAACAGGGACCGTTATTTTAGTATAATATACTATTTTTTTCCGTATTGTAAATTTCAATAGCGACCGTTTTGCCGGTGCTAGATTTTTCTGTTTTTTTCCGCCTTTGTTGTTTTTTTTTTTATTTTGAGAAGAAGAAATATTGCTCCGCGATCCGCCATAGACCAAAAGGAATATCCGACCGCTATGGCAACTCCACCGATAAATGTACACGATTGGAAGGTGTCTTTTGGAAACCGGGGAGATCCTGCTGCATTCATCGAAAGAATCGAAGAAATCTGCACCGCAAAGAATATTCGAAAAGATAATTTGCTTCCGGTACTACCCGAATTACTGTCAGGTGAACCGGCATTTTGGTACCGAAATAACCGGAGTAGGTACACGACCTGGGATGAATTTGAAACAGATTTCCGTATTTTCTTCTACCCCGTTAATTACGAAGACGACTTGGAAGCTGAGATAGGCCGTCGTCTGCAGAGAAGAAATGAGTCCGCCGCAACATACATAACCGAGCTACAAACTCTGATGCGACGCCATGGTAAGCTAACTCCCGAACAACAGTTGGCGTGGCTGTACCTCAACCTGTTGCCGGAATACCGTCTGCAAGTCCGAAAAGGGGACTTTGACGATTTTTCCTCCTTTTGTCAGGTGGTCAGGGAATATGAGCTCCTCAGGAAGGAACTCCAGTCTATACCCAACCACACTGGACCGAACCGGGGACCAAATCCCCGTCCGCAGTCAATGAGTTCGCCGAGATATGGACCTTCTCACAACACGATGCCTGGGCCATCCAGAGAGCCCATCGCCGGTCCCAGCCAACCGTCACCGACCGATACTCCGCCGCCGCCTGATACTACTCGTCAACCTTCAGGACAATATTCCCGTCAACTCATCTGTTTCCGTTGTGGTGAGTCTGGACATTATAGGAATAACTGTCAAAACCCGCCGAAAATATTCTGTTCTCGTTGCCAGAAGGAAGGAGTATTCTCCCGAGACTGTTCCTGCAGGAGGCAGGAAAACTAAACCGAAGCTGTACCGAAGAGAGGCCGACACAGCTTCCGCAAATCTTTGCCTCTCACACCGAACCGCCAGCAGAAATGAACGACCCCCGACCGCACATAGACGTTGAAATAGGAAATCATATGTTTAGAGCATTATTGGATACCGGAGCAGCAAAGTCGTATATTGGTGATCAAGTAGCTAAGACTTTTTCCCAAAGAAAGCAAACTACCTCTCGTCAAGCTACGAAGGCCCGTTTAGCTAATGGAAATCTAGTCTCCATCACCGACATATATGAGCTGAAATGGAAAATCGATGACGTCACAATGGAGGGTTTGTTGGAGCATTTCCCTGGTCTAATAACCGACATTGTATTAGGACATGATGTCCTCCGCAAGTATAATTTCCGGCTGGAGTTAGGAACCGGAGAAATATACGTGAATGATGAGTTAGTGAGGCGTTCACAAGTGGCCAGTCCTGTTGGAATATTGGAGGCCGTGAACCGGCCTATGAAAGAAGTCAATTCCGCTGTACCGATAATCTGTAGAGGAGAAACCCCCCACCGTCTTAGGAAAAACCGCCGTTCTGTAAATCTGTCTTGTTCCGAAGTCTCTGCGTCCTCCCTGGAGTTAGGGGTCGACAAGGAGCAAACTGTTTCTGAAGTCTCTGCGTCCTCCCTGGTGTTAGGGGTTGACAAGGAGCAAGCTGTTTCCGAAGTCTCTGCGTCTTCCCTGGTGTTAGGGGTTGACAAAGAGAAATCTGTTTCCGAAGTCTCTGCGTCCTCCCTGGAGTTAGGGGTCGACAAGGAGCAAATTGTTTCCGAAGTCTCTGCGTCTTCCCTGGTTTTAGGGGTTGGCGAGGAGCAATCTGTTTCCGAAGTCTCTACGTCTTCCCTGGTGTTAGGGGTGGACAAGGAGCAAACTAGTTCCGAAGTCTCTGCGTCTTCCCCGGTGTTGTTAGGGGTTGATAAGGAGCAATCTGTTTCCGAAGTCTCTGCGTCTTCCCTGGAGTTAGGGGTCGACACGGAGCAACCTGTGTCCGAAGTCTCTGAGTCTTCCCCGGTGTTGTTAGGGGTTGATAAGGAGCAGTCTGTTTCCGAAGTCTCTGCGTCTTCCCTGGTGTTAGGGGTGGACAAGGAGCAATCTGTTTCCGAAGTCTCTGAGTCTTCCCTGGTGTTAGGGGTTGACAAGGAGCAATCTGTTACCGAAGTCTGTTCATCGTCTCTCGTAGAGTTGGGAGATAGTAATACAGCACCGAGAAATCTCCGAGAGCTGAGAAGGTTTTTGGGAGTTGCCTCCTGGTATAGGAGATTCGTGCCATCGTTCTCAGAAAAGGTAGCTCCGTTAACGAAATTACTCCGCAAATCTCAGCGATGGAAGTGGGCCGAGGAACAAGAAGCCGCGTTCGCTAGAATCAAAACCTGTCTGTCAGAAGCACCCGTCTTAAGTTGTCCTGATTTTACCGTACCGTTCACTCTGCAGACCGATGCCTCCGAATATGGTTTGGGAATAGCCCTTACCCAGCGGAAGGATGGTCACGAATACGTGGTAGCGTATGCAAGTCGCACCCTGAGTGCTACCGAGAAAAATTACTCCGTAACCGAAAAAGAATGTCTTGCCATTGTTTGGGGGATTGAAAAGATGCGTCCTTATTTGGAGGGCTACCATTTCACGGTTGTTACCGATCATCAATCTCTTAGATGGCTGCATTCCATATCAAGTCCGTCCGGACGTTTAGCCAGGTGGAGTATTTTTCTACAACAGTATGATTTCGAGATACAGTACCGTAAAGGTGCTCTAAATCGTGTGGCCGACGCTTTGTCAAGAAACCCGCTACCAATGACCGCCGAGAGCGACTCACCGTCCGCAATCTGTTTGACCGATGTAACCGCCGAATGTTCGTGGTACCGGAACAGGAAGGAAGAGGTCCTGAAGGATCCAGAGAAGTTTCCGGACTACTGCATAAAAGAAGACCGTCTATACCGTCATTTCTGGGATATCAATGATTTCCGAGAGCCAGAAATGTCCGATCCATGGAAACTGTGTATAGCAAAGCCCGACCGAATCCGGGTGTTGCAAGAAAATCATGATAATCCGAATGCTGGTCATCTGGGAATTGCTAAAACCATCACCCGGATTGCAAAATTGTACTATTGGCCAGGAATGTTCAGGGACATCACCAAGTACGTAAAGAGGTGTCTGCGATGTCAACAGTACAAACCGTCACAGCAAAAACCAGCAGAGACCCATCTGCCGCAAGAACGAACGATATCCGGGAAGTTCATCACCCTGACGGATGATCTCTGTTGGAGGTGTGGAATCTCCGGACACCGCCGAGAGAACTGCAGCAGGCCGTCTATTCTGTTTTGTTCCCGATGCGGACAAGTGGGACGGATGTCCCGAGAATGCCCGTGTGATCGACGCGGCCCCCGTACCCGGTCGGTGGCAGTACAAGCGCAACTGGTCTCCCGTAGCGACGAACCCCGACGAATGCAGGATGCTTCCATCCAGTGTAGTATCGGCATCGAACAACCCCACCCCGCTCTGGAAACAGCCGGACGCTGTTCCAGGTCATACCGAAGACAGGCGTCCCGTGGAAGAGGACCGCCCCATCCACACCAAGCGACCCTGCGCCGACGTTCCAGGCTGTGAGACGCTACACCCTGGATCACCGTTTTGTTTTCTCAACTTTTTTATTATTAGGTGTAAGTTGTTGTTTAAAAAAAAATGTAATGTCCGAAAGTTGCACTTTCGCTCATTCATTTTTTTTACCGAAGTAAAGGGGGTGTGTAACGAGTTATTTTTTTTTTCTGCTTTTTGCAAGTTTAATTTTTTTTATTATTCCGTAATATATTTTATTTTACCACTAGGGTGTATATAACTCGTTACTTTGCAACCCTTCCGACTACCGCAGTGATTTATTTTTTGCTATTACCGGTGTATATTTTAGTATAAGTCCGAGTTACGCAAATCCAACTTCTACCATACACAATTTATTCATTTCCGATATTTAAATTTTTCAACTGAAAGGACGCCCGGTATATACAACATTTTAATTTAATCGAGAGCCGTCTAGTATACTTACAAGTTTTTGTCGAAACTAGATAAATTTCACGTTTTAATTCCGACACCTGGACGAAACTGTAACTAAAATTTTGGATATAAATTTGCTAGCGGGCATCATTCAGGGGGCTCTCTGTCGAAAAAGAATCAGTTCCTTCTACGGCTCTAAGCATTGTCCGTTAAACGTTCTTCCGAAAAAAAAAAACCGAAAAACCGTAGTGTGAAAATTTTGTGATTCCATATTCCGATTGTGTGTGGGCTGTATTTATTAAGGTAAATAAATTTTAACAAATAAACTGTGTATTCGAAACTTTCCGTATCGCCGCTTATTATTAAATTGTTGAATATATTTTTTTTTTTTTGAAAATTTTCCGACCGGCTATTTTTTTCTTTTGTTGTTGAACTGAAATTCGTTTTTTATTTTGTTTCTCTTATCTGAAAATAAAGATTTGTCAACCGTAATTTGATTTCGAATTTTTATTTACTGCGTTTTAATTAACTGATATGAATTGTTAGTGGATTCTCGAATTATTTTATGCTTTTGGTTGTCAGTAGTTTGAAATTAAATTGATACCCAAGTGGATTAGGTATAATAGTTTAAAGTTTATGCTAGTACGAATATTTTTACTCTGTGTGTCGATAGTTGGGTACCGTTTAACTCGAGGGAAAATATTTTTTTAATTGTTACCGGCTTTAGTTAGATTCAAGGGTTAATCAGACTTGGAAGAGGCTTAGCCACAATTTGTTTGATTTCCCGGCAGATCTAACTCGTTCTTAAATCTTATTTTTTTTGGAATAATAGTTACCGGCTTTAGTAGATTCAAGGGTTAATCAGACTTGGAAGAGGCTTAGCCACAATTTGTTTGATTTCCCGGCAGATCTAAATCGTTCTTTTCCCGTTCCGTAGAATCATTATTTATATTTTTTTCTCCCCGTCGGAATAATAGTTACCGGCTTTAGTTAGATTCAAGGGTTAATCAGACTTGGAAGAGGCTTAGCCACAATTTGTTTGATTTCCCGGCAGATCTAACTCGTTCTTAAATTTTTTTTTTTTTTTGGAATAATAGTTACCGGCTTTAGTAGATTCAAGGGTTAATCAGACTTGGAAGAGGCTTAGCCACAATTTGTTTGATTTCCCGGCAGATCTAAATCGTTCTTTTCCCGTTCCGTAGAATCATTATTTATATTTTTTTCTCCCCGTCGGAATAATAGTTACCGGCTTTAGTTAGATTCAAGGGTTAATCAGACTTGGAAGAGGCTTAGCCACAATTTGTTTGATTTCCCGGCAGATCTAACTCGTTCTTAAATTTTATTTTTTTTTTTTGGAATAATAGTTACCGGCTTTAGTAGATTCAAGGGTTAATCAGACTTGGAAGAGGCTTAGCCACAATTTGTTTGATTTCCCGGCAGATCTAAATCGTTCTTTTCCCGTTTCGTAGAATCATTATTTATATTTTTTTCTCCCCGTCGGAATAATAGTTGCCGGTTTCATTTGGATTCAAGGGTTAATCAGACTTGGAAGAGGCTTAGCCACAATTTGTTTGATTTCCCGGCAGATCTAAATCGTTCTTTTCCCGTTTCATAGAATCATTATTTATATATTTATTTTTTTCGTCGGAATAATAGTTGCCGGTTTCATTTGGATTCAAGGGTTAATCAGACTTGGAAGAGGCTTAGCCACAATTTGTCTGATTACCCGGCAGATCTAAATCGTGCATTAGGGACCCCGTAAAACCCGGTATATTTGAACCGTATTTGATAACCTGACCGTTAAGTCCGTTAAAATCCCAGATATAGGTAATACATACCTCATTTTATTTTCCCTGTTAATTTGTTTGTCACTAAAGAATTATTCGTAAAATAGACCACAGAGTATTAATAGATTAAAGTTTTGAATTTCTATTATTTTCATTTTTAACCGCAATTTATTGATTGGAGAACCAAGATTTGGCTTTTCCGGATTGTCACTAGTTAGTTAAATTTAATTCAACCAGACCCCTGGAATTTTCCGTAACCTCCATCTGAGGCTATCTGGAACTCTTGACGCTAAGGGTCAAGGGGCCGTGGAGCAAACCACGTTAATAATCTGGCGCCCGAGATTTAAAAACCCGAATTTTGCATCAAGGGTGTCCATAGTGACGTGTTCTTGTGGCAGGAGCCACGTGTAAGAAGGGAGGCACGTTACAAAACATAGGTGCAGATTTTAGGGGATACAAAAAAAATATATTTACTTTTTTTTCCAATGGAATACCTACTATGAATATTATTTAATTTTTATATAGATTTATTTTTCAATTAAAAAATATACCATAGGTATTATGTTATCCTCACCTTATACCGTTTTTGGCTTATTAAACACAACAAATATTTTGTAAGACTAGTCGTCACTGAAAATACGTATAGTTAAAGTTTGTCCAAAATCAATTGTGGTCTCTATGATATTCGCCGTTTATTAACTCAAAAACAGTATAAGGTAAAAGGAATGGTATATTTTTGAATCAAGAAAAAAATCATTCGAAAAATTAAATGATATACAGGATAGGTAGCTACTTAACCCATTTGAAAAATGATGTTTTTGTATCCCCTGAAAACTGCTCAGATAACATTTTAACCATATACCTATAACTTGAATCTGGGGATATCATTGAATCCAACAGGAGTATTTACGGTAATAAAAAGGTAGGTATTTCAAATTAGTTAGACGAGCTTTTGATCAATAATGATAATTTGTTGCTAAGTATGATTGAGAAATTGTTCCATGAATTAACCGTGTTCGAGAGGAAAATGTAGGTATTATCTATTATTTATTATTCTCAATGTCGGAAGCCAATATAGGTAACTTTTGTATTTAATTTGTTGCTATTATCGGAAGAAAATATAAGTCTTCTGCCGATTATCCTGCAGATGCGAGAAACCGACAACCGAATTATTTGGAAAATGGTTTGTCAGACTGCTTTTAGCTAACGTTCCGTCGAATTCGGTACTTACAATAAATACCTATAAAATTTTAAAATCCTTAAAAATAAAAATATCAATATACCTACATCACATCCCCTCAAAAGTTTTCAAAGAAAATGAAATTTATTGAAAATATACTCAAGTCGGAATTATGAGAATGAATATGTCATTGATACCTACTATTTGCAGGTTAAACCTACAGTAATACTCTTTTGCCCTAACTATTTTGGTTTTGGATAGGCATGTATACGTACCTACAGTAAAAAACGTTTACGAAAATATAATAATTAGCCACCAATCGTGAGTTGTGTACCTACTAATAACGATAAAATTGACAAGTTGTTATCTTATCCTATTAGGTATGTTGGTAAAAATTTAAAATTACGTGCATTTTGACCTATATTTTTTGTATCTCATATAGGTACCTACTACCTAGGTATTAAAAAATGAAATTATTTCACAGTTTCCAACTTTATACAAAATATATAATATGCACGCCATTGGACGGCGTTTGCCATCAATGGAATTAAAAAGTAGACTGTTTTTAGTTTTCATCACACACTGACTGAAATGAGTTGGTGTTAAAGAGTAATGCCACGTGCAAATATCAAATGATTTGTTATTTCAAATAGAAATGTATGTATATTTTGGATTCAATGAGAAACTGAGGTCTAAATTTAACCATTCTCGAAAATTTAAGATTTTTGTACTAAATATTTTTCAACAACGAGCATTTACATTACCAACGGTAGGTACCTAGGTAGGTATATATATGGTTTAATTGTTACCTACCTATAATAAATTTCAAGTTTTATACCTTAGGGATATTAAGAACATTCTTCTAGCACAAAGTGATACTCTAAATGTAATTATTTTGCAGGGTGTGTACTGTGTAGAATAAAGCATCCAGTAGGTCTACCTATTTACATTGTCATTTCTCAAAAAATCGATAATTCGAAATGAAACCACCGTCGCCGTCGCCGTGACCTTCCATTTTTTAAGTATACAATTATGGTTTTGTTTATTAAAATGTTTCCAAATAATAAAATCGGTCAAAGCATACTTTTTGTCCTGCCTGACTGACTGGTTCGGATTCCGTACTCTGGTCCGCATTCCGCATTCTAAAATTCTACATTGGAAATTACTAAGGAAGCAAAATTATTTTACAAAAGTCTCATAAGTTTGCCGTTTGTATTTAAATTAGTTATTACTACATACCTATTTTATTCAAAAACAAAATCATTCGGAATGTATAATCATCTACAGAGTATGTCGCTAATGTATGGAATACCTAAATTCATTATTTCCAAAATAAATATTTAATATAATTTAATTGTATTTTACTAAACAGTTCTCTGTATTTTAGTAAATAAACAGTTTTGGTCGACCCTGTAGAAATAAATATTCAAATAATTACATCGTTGTAAAGACGATTAGAAGACCTTTCCAATGAGGGGTCTTGAGACACATGGATGCATTTAAAAAAAATTGCCGATTACGTCACCACGTTAATACTGATAACGCAAAATGTTCGTTACATCTATCTACATTCAAAAATTAAAATTGACCTGTTGTTGATTTTGGAAATAATGAATTTATTCTATACATTAGCGACATACTGTATAGGTAAATTCAGAGACGTTGATGAGTTTCTTGAAATAACAGATATTTTATTGGAAATATGACCAGCAGTGGCGGTCTTAAGAATTCTGGTTATACATACTTGCATATGTTTTTATAGAAATAAATATTTTTAAGTAAAAATGCTACATGTTTCAATATTTTGTAAGGAGAGTACCTACGCCTCTGCGTGGAATGGTTTACCCTTCACCTACCTGCCACCCTGACCCCGGATTGAAAGAGTTTACTTTTAGATTGTTCTTTGTTCTTTTGGGTTGATGTACATACCTACCTAGTTACAATTTGTACTAACAAATCCTAGATATTCGTCCCGCGTTTTTCTTGGTAGCTTCTGAGACGTTCGGATTCAAAGTAAATAATTAGCAATTTAAATTTTCTTGAATATTGTTACTCAAAATGAGTCATTTTAACTTACACATGAAAAAATTAAATAATGCAACTGTCAAACATTTCGTTACTAAAACAATTGAAAATTAGGTATAATAAATCTGGAAATACCTATCTCAGAAATCCGCAAATTTGGGCATGTAATGAATTGCAAACAAAGTTGCAATAATGAAATTCAGTGTGTTTAATTTGAAATTATCGATTTCTTTAGAATTGAAAATGTAAATACTGATGGATGCCTGATTCTATACACCCTTGCAAAAAGTATCTAAGTGTCTAGAGTTTTAATTTGTGCTAGAATAATCGCTATATAAAATTTAAAATACATTAGGCAGGTAGGTAGGTACCTATAACAATCAAACTGTAGTTAAATGGTTAAATTTAGACATCAGTTTTTTATTGAATCCAAAATATAGGTAGGTAGGTACATACATTTCTCTTTGAAATAACAAGTAAGTTGATATTTCGACGTGACACACCCTGTATAGAATACACCTCGAGAATATATCAAAAGTCAAAACAAAATAGGTATTAAGCTCGGTTTTATTCTTGTAATGCCAAATCATTTCGCTAACATAATAATATGCTTTTTAGTAATGTTAAATGTACGATAATGATAACAAGAGCATTTTTTTCTGATGAAAAATCCAAATTTTGTTTTTCGCTATAAACAAATTTTAGACGAATATGAAATTTTTCAACAAACGAATATGCAATACCTAACCTAGGAAAATAGGTATTTAAATGTTGTTTTTCGATCTATTTGAAGGCCCAACATTTGACAACATTGCATTTAAAATGAAAGTAATATTTCATGTACATTGCAGACGAACAGGGTCGGACTTTCTTAATGTAAATGAATTTTCTGTTGACGTATTTAATGTATTTCTCTATTTTTGTCAAATATTTTGGCTAATGATGATTTTTATTAATAATAGAGTTAATAGTACAACTTTGTTATTGTTACGAGGTAACAACGTTGTATATTATAAACAAATGTTGTAGGTACCTAAGTAAAATTTGAACATGCTAGATTAATTTGTTTATAGCATTGTTGAATAAGACTTTAATCATGCTTCGACGGAACTATGTTAAGATCCAGTCATTTTATTACTATGTTTTAATCCCCCAATAAACTGTAAGTAGGTAGGTAATACCTACCTAGTAGGTATCTAGTATCAACAGCTAATACTAATTGTGAAATATCGTTTCCTCATAGGTAACTTGTCCACTATAAAATACTCATCAGTTATGATTACAAATTATTGCCGTTATTGTCACATTTATGATTCTCACTTGGTCTATTGGTTTCAATTAGGTAAATCTATTACAAAATTCTGATAATGCTGCAAATATTTAAATTATACCTATTCGTTTTTTTTATTAACTATACCTACCTATATTATGTAACAAAATTAACGCAATGTGTGGAAGAAATTTGTTTATATTGTTTTTTCTGACACTTCTTTTGAAAAGTGACCACAATAATTCTATCGGATTTAGGAGGGAGTCTTGAAACCGTAGTCCATTGCTTTATGCAATTTCATTTATAAGTATACCTACATAAAATATTCTCTTTTATAGTTTTTTTGTGCGAAAAACTTGTAATGGGTAGGTATAATTGTTTCTTTGTATAGGTACCTTCCTAGTTCACTTCAAATTGTGAATCTTTCTGATACAAACATTTTTCTCTTACTGAAGGGAGCAATTTATGTTAGGAATTTTTCTACTTTAGCCTTGAATTATTATTTAGGCACCTATTATGGGAAGTATTGTCCACTATTAGGTATATATTAGCTGGATAACTTAGATAAAAGTACCTACCTAGGTAGGGTGACCATACGTACTTATTTTAGTAGGACAGTACTTTCTTTTCTGCCAGTGTCCTAAGGTCCTTAATAGAAGCATGAAGTACACTAAAATGTACTTTCTTTTTCTTGAAGATGCAAATATCGCAAATCGGTATACCAAAATATTTATTTTTTATTTAAAAAGAATGCTCATCGGTGATTCACTGATCATGATGCAATAACGACGTTAAAAAGTTGTTGAGAATGTTCGCGTGGTTTGTTTCCCGAACGTTCCAGTCCGCCCTCGATTATCCTAGACGCACAGCGCACAGCCCAGAATGCTCCGCGACTGGAACGTGCGAGAATCGAAGCGAAGTTGGCGAGCCGCATATAAATAGCGACAGCGCTCGGACTAAGACTAAACAAGTTCAATTCTACTCACGAGTTCTACCGTTCGACAGCAAGAGAACATATTATTTGTTAATTGTTTTTGTTGAATGCAGTCTGGATTTCTGTGCTGGTTTCGCTTACTAAAAAGCAACGTCGTTTGATTTCAGTTACCTACTTGTGCATTATTTGCGTAAACATGGCACCGCCTCGAAGAAAGTGTCATTTTAATTTGGAGTTACAGAAAGAATACCCGTTTATGAAAATAAAAAATAAATTGAGTCCGCATATTGTGTACTGTGAAATTTGTAGAAGTGATGTTGATATTTCCAACAGTGGTCGCAGCAATATTAAGGCTCATCTAACCAAGAAAAAGCATACATTAGCTGCAAATACGAAGTCTAAAAGCGTTAAACTAAATACTTTTTTCAAAAATGAAAACTTCAGCTCTGAAAATATGTTAATTGCAGCCAAGGAAGGTACTTTCGCGTATCATACGATCAAGCATCAGCAGAGTTTTAGATCTTTGGATTGCACATCAAAGCTAATAGCGAACATGTTTGAGCCCAAATTTATGGCAGCTCGAACCAAAACTGAAGCCATTGTAAAAAATGTTTTTGCTAAAGAATCACAGTTGCGATTGGAACTTGATCTACACAAAGCACATTTTGTTAGCATCATGATCGATTCGTCCAACCACAAAGAAATTAAAATGGTACCTTTGTTGGTGAGATACTTTAATTGTGAAAAAGGTATTCAAGTGAAATTACTTCAGTTGCAAGACTTACCTGGTGAAACATCAGAACACTTAAATAGTTATGTGTTTAATACTTTGAAAACCCACAATTTAGTGGACAAGTGTATTGGATTAGCTGCTGATAATACCAATACAAATTTTGGCGGAATGAAAAGAAAGGGAGTGAACAACCTATTTAAAAAATTGAATGCTTCTCGTGGCAAACCTCTGGTTGGCATTGGTTGTGTTGCACACATTTTGAACAATTGCGTACAAAATGCTACGGACGTCTTACCAATTGACGTTGAGGTTATTGTTGTTAAGTTATTTAAGCATTTCTATATTTATACAGTGAGAGTAAATGAACTAAAACAATTCTGCGACTTTGTTAATGTTGAATACAAAAAGATGTTATCATTTTCTAAAACAAGATTTTTAAGTCTGATGCCCGCAATTGAACGAATTCTACAAATGTACGAACCGTTGAAAGCATACTTTTTGTCTATTGAAAATTGTCCAATGATTTTGAAGCAATTTTTTGAGTGTCGCACGAGCGAAATTTGGATGTGGTTTGTACACAACATTGCTTCTATGTTTCACAAAGTCATATTAAAGGTAGAGGGTGACAAAATATGCGCAACAGAGGCCGCTCTAGAGTATTTCGATCTTAAAAATAAGCTTGAAAATCGTTTGAATGAATTATTTTTGCCGCTTAAAGTAAGAGAATCCCTTTTACAACTTGACAATTGGGATGGTAGTTTAAACTATCGAGATGACTTCATCTCACATGTTAGATTATTTTATTCAAATTGTGTGAGTTACTTGAAGAATTGGAGTACAAATTTAAATGAATTAAGGCTCTTTGGATGGATAAATTTGAGAAACCAAGTTTCATGGAATCAAATTTTGTGTTCATGTGCTGCTTTTAAAGACTACTTGGGTTCGACACTGAATGAAGACGAACTATTCGATGAAGTTAGTCTATTACAAGCTAAACTGTCAGAAGATAAAATTGCCGAGTGGAACTCGAAAAATATAGCTACCGAAGATCGATGGGTTGAAGTATTTAAATGGAATCAAGGGTCTGGATCAAGTGAGGATTTCAAAAATTGTGAGATTTTATGTCAGTTCATTTTTTGTCTCCCTGGAACAAGTGCGTCAATTGAGCGACTATTCTCTAATATTAATAACTACTGGAGTGCAGAAAAATCGCAAATGAAAATATCGACACTAGAAGCTGTGATGCAAGTGTACACAAACTTCGATGAGACTTGCAGTGAAATGTTCCAGTATTTGCAGACCAGAAAGCAAATTTTGGAATCTATCCTAAGTTCTCAAAAATACGATTGGCACAAAGGTGACCCCACTGATGGCGTTGCAGGCACGTCAAAATAATTAATAACATTACACATTTCTGCCAGAGTATTTTATGTGTTTGTATTTTTAATATACATAGGTACATATATATTATGTATATGCATGTGTCATTAAAAATTATTTTATTTTTTATTATTCTCATTTTGATGCTTGGCTATGTCACTCTACATTTAGTTCTTTGATTTGTCCGTTTTTACCTATTCCTAATACAACTTTTTGTTACTTTTTATTTTTGTACTTATTTTTCTGAAAATAAATATGGTCACCCTATACCTAGGTATCTATTTTCTTCAAGGATTTAAAGTACGTTCCTGGTATATATTTGCTGCTTATTCCTTTATGGTTCTATGGATTTACCCAGATACTGATTTACTACGATAAGGGATAGGTAGGTACCTGGGTACCTACCCAAATGAGGATAAAGTAGGTAGGTTTTGTTTAAGATATATGTTATAATAGAAATATTTATTTTTAACCATGAATTCTCGTCAAATTTGAACTTTACTAATATTGTTTAATGACTTTCGATAAATAAATAATATAATGTAGGTATCAGTTTGGCAACCTTGTATTTTAGTTTGTAGTCGCTGGAGCCATGTGTTTTGTTATTGTTGTCTGTTTTTTTTTGACTTGTCTTGACTTGAGAGAACTAATCATATCGTTTCAAACATTATTTTTATTTTATGTAAACCTACCTTTGTATAGTGTGTAATAGATAACTATCTAGTACCTAATAGTTAATTAAAATACCTAACCTAGTAATTTTCCACTTGCTTTCGAACCGGCAACGTTGAATCGTTATGTTTCTTTTTTGTTGATGTTGACTCAAGGTCACTGAAACCGTTGCCTACTACCAGGTAGGTGATCTGTGTAGTATCATTTTTGCTATAATGAATATTCGATATTATTGTGTGGATTTAAGTCGAATATTTAACTGGCCCACTAGATCCGAACCGAATTTTGGACGGTGGTATAAATAGGGAAATATTTTTAAATTTGTTTATTTCACATTTCACTTTCAGTATTTTGAGGTGAACATTGGTGTGTGCGTTGTACTTTTGCGTTGTTTGGTTATAAAAATATTTTTTCTTTGCGGTGTTACTTGATTCCTTTGCGTTGTGAATTACCTACCTAATTTCTTTAAATTTTGCATACCTAGTTATAAGTATGTATCCAAATAAAAGTGCCTCTGCCTCATCTTCTAGAGAGGTTGCATCAACTTCTGCAGAAGTTGCCTCAACTTCAGGAAACTCTTATTACCAATGGTAAGTGAATTAGAACATTTTATTTTTATTGCTGGGATGGGGAGTGTCGTCACATTAAAAAAATTTGTTTGATTGAAAAAACTCGAAAACCTCAAAAATTGTGGGTACGCAATTAAGCTTTGAGTAAACCTAAATTTATGCTATACATACAGATCACTTCATTGTAATTTAATTTGAAATTCAAAATTAACCAATTTTTCAATACGAAATAGTTTTTCTCGTCGATTTAATTGTTGATTACACCATAAAGTGTAAAAAATATAAAACTATCATTGATAATTCATTGGCCGTGGATAGAGTTACGACAGTCGTAATTCTAGCGGTTTTAGATAAAGTTACGACAGTCACATTATTTTTGTATGTTAGTTACGCCGAATTTGTGTAATTGCAGTTTGTGAAACAATTCAATATTTACATCTACAAACAAGACCGTAATAGAATTTTGTACTATACCCAAATATTCTTAAAACCCTTCGTTAGGCGCGTGGTGTTTTGTCACTAGGTTGGTCGCGCGGGCTACAATAGTAGCCCATTTGAATTTTGACTAATCTTACTCTTAAAAATGAAAAGAATACAACCTTTTGTTAATATATGTTATATTATTACAGGGAACACAACAATATACAAAAAATATTGATCTATGGGCTTTAGAAAACGAAATATAAAAAAAATTGTTATTTCATCGCATACTCACATTAAAAAAAATTGATCTACTAAAAAAACAACGTTATTTTATTTATAAATAAAAACATAACAAAATGTATGCTAAAATAATATAAAAAACAGATACCTAAATATAAACTGCAACAAAAAACATAACCTACACTGTACGAAAAATGAAATACAAAATTGCAAAAAAAGGACAAAGTTTTAATCGGTCAGGCAGCCAACACAGACTTCTCTATAGTGTTCTTTGCACACCTGG
Source organism: Lochmaea crataegi (assembly GCA_947563755.1). Lineage (NCBI taxonomy): Eukaryota > Metazoa > Arthropoda > Insecta > Coleoptera > Chrysomelidae > Lochmaea > Lochmaea crataegi. The sequence continues at coordinate 51,401,660 of OX387427.1, read as the reverse complement.
CGATTACATTTGACACATGTTATTCTTGTAGATTTGTCCTTATTTCTTGGGCAAATGGAACAACGTCGAACACTATTATTTGGTCTAACAGGCACTTCTGGTACCAGTTTTTCTAGACCCAACAATTCTCGTGCACGTCTTCTTGTTGATATCGGTAAGACGGCCAAAGTAGATCTAAATTCGATTTGATCCTTTATAAGATTCCAAGCACAATTTTCTAAAAATTGTCTTCTAGTTATAGTTTCATCCAAATTGTTTGATTTATAAACGCTTAATGCATTTATTGCGGAAATATTCAATAAATCAAACAATATTACCATTGGCCAACGGCGGGTGTTCCTGGCTACATTATAGTTTTGGCAGAGTTGGTCGATTAAATCTACACCTACTTTTGTTTTATTGTACATTGTAATAATTTCCGGTTTTTGAGCATCACCCGTTTCTTCATCAATTGCATCATCATGATGCATACTAGAAAGCAATATGACGGCTTTATTTTTTTTGGTACGTAGGAAACTAAAGTGCATTCTTCCTGAAAGCCAGAAAGTGTAGTCTTCTCGCCTCTATTCTTACTTGGCAAAAATTGCGCAGGAAGTTCCCTTTTATTTTTTCGTAAAGTGCCGACGTAAGTTAGCTTCTTTTCATGGAGTAAGCTTTTTACCAAGGATAAACTTGTAAACCAATTGTCGCCGGTTATATTGCGATTAGTTCCTTTTACAGGCTCAGCTAAACGATGGACAATTGATTCGGCTGAATTTGGTAGCCTAAATGGACCCTCAGGTTGGGTGCCAACGTAGACTTCAAGTTTAAAAGTATAAGCAGTTTTAACATCCACCAACGCGAAGACCTTAATCCCGTATTTAGCGGGCTTGCTCGGTATGTACTGCTTAAAACTACAGCGCCCTCTAAATGCTAAAAGCTGCTCATCTATCGTCAAATATTCGGATGCAACAAAATTATTTTGAAAAGCCGTCAGAAAAGTTTCAAAAAGCTCTCTTATAGGTGCCAGCTTGTCGATTTCTTTTCTTTGATCCCTATCTCTTATATCATCAAATCTTAGACAACGCGTGAGAAATCTAAATCGTTTTAAACTCATACACAGATAGCAGGCTTCTATTCCACTACCCTTAGAATTATCCCATATTTGATCGGCATTCTTTCTGGAGCTCCTCAGAGTTCCTATCAAAAATAGAATGCCGAGGTAAGCTCGGATTTCTCTTTCGTCGGTTAGTCTTGCATCACGAAGTCTTGTAAAATTAGTTTGTATTTTTTTTATATAAATATTGGTAGAGGTGACAATAATTCGTATAACACTGTCATTTATAAATAATTTTAGGCACTCAGTATCTATCTTTGCATTTCGAGCTTCTCGTTTGGGGCCTGGTAAATGAGTTATAATATTATGTGATCTCGTACGAACTTGTAAATTTGGTGTTCTCTTTTTCCATTGTGTAGTTTGGTCTTTCCCAACAAAGAAATTTTCAGCGGGGTTCTCTTCCTCATCTTCAGACGAAGCGTCTTGTTCTGAGGCAGAATTATGATCGCTCTGAGTTAAAATATCTTCTTCAAACTTTCCTTGCCCTTCTCGATAAAAACTACAACTATAAAATCTCCCGGCGGTTAAAAACAATGAACAAAATAAACTGACTAACTTTTTATGCGTGTTTTATATATTGCCTAGTCAGTTTATAATTTGTGCCGTATTTCATATATAGCGGAGTAAGTTCAGGCAATATATATACCGGCTGGACAGTATATATAATGCCTAATTTCATATATTGACTGAACACATGTTATAATATGACTGTCGTAACTTTATCTAAAACTGCTATAATTACGACTGTCGTAACTTTATCCACGGCCTAATTTATTTGGGTATTAAAATTCAACATTACTAGTATAAAATGATTTTTTATCATTAATCAGATCATAGCTTTTTTATTTGTACCAAGGTATATATACCTAATTCATATTCTATTACTGCAAACTATACAGTATTTAAATCAGTAAAATTAAGGATTTTAAAATTGCTTTGTATGAACTGCAATGGGTCAAAGCCAACTGAGCTGAGGTCCGAGACGATGTTTGAGAGTTATCCAAATAATTTATTGTTTAATAAACAGCTAGGGTTCTCATTGTATAGCCATCAGTACCTACATCCCTATTGTATTTACTACAAATTACAATTTAGCTTAACATTATAATTTAAATAAATAAGTAAAAAATATGTAGGTACTACCCATGTCATAGAATTTTACAAAGTGGAAAGAAAAATATATATAAACAGCAATATAAATTAAAAATTGATTGTTTCAACCCTTACTTCATGGAATCTTTCCATAATAATTATCATATAAAATCAATTGATAACAAATTCCACAAAAGAAATATAGCATAGGTATACCTATTACCGGACTGGTTTCACAAAATTACATTTGCATATACCTAGAATTATATATAAATGGAATTATAAATGTTGGTATAACACTCTACTTTTGGTACATTATTTGGTGGTTAATTTCTAGGGCAAATGGTACTAACATATGTCATGGGGAACACTCTGCAGCAACTTGCTGGAAAATCCATACTTTAGAGTTCTGCCATAACTTTCAAAATGGTGTATGTCAGTACAGTGGATGTGTAAAGCTGCATTGCAGCAAGATAGATGCACAAGTTTATAAGAGTTTTGGCAAAAAAACAGAAAATTTATTAGAAGAAATGAAGAAAAAAGAATTTAGAAGAGGCTATTGTTTTAACTACTGGAAAACTGGGACATGCAGCAAGCAGGGTTCCTGTAGTTACCAACATGTCAAGGCCGGAGAGGGGGAATTCAAATGCCCAATTTGTTTGGAAACAATAAAAAAAATGTATTTATTAGCCGGATGTGGGCATTTTTTTTGTGAAACTTGCTCAAATAGGGTAAATTCAATTTGTGCAGTATGTAGACAAAGAAGCAACGTTATACAAGTATGTATATACTTATCTTTACTATTGTATTCTCCTATCATGATATTGTACATTCAGGCAGGACACAACATTAATTTATTACATTTTTAACGTTTACCCATGGTTATTTTAGACTAGAATAAAGTATAATAGAAATTAAGAAATTGTACAATTAATAACTGCGATCCATTAAAAAATATACATCAAACCAATTTATCAAATACAATTAAAAATATATTTTTATAGAAAAACAATATAGGTACCTAACATTTGCTGCAGCAAATTGCCAAATAATTTATATTATAGTAATATATACTTGACTGCATTATAAAAGTATAATGCCTGAGTAGCAGCCAGGATTTACATCATTAGGGATAAATAACTTTCTTTTGTCAAAGACGACCACAGCTCAGTTACTCATCCTTATACATCGGGATGAATAGGCTATTAGATATTTAAAATCAAGACTATTTGTCTTTTTGAATACCAAAACCTCAATTTAAAATCTAAATAAATTTCTAGTAGTTCATGCTAACGGGTTATATTTCCATTTTTCTCTATACAGATCCTTCTAAAGAATGACACTTTAAAATTATGTAAAGTTAGTAATGATCCAAACATGTCATTACTTTTAAGAAAAATAATTCAATGTCATAGAAAATATAGGTAACGAAATAATGTTGCTAGTATTCAATGGGAAAACTATTGGTTTGCTTCACCTTGTATCATATCTGTATAAATTTGATTTTGCCTTGCCTGTATGTATCGAACCATTTCTAGAGGTATATAATTTAAAATTATTTATATTTCACATAGTTTTGCAAGTCATACAATACCCATAATTAATCTGCACAAAGTTTGTTTGCATAAAAATTCTATATTTTATTGATATTTTTTAGGGAGTGTAGGGAGGAATGCCTTGATTTTAAGGAGGGCAGGTGTCATAGGGGAAGACAGTGCAAATCTTTGCACAATTATCACAATTGTGTTAGTTTTTATAAAACAGGACATTGTGACCGAAATATGTGTCCCTATGTGCATGAGACACCTGCACAGAAAAAAATGTACCAGCTTACAGCTTGCCTCAGTGGACAAAAATTTCAAGAATATTTAAATTCTGGAATTTGTAAACAATATTATGAGAATGGAGTCTGTGTATTGAAAGACTGCAAGTATATGCATATGCATAAAAATGACATGCCTAAAAAGTTGAGCTGCAGTAGTTGCAAAAAAGTTTTACTCAACTCCTATAATATTCGCAGCTGTGGCCATATATTTTGCAATGAGTGCTTTTTAACCTGGGAGGCATTTATGGAGAGCACAAATAGATTAGGTTTATGCGAAGTGTGCTTTGAACCTGCGACAGCATTAAACCATTGAGTATGTATTTTTCAATTATTAATGATTTCATAAATTCTTATCAATAATTTTTTGTAGATTTTTATTATTGATATACTTATAGATTGCAGTAACAAAATAAAATCTGGCATAATTCATCTCAATCATAACTATTATAACTTAAATTTTTATTGGAATGTGGTAGACACAAGTCGAAATAAAACAAAACTGGTGAAATTCTGTTCGGTGATATTTGATTATTTTGTTACAGCCAACCAGGATCTAATCGGATGTGCATGGAGTATTTAGGTACATATTGCCAACGAAAATCATGTAAGTATGCACACAAATTGCTTCGTTGCTACAAGACAAACTGCAATAACGGTCAATGCATCTTGCTCCATTTAACGGTGGAGGAATTGACTGTTGTTCAAAAAAATTTTAGACCATTCGTTGAATCCACTATCAATGAAATGGAGAGATTGGCATTGGCATTAAGAAAGGTCAACAGCAGTCTCTGCTTTAAATATTTTACAGGAAGAGACTGCAGTCTCGCAATACCCTGTAACCATTGCCAGAGCCCAAAACACAATTTGGAAGCAAATCATGTTTCCTGTAACATTTGCAGGTACCCATTAAGAGCAGGATTGACCACATTTTTGTCAACATGTGGTCACTTATATTGTGATTTTTGTGCCAACTCCTTGGAAGGTATTTACTATGATGCCCTTCCTACCTTCAAGTGCGTTGTTTGCAATCAAAGTAGCTTGAAGAAAAAAGTATATTAATACTGGTAAGTTAATCATTATTATTATTATTGTCTGTTGTTGATTTTTAGTAACGATGGATATCATAGTTAAACTGTGCAGTACTGTGAATATTGAAAATTTATCAACATAATCAAAGTAAGCTATGGGAATGACAACTATTATATTTGGTAACTGATGCTTTCAAGAAATATACAATTTTTTATAACTTACTTTAATTATGTTGAATTACTTAGTTGACAGATGAATGTCTGGTTATTTACATTAAATTGTTTATTTTCTGAATTTGTTGGTTATGGTTATTCAGGAGGTTATTCATAAAGTGATCTCTGATTATTTCAAAAAATTATTAAGTTATATTTATTAGGATCCTTTTATAAATTACTGAATTCTTTTGTTGATCCCGTCAAGCTGCTTGGACAAATTTGTATTGATCCTATGAGTGTGAATTTCACTTACAATTCAAATTGGAATTGAATGTGTTAAAACGTACCTGGATATAATTAAGGCGAGAACGATTTTGTAGACAAGTAAAATATGGTATATTTTTTAAATGAGGATATAAAAATTATTCAAAATACTGGGTGACCCAGAAGTTTCTGACCCATTTTAACTGAAAAAATCTCTGAACTCAGAAACGATAGGGAGTTGCGGTTTTCGTTGAACAATTTCTTTTTATATAGTTTTTTTCAGTATAAATGTTATATTAGTGAAATCTTATATAGGGCGTTTTTAAAAAATGGTATTTTTTTAATTGCAAATATCGTCTAATTTTTAATGAAACACCCTATATATTTTTATTCTATCTGAATGCTGAACTCTTTCCCGTTCCGAAAATGTATAATTTTTGAAGTTTAGATGAAAAATGAGTAAGTTATTTGGTTTTTAATGATTAGGTATTGTTTATTAGATAAAGGTGTCTGACACATACATTTTAAATAAAAAACAATTACAAAATTTGCCTGCTAACTAATACCAAAGATTAGAAAAAAATTTATTATAAATTATCTAATTTAATAAAAATATTTAAGATGTTCCAAGTGTTGTCCATTTTGATCCATACATTTTTGCAACCTGAACAAAAAGCGATCAAAAGAATTGCGTAACATTTCCGGGGTAATTTCTGGAAATGTTCGGACAATGTTGCCTCGCATTCCAGAGTCTCTGGAATAGGGTGATCACATCTACCTTCGATAAAAAACCATATAAAAAAGTCTGGAATCGTCAAGTCATAGCATACGCCTCTAGATGTCTACATAACAACCTATCATTAAAAATCAAATAACTTATTCATTTTTCATCCAAACTTCAACAAACTACATTTTCAAAAAGGGGAAAGTAGTTCAGCATTCAGATAGAATGAAAATATATAGTGTTTCATTAAAAATAGACTTATATTTGTATTTAAAAATACCATTTTTTAAAACACCCTATATAAGATTTCACTAATTAAACATTTATACTGAAAAATTGATGAAAATTGTTCAACGAAAACATCGCCTCCCTATCGTTTCCGGGTTCCGAGATTTTTGCAGTTAAAATGGGTCAGAAACTTCTGGGACACCCAGTATTGTAATATCTGATTTAAGTAATTTTTTGTATCCTCTAAAATTTGCACTACTTTTTGTTAGAATTGAAAACAAATTCAGTGATACCACACAGCTTTTTATCCCATTTTTCGTACTTTATAGATCTCGAAAATTGCTCGGAAATTTATTTTGTTGGTTAAAAATAACTACTTGATATTGTTGATTAAGTTGCATAATAATAATACTAAAAACTTCTAGTTCTATGTTTTGCATGAACCACCGATCATTATTTTGAACGAACTGACACACGAAATTAGTGATATCTGTGATCTTTAAGTATGTTTATGCTTTGTCTCATTTTAATTTATCAGTCGATCACTGCTAACCATCTCTGTCTTATTGGTTTTCCATTGAAATAAAAAGGACAGGATGTATCGTCACTGATTGGTGAATTTCATAAAATGTTTTCTTTATTTTCCGTTAAAAGTTAAAAGGTGCTAGTACTCTAGGTAGGTAGCAGTTGCCAGTGCCGATGTACATATTATGTGTAAGTATATAATATATAATCATTGGCGCCGATCAGATATTAGAACAACTAACATCCTATTATTCTTGATTGTTTTGCTTAAATACCTTCTAGGTTCTTTTTTTCCAACCACGGTTATTTTTTAATGGAATACATTTTTATAAGTAGGGTTAAAAAAACGTTTTTATTCAGAATAGATATTATGTTTCTAATTGAAAACGTGTGGGTATCCGAACACCTGCCACGTAAGTAAGCCAAATTTTTTTTTTGTCAATAATATGTATTTACCAATTTTTGTATCGGATCGAATGCGTGCTTTCAATTTTTTTGTAACGTGATTTTTATGTTTCATCATTCTTTAGTTAATGAAGCCAATTTTTTTTATCAAAAGTATGTAACCATTAACGTAATAAACCAATAAGTATGCATAAAGTTGATTAAATTATGTCTTGAATGGATCACAAATTAGTTGAATACTGGGTGTCGCAGAAGTCGTCGTGTTTCTTTCAAAAACGTTCGGAATAATTTTTTTTTAAATGTCTATATGAGTTAGCAGGCAAATTATGTAATTGTTTTTTATTTAAAACGTATGTGTCAGACATCTTTATCTAATGAACAATCATTATTAAAAACCGAATAACTTACTAATTGTTCATCTAAATTTCAACAAATTGTACATTTTCGGAACGAGGAAGAGTTCAGCTTTCAAAAATATATAGGATGTTCCATTAAAGAAATGAACGATATTTGCATTTAAAAAAATACAATTTTTTTAAATACCCGTTTTCCACCAAGATTTCACTAATTTAAAAAAATGTATACTGAAAAGAAATTGTTCATACCGCACCTCCCTATCGCTTCTGAGTTCCGAGACTTTTGCAGTTGAAATGGGTCAGAAACTTCTGGGACACTCAGTATTTAAAAAAAATAAACATTAAGGAAAAACATCAAAATGTAGCTGGTCTGTTCGAGAAGTTAAGTAAAATATGTAACAAAAATAATCTTTTACCTCAAAAAATAATAGTTCAATACTATTAAACGCTTTACAAAATTAGAAAAATTAATTTCCAAAGAGCAGACCGTCCACTAAGAAGCAACAACTACTTCTCGGGCTATATGCCCCGACAGACATTGAATTACACTTCTAAAGTAAACGGGGTTGGTATATCTGTTAAGATAGAACCAACCATTCTGGTTTGCGATCAGAAGGAATAACATCACTTGTGGACCGGTTTCGGCGTTTTTGCGCCTCATCAGCACAAGGTAGATGCCACTCGTCCAAGAGCTCTGAGAGCATAATCCTGGACTAGAGACTACGTCGATACCACACCAACACATTAGCCTTAGTAAAGGAAATGCTAAGAGTGCGATATCGGCGACATCTCTACATCTAATCACAAACCAAAATTCTATATCGACAAAAAACCATCTCGGTTCTGTAGGTATTTACTTAATTACAGTTACCTGTAAATAATTGTCATATAAGTAAAGCGTGATCTATAGACGTCAAAAAATAATAGTTCAATACTATTAAACGCTTTACAAAATTAGAAAAATTAATTTCCAAAGAGCAGACCGTCCACTAAGAAGCAACAACTACTTCTCGGGCTATATGCCCCGACAGACATTGAATTACACTTCTAAAGTAAACGGGGTTGGTATATCTGTTAAGATAGAACCAACCATTCTGGTTTGCGATCAGAAGGAATAACATCACTTGTGGACCGGTTTCGGCGTTTTTGCGCCTCATCAGCACAAGGTAGATGCCACTCGTCCAAGAGCTCTGAGAGCATAATCCTGGATGATGTTATTCCTTCTGATCGCAAACCAGAATGGTTGGTTCTATCTTAACAGATATACCAACCCCGTTTACTTTAGAAGTGTAATTCAATGTCTGTCGGGGCATATAGCCCGAGAAGTAGTTGTTGCTTCTTAGTGGACGGTCTGCTCTTTGGAAATTAATTTTTCTAATTTTGTAAAGCGTTTAATAGTATTGAACTATTATTTTTTGACGTCTATAGATCACGCTTTACTTATATGACAATTATTTACAGGTAACTGTAATTAAGTAAATATCTTTTACCTCATTTGTGAATAGTCTACTGAACATCTGATAATCATAATATAGGGAATAACAGTGGAATGCTAAAAAACTAACATTTGAAGATATCGAATAGGTGATTCGTTTAAAGAAAATGTGGACAATTGGTTCCTTTTTCAGGCTGTACTTGCAAATAATGTTCGATACAGAACTTTGAAGATTATCAATAGGTTTAAGAAATGTATCCATACATTTACTTGTTGCAACTGTACAGTTTCTATGTACAATCAAACATGCTTTTTTTCATACAACCAAAACTTTTCAAATTAATAGCACAACCATTACATTTTATGATCATTAAAACCTAATTTCTGTTTTTCTTTCAGTTTTTCATTTTATCGTAGTCTTTCTGTGCGTCGTTTGGTTTTTATTAAAAGTTTATTTTTGCGTCGTTTATTCTTGCGTCGTTTCCAAAACCAATTATGAAGAAGAGTAGGAGTATAAAGAAGACATCAGGAAAATGTCAAAGGTAAATATTTTATCATAGGGTAATGATGTGTAATTGAACCTTTCAACAACAGGGTAAACATCTGTTCTGTTGGCATTAAATAGTATATTATGCAAAATCATCTATTTTCATCCGAGTCACTCTATTGTAAAAGTAGATTGCAAAATTTACAAAAGAACTTATTTCATTGAAATGTCAATGTTTGACACAAAAAATTGTTACATGTCAAAATGACTAGTTTAATTTCCACATTGTTTATAATTCCTTATTCCCAATTCTTTCATACTTTTTGTGTAGCTAATGTGATAATAATAAATAAATAAATATAGTTATTTTTGTATCTAGTGCGCGAAATGCTACTTTGGTGATCGAGAATTGATCGCACGAGATGCAAGCAATATTTTTTCTACAAACGTCAAAATCTATCTTTTACAAATATCATAAATAAGTAAAATGCCTAATTTATTATAGAAAATAGTGTTGAGCTGGCTTAAAATGACATTCCTAATCAAATTTTCACTGTTACTATGGATTAATGTTAATATTGTAAATAATAACTAAAGTTATTGTAGAATTCTATCATTATTTTAAAAGTATTTAATTGTTATCCATTTAAAAATGAATAATAATTTGGAGTTTTGCTTAATTTTTTCAAAGATTGAAATACAAAAGTCTTATTAAATTAAATACTTCGCACCCTAGTGCGCGAAGTATTTCGCGCACAGTGTCATGGTAACATAAGAATCCGAAAAAAAGTGTCACTTCGCATATTGTTGTCAATGTGCAAACCTTGTCATTTTTTGACGTTTGTAGAAAAAATATGTTATATACCTTTTTTTTTTGTAGAACTTCAATACTTAAAGGAAACCACAAAATATTGTATGGTTTACTAACCTTTGAAGGTTCTAACAAGGCATATATTGAAAAAATGGAAGAGATAAAAGTGCAAGGCAATTCAAAAGTATTGAAGTGGAATGGAGCTTCTTACCAAGTGCAGATACTAGCAGTCCATACAAATAAACAGCTACTTGAAAATTTAGCTTTCAATTTAAATTTTGGGTGGCCAAAAGTATTACTGCAACGCTTGAAACATAGCATTGGGAATGAATTCAATCATACAGTAATATTACAAAATGTCAACGTCATTATAGAAGAGAAAAAAAACTTCCAGCCGCTTGCACAACTAGAAAACCTCCAGCCATTTTCACAACTAGAAGAACCTCCTCTAGTTGAAAAACCAGGTAACCCCCACTTACAAACAATTTCTGGAAGTGCTCAATCCACCAACATTGAAGATCAGATCCTTCTAGAACCACAAAACGCTGAACTTGCAGAAATACCAGCCACTTCTCACTTAAGCATGGCTTCAACGAGCCAAGACTGTCTTATTTTTGATGTTTCCAATTCCATCACAACAGTAGATGTCTCGCCAACTTCAAATAATTGTAATATATTTGCCACATCATGCAAGTCATTAGGCAATGAAGGGGCGACAGTTATAGAAGGAGAAACAAATTTCCAAGAATATACAGACCTGCAAGCTATAGATGAGGGTATGGTAATTACAAAATTACCTCTTAAGTTGTATTTTCATATTTTAATTATTTTGTAGGGGATTATTTGATATGGGATATTTCCGATTTTGTTCCATCAACATCAAATGATAGTCAAAATGTCGACGAATCATGCGAGGCCGTATGTAATCAAGGGACATCCAGTTCTGATAATTGTTTTGACAATAATTCTCATCTTGATGATTTTATCGTTGAAAGTGACGTCGACCTTAATGACCAGCTTGGTGAAAGTGACGTTGATATTAATGACCAGCTTGATGAAAACATAATACCCATAGAAGAATTTGAAACTAGTCCAAATACTCCGGCGAAAAAAGGTAAGTTGGCACAATTAATTCCTATGAACAGGATTGGGAAAGTTGGCTAGTTATTAAATGCGTTTTTCATATATTAATTATATCTTAACAGTTTAGCTGCAACCTGCACACACTTGGTAAAGACTGAGACACACTTTTTATCATCCGTTTTTTCAAATTACTATTGCTTTTGTCAGCTTCTACTTTTTCTTTGAACATAAACGTAAAACTGAAAACATGACAACTTCTAGCTTCTTATCAGGAATCCTTAAGTGTTTAGATAGACTTACAATATGAATCGATCTTATCCTTGAGGATCCTTTGTAAAAGCAACCAAAAATTTCAACCTAATTAATTGTGTATACCTTTATTTTACTAAATTGAATTTTAATATATTTACAGGAAAAAGTAAAAAGAAACACAAACAACATTACTGTAAGTACTGTGGAATATTGACCGTATCTTTGCCTAGGCATCTAAGAATCCACAAAAGAGAAGAAGATGTGAAAAAAGCAGTATCATATGCTAAAAGTAAGTATTACAAAACTTAATCAATTATACAAATAAATACTAGTTTTATTGGCCCAATGCCAGGGTTAAACGATACCATAAAAACCGAAAAATAATAGTGATGCACTTGAATGATTCATTTTTTCCTTTTGTTCTTATTACAGATACAACCGAAAGACGGAGATGTTTTGATGGAATAAGAAAGGAAGGTGACTTTTTGTACAATAAAAGAAGTGGAGAAAAAGAAATTGTTGTGAAAATATCCAACAAACCTGCAGAGACAACATATTTGCCATGCTCTTATTGTTCAGGGTACTACTCTGCAAAAAACTTGAGGCATCATGTTAGAGAGAGATGTTTACATAACTCCGATAGTAAACATAATCTTCATGGTCGAAGTATTGTGAAAGGTTCATTCATTCATGAACTGGCCTGTGACAATCTAAAGAACTATATTTTTACTACCATGCGCCCTGGCCCAACATTTAACCTTGTGACTACTGACCTAACTGCTGTATTATTTGGTAATAAGTTGGCTGAATATATTACACTGAGTAAACATCACATTAAAATGGTTTCAGCCAAATTAAGGCTATTGGCAACCATTTTTTTTGAAATGAGACGACGAAATCCTTCATTAACTGAAATAAAAGATATCTTCTGTCCAAAACAGTATAGTACTCTTGTTGCTGCTGTTAAAGTAATAGGAGGTTATGACGGTGAACAATACAAAGCTCCTACTGTCGTTCACTCTTCTTGTAATTTAATTAAAAAAGTTGCACATGTTTTAAAATGCTCTAAGATCCAATCAGATGATAAAGAGGGATACAAGAATGTTGACAATTTCTTGTATTTGTTAACTCAAAGTCAAAATTCTGATATGACGAAACTGGCAACAGAAACTAGGACAAGACAACAACGAATTAAACGAGAGGTATTACCAACTACAGCAGAAATAAACAATTTGATGTCTACATTGGAAAAGAATATCGAAGATTTGTATAAATTACTAGAAAACGCATTCAATCAAGAAATATGGGAACAGCTCTCTCAGTTGACAATGTTATATATTTTAATATTTAATAGAAAACGTCCCGGTGATATCCAAAGAACTGAAGTAGTTGAATATGCAACTGTTGTAAGTATAACAGATGAAAACTGTGCAAGGTTATCTGAATCGGAAAAAATGCATGCCAACAACTTTGTAAGGTATGTATCCAGGGGTAAATTGAACAGGAGTGCTTCTATACTGTTGTCAAAGAAAGTTCGAGCAGCTATAGATTTACTAATAGTATATAGAGAAAGGGCTGGAGTAGAAAAAGACTGCAAGTATTTATTTGTAAATCCTGCTACCAATCAATACTATGATGCTCATAAAATATTACAAAGATACTGTATAAACCGGGGTTTTCCTGTCGGCAAATTTACCGCTACAACATTGAGAAAACATTTAGCAACTACTACTGCTACCTTACCAACACAAACACAGACAGTGATCACCGACTTCATGGGACATAGTGCAGAAATACATAACAACATTTATGTACAGAGGGATGCACTCATTGATATAACTGTAATGGGAGGAGTTTTAACAGATGCATCCGGTATTAACAAGACAATCTCCAGCTCCTCCTCATCCAGCCAACCAACAACAAATCTAGTACAACCACAATGGCTTGACAATAATGATAGTAGTAGTGCATCAGATGCTGAAACTCCATCTTTCAGTAAAAGACCAATTGAAAGAAGAAAAAAGAAAAGAGCAAGAAAAAATTTATCAATTATTCTGGAAGAAAATGCAAGTGATCAATCATTCAATACAAATTTATTTAGCCAAACACCTGCTGCTCAAAATGGAGACACTCCCATTCCTCAAAATGGAGACTCTCCCATTCCTCAAAATAAAGACTCTCCCATTCCTCAAAATGGAGACTCTCCCATTCCTCGAAATGGAGACTATTCTACTCCCCAAAATAGGAATTCTCCCACACAATCCTTTTCATCGACATCATCATATTACCCAGACCCAGACGATGAAGCTTCTGATAGTTCACGAGAATCACATACACCCCTTCCATTTTTAAGGAAGAAAAATACAACTTGGTCATCTCCAGAGAGAGCAACAACCAGAGAAGCATTTGCAGATTATTTTAAAGATGGCAATGTACCTGCGCTTTCTGTTATCCAGAACAGAAAATCGAGCTTCAAGGCGCTCGCCCGTTCCTCTTTACAACTTCAAGGTTGGATCAGGGCTGAAATTCAACGAACAAAAAGAGGTGAGATTATTTTTAATGGTAAATGTGTTAGCAGAATATATATTAGGGTGTGTCATTTTTAGGCCATTATTTTTTTTACTGCTTTTCTCTGGTAGTGTATAGAAAATAAAACATTATGCCGCTGGGCTAAAAGGCTTGAGTGCTATAGCGGCTTAGCTCATCAAAAAATTCGAATTCCCATTTAAATAAACACAGGAAATATTTTTTTGTTTTAAGTGGACTTCTCGTTATTAAAAGATTTTTTTTTCAAAATAAATTCTCATGGCTTTTGTAGAAAATTAAATTCTCTACAAAAACATCTCTTTGGACGAAGACTGTAGTACCACTAGTTTCGAAGTTATAGCCCGTCAAACGGTAACATTTAAAAAAACACATTAAATTCCATTTAATTTTCGATTTATTACTCTTACATGAATAATTTAATTTTATTGTACATTTTTGAGCATTAAAATTTTAAATTAAAGTCTTGACCCGTTTTAATATAATGATCTAACTCAAATTATTATTAATTAATCGTTATAATTACAAAAAATTTTATTTTTCTAAAAATGGTAACATTAACTTCCGTTTGAAGGGCTATAACTTCGAAACTAGTGGTTCTACAGTCTTCGCCCAAAGAGATATTTTTGTAGAGAATTTAATTTTCTACAAAAACCATCAGGTTTTTTGAAAAAAAAAATTAATAAAGAAAAGTCCACTTGAAAAAAAAAAATTTCCTGTGTTATGTGAAATCGAATTTTTTGATGAGCTAAGCCGCTATTGGACTCGAGCCTTTTAACCCAGCGGCATAATGTTTTATTTTCTATATACTACCAGATTTTCTGGTATAGCAGTAAAAAAAATAATGGCCTAAAAATTATATATATATATATATTTATTATTTTTGCGTTGAATGTTCATTGATACTATTAAATATTACAGGAAAAATCGGTTGGACAACACCTCAAAAGGTAAAATGCAGAACATACTTTTCGGAATATTACAACAAAACTGCATCTTCTGTATATCCTTCAGCTCAAGCCATACAAACAGCAATTGAGACAGTAGAAGAATTTAAAGATAAATCCATACCAAACTTCAAAAGTCACCTTCAACATGATTTTGCATATGTAAAGCGACAAAGAAATAGTATTGTGTGAATTTTGGTTATAATAAACTTTTGTGCGTTGTAAGTTATGGCGTTGTACGTTTTTTTTATCTTAATTATGTTGCGTCGTGGGTTTAGGCGTTTTAGACTTTTTAAATTTTTATTATGTTTCGTTGGTCGTTTCAATATTTCAATACTAAGGATTTCTAAACATTGATTATTAAAAGAGTTTGCTATTAGTTTAATAAGTTTTTTTTTACTTTCTGAGCCCTATAACTCAGCAAAGATAGCAAATAAGAAAAAAAGTATCTAAAAGTTCTTAATTATTTCGACCTGATCCACTTTCTCCCAATTGTTGGCCATGTTTATTTGGGTCACCATGTACATCTATTACTTAATTTTAGTTAGCCGAATTTGTGAAATACTATATTTAGTAGATAAATTTTGTTATTTTAGACACCTAGTTTTGTAGTCCTTATATTAATTTGTCCACATATGTTTATTTTGATAGTCCCTGGAGGGATTAAAACTTAAAATGTGCAATACGATTTTTTTAATAAATTTTTTTAGTTATGTTAGCAATTTTTCTTATATACCTATTCTTTTTTTTACTAAACGAATTTTCACACCTCATTACTGGTGTTCTGGGATATGAGATCATAATCATTACTTGTTCTTGACCTGTATTAAATTGAAAATTTTCACCCAATATTTATTACTTTACTTTTTGCAACAATGTGGATATCCAGCTTTTATTGAAGCTGTAGTGATAATCCAGCTTTTATTGAAGCTGTAGTGATATTATTATATAGGTAGACTTTAACGAGAAAAGTCAAATTATTTTAGTTATCAATTATTTATTTAAAAAGTGGTGAAACATAGTACACTATACAGGGTCGAACGGATTTAATTGAGGTACACAGAGATCTCTTAAACCGCAATAGATAGAATATCGATTAAATGGAGAAAAAATTTGGTATATTGATGGCTAATTAAATTCAAAAAAACATTTAAAATATCTCGATTAGTTCCGAAGATATTCGACAAAATCCGAAAATGGTTTTTTTCAATGTGCCGCTGTTATTACAGGGTCACCATTAACTTTATTTTTTTAAATAAGTACCTGGATTTTTTTTGTAATCTCTTTTAGGTTTTGTATATATACATACAATGATATAGCATACTTGACGATTCTACCATGTTACGTCTTTGAAAAATCATCATATTTTTGAGTCTGCTCTTCTTTATTAAAGTCAAATTAGTAATTTCAAATGGGCATTAAATAATAATTTTTAAAGAAAATGAATGCACTTAATATGTGTCCAAAAATCTGTTAAATAGGTTAACGGATAGTAGATACATTTCAAAAAATTACAACCGAAATGGTTGATGCAGATACATCTCATAATATGTCTAGGAGAATCGAACTATGTATTCCACAGATGGACGTCATTTTGAACAACTTTTATGCTGATTTTTTCAAATGTTGAGGTACCTACTTTGAATGAAATGTTGAAAAATTGACCATGCATACCATTTTGCAATAAAGGTTACATATTGCAGTAATTTTGAATTTACCGCCAAAAACCGAAAAATTACAGAAATCTTGCCCGACTGGTAGCAAATACTACAACCCTTTCAAAGCTGTTATAGCTTTATCGACAAGCTCTCAAGGTGGAGCCACCCATACAATTAATTCGCCTTAGTAAGCCAGGTGCCTAGGTATCAACAAGTAGGTTGTCTATGGTCGTAACTCACAAGTTTTATTAGTAGAGTTACTATCTTTATATTACATTATTTTGTTTACTATAATATCAAGATAAAACGAGTAATGTAAAGATAACACTTTATACTACAAAAAATTGTGATTACCATAAGCGTTGATTAGAACGCCATAAGCTAAAGGTAGGTTAAACATTAAAAGGCGAAATGGGCATAAATTTAGTTTTTATTTTTCTACTTAGGTATAGGACATTCAATTTTCACAAAAATATATTGCCCAACTGTTTAAAAATCTAGCAAAAACAATTTAAAAAGTAGGCACATCAAGATTATTTAGTAATACGACAAAATGAATAGTACATTAAATATTTCTAGCAATTCATAAAGTTTATTAACACACTTGGGTACCTTAACTTACCCAGATGAATATAAAAAAAAACAATTAGAAAACAGAACATTCATTGAAAATTTAATATGTTATTTATTTTAAACACAAATTTTGAAATGTTAATATTGTCTATTACCTCTTGGTAACATGTAGTTTTATTAATTATTTATGTAATTTTTGCAATATTTAGTGGTTGATGAAATTGTGATATCAAAAGGTCAATATATTCTTAATCTTGACGTTTTGATATGATAATTTCATCCTCCGCTCAATATTTGTTTTATTCCAGAAAATAAAAATAATTCTTACAAAAGCAAGTTTTCTAGAGATACTATTAGTAGAACAAAAAATAAGATCTCGAGGCTGCATTCAAATGAAACAAGTTGTATACTTAATGTTTAACATTGCTTACTTTACACACTTTATATCATAATCTTTACAGCACAGGTCTTTTCCTTTCAAAATTTTATTAACTGTATCCACATGAAAAATACAAACATTAAAACTAATATTAATAAATATATTTAATATTTTTTTATGATCTATACAAAAAAGTGAAGAAATGTCCCTAAATGAAAAACGTGTTTTTTATGATATATAAATTTATTGTTTGGGAATCGTTCAAAAAGTAGATATACTCCTGAAGATATTGTATGAAACTGATTGGGCACATAATAGTTATTTGTTTAACTAGGAAGAGAAGTAACAGATTTACTTCCGCGGCTAGCATTTCATTGTCGAGGCGAAGCCGAGGCAATGAAAAACCAGCCAAGGTAGGAAATCTGATTCTCTGCCGTGTGAAACATATAATTTTTTTCTCCGATTGTTTGTACAATGTGTTTAGAAAAATCAAATTATAATGAAAACTTTTTTATGACGGATATAACTCACAATTTTTAATATTTTTTGTAATCGTATGTTATAGGTAATAATTAAATCTTATTTTTTAATTATTATTGTCGATTAGACCTTAAAAAAGAAGAAAAAATCATTTTTACTGCCTAGGCAGTAAAAGTGTTACTTTTATGATCGATAAATGTTACGAAAACTGACGTTTAATGTCAATCGAAGAAAAAAAAATTTTTTTATATTCCCTTAAGTAAATTGATGAATTCCTCTTAACAAATTCATTGGACAATATGATACTCTTACATGAATCACATTTGTGGTTTTTTTTTCAAAGTCGTGTAGTAAAAGCTTCCTTGTAGGAATCTGTCTAGACTGGTGATTATACTTTTCCTTCTGAACCATTACCACTGGTGGAAGCACTTAGAATAACATTAAATTCTAAAAAATGTTATTCAATTTATAACAATACATATCCAAGATTTCAATTAGCACATTTTTTGGTGATCAGTTTGAAAAATGATTTAATACTGAATGTAAAAAAATATTGCAAAATTTTTATAGATACGTTTTATCTTCTCAGTAGTTGTAACATATTGTTGTTTCTTATGTACCCAAAAAGTATCATCTTCACTTTTCTTGTGTTCTAAAAAAAAATTGATCCTAATTTAACATAATGTATTTAATGATAGAAATTAGGAAGCATTAAACAATCAATAAATTTAATACATTACTAATCATAATTTCTATTGTGACTCTCTATTGTTTATTGTAGTTTCAATAAGTACTATTTCAAACAGTTTAGTGCACATATAAAGATAGGTACTTACCAGGCAAATATAGTACGGAGAGTCAGTAGAGAAAATTTCTTCAATCTGCCATAAGGATCTTTACAACAATCTTCGAAATGATTATGACAAATTTTCTAAGATTAGTAACAATCAAGAGTAAACTTGGAATTATTTATTCTTTTAAACCAAATGGCAGCAACTTCTTGATTAGCAGATATGCTATTCCTATAAAAAAAATATAGAAAAAACTCAGTTACATAATAAGTACTGTTCATTTTTATTTCAAGAAAATCATCGACTTCAAGTATCAAAAGCCAATTAAAACAGCTAGCAACTCCAACTAATAAGACTAACAAAAAACTATTTTAACAATTTATCAGCTAATACACTTGTAGCAATTTGAACTTATTTTATGTTTAATTTTTTTTTCTACTGATAATATAGGAAGAAATTAACATGTTAAATAGTACTAACCTCCTCGACTGTCTATCAATGCATCCAGGGATACAGCAAAGCCTCACATAGGAACTGATCTAATTAAACGTCAAAATAAATATTTTATTTATATTTTTTGGTGATACTATGTTATTATTAGCAAGCTAAATTATTTAGGTATTCTCTTAAACCAAACGTCAGCAACTTCTTGGTTAGCAGGTATGCTATTCCTATAAACAAATACAGAAAATATTCAGTTAATACTGTTCATTTTCATTTCAAAAAAATCATCGACTGTAAGTATCAAAGGCCAAATGATACGTATAGCAATTCTAACTATTAAGACTAACAAAAAACTATCTTAAAAATTGATTAACTAATACTTGTAGCAAGTTGAACTTATTCTATGTTTACACTTTTTGTATAAAATATATAATACTGATAATATAGGTAGAAATTAACATGTTAATTAGTACTAACCTCCTCGACTGTCTACAATGCATCCAGAAACACAGCAAATCCTCACATAGGAACTCATCTCATTGAACATCTAAATAAATATTTTATTTATTCCTATTTGGTGGTGATACTATGTCATTTTTAGCAAGATAAAAGTATTATTAATACCAATACTATAAGTAATTTAGACAATTTCATAAATGTTAATTGTGTTTGTAAATCATTTTTTAATGTATTTCTTCAGTAATTTTTCATTAGATTGTTGTATAAATGTAACTTCCTAACAGGCAATTTTCATCATCCTGTATTTCTGAAACTAGTTATTTTAGACAATCGAAAAGTTTTCTTTATTATTCCTCTTAGAAACACTATCGAACTTTTGAACCACTTGTAAACAGTATAGGTAATATGATTTCAAAAGTAATTTTTGCTATAGTACCTACAATTTAAGAAAATTAACTTAATCATTAGATATGATACTGATATCTCTGGCTGTGTTAACATTTATTGTTTTAACTGTTAATTTAAATCGTTAAAGTTCACTTATTTGTAGGATAAATTGAAAATTTTAGGTTAATAAGTTATCAAATATAATAGGTTCGTTCCAACCACCAATTCTGTTACCGTACGTAACCAGTAATTGAACTGTTTAATGCGCATGAGTAAGAGAAATTAGTAAAGTTACTGGTAATCTTTTACCAAACGGTTGGAACGTATTTCGAACTAGTTTAGTTGTTTAGTAGATGCATGCGGTGTACAGATTCTGTGAATATATAACCTCAAAAGAAAACAAATTCTTTATTACAAATATAAATATAATTGGAATTTACGAGGACAGAAGTGGGTAATATGGATCAATATTTACTGAACTATATATATGAGCTTTCATCAGATGATGAGGACTTAGATAATATTGGAGATGTAGGAACAAGAAACGAAGATTACCTAGGTTTGTTTAGCATGATTTATTCTTACATAAGTGTATTTTAATTTTAATAACATACCTACCTACATATTTGATTTAGAACAAACAGTTCCGCATTATTCCGAAGAAGAATTTTTCAACAATTTTCGAGTCTCGAGAAATGTGGCAACTGAAATAGCACACAGATTTGAAATAAGCAATTATTACAAAGATGATTGTGGCCAATTCGGGAAAATTTCAGCACATAATCATGTAAGTAAACTTAAACTGTTGTCACTATTGTCTATTATTGTAAATACTAATTTCCAGGTTTTAATATTTCTGTGGTACATTGGGCATCAAACTGCAATCTTTGTTGATGTATCAGATAGATTTGACATTACGAAATCATCTCTTGAAAGAATAATTGTAAGAGTGTCAATTTTTTTGAGCAATCTCAGCCCTCAAGTAATAGTATGGCCAGATGATGAGGAAAAGTTGCATATAGCAGAGCAGTTTCAGGCCAAAGGTTTTCCCAATATTATTGGAGCTATTGATGGCTCCCATATTCAAATTGATAAGCCGCAGAATGATCCCGACTCTTACATCAATAGGAAGGGTTATTATTCCATTCAAGTAGGTGTATAAAAAGTTATATTGATAGATTATTAATAAAATTAATTTCCAGATGCAAGTTGTGTGTGACAACAAACTCAAAATTAGAGATGTCTTTATTGGTTAACCTGGTTCTGTCCATGATAGCCGGGTATTTCGGAACTCACCACTTTACCAAACGCTTCCACAAAAATGTGGTCATTTTTTTCTACTGGGAGATAGTGGATACCCACTTGAAGCCAACTTATTAACCCCATTTAAAGACAGAGGACAATTGACTGAGAGACAAATTCATTATAATATGCAATTGGCAAGAAATCGATATGTCATCGAGCACTGTTTTGGAGTGTTAAAACAAAAATTTAGGCAACTATTCCATATTAAACTGCGCAAAATGGAGATCATAGTTCATTTGATACGTGCAGCTTGTGTACTTCATAATTTCGCTATAGAAGATGAGTTCATAATACAACCTGAAGGAGATATTCCAGTAGAAGATGCAGATTTAAACCCTGCCATAGATGAGGAAGAAGAGGATGGTGACAGAAATGCACAAAGAATTAGGGATGCTGTTGTAAATACTTTGCCATGAATGATTGAATTTCAATATCCTTGAGAAACATATATTGTATTTGATTACCATTACTAAGAGAATAAAAGTATAAAAACAAGACATTTAATTTGTAATTTATTTTATTTATTATCTTGTAATATCACAGAAACATTACTTATGAGTTGAGATAAAGTTTATTATAAATACAGAAAATAAAAGTATAAAAACAAGACATTTAATTTGTAATTTATTATCTTGGAATATCACAGAAACATTTCTTATGAGTTGAGATAAACTTTGATATAAATACAGAAAATAAAAGTCTAAAAACAAGACATTTTATTATCTTGGAATATCACAGAAACATTACTTATGTGTCGAGATAAAGTTTAATATAAATACAGAAAATAAAAGTATAAAAAAAAAACATTTAATTTGTAATTTATTATCTTGGAATATCACAGAAACATTACTTATGAGTTGAGATAAACTTTAATATAAATACAGAAAATAAAAGTATAAAAACAAGACATTTTATTATCTTGGAATATCACAGAAACATTACTTATGAGTTGAGATAAAGTTTAATATAAATACAGTCTAATTGGTAAAACTCACCATTATTAATTAAGCATAATCAAATGAAAAAATCTTTGGAGGTACTAAAACTTACTCTTAAATGTTTGACATTCACAAAAACTTTGTATTCAGCAACATAACAATAAAAATCCACATTTAATACTTAACAAAAATAAAACATATAAATAGGCTTAAAAATACATAATAAAATAAAAATAAATACTTTGAACTTATTAAAACAAAAATGGACACTTTCAACCTAAAAATATTAAATAAGTGAAACTTTATACTAATAATATTACCTACATTAAAATATCAGAACAATAGCAGTCTTTTTAGCCTTAATTTATGTAGGTAAATGGCAAAACTAGATATTTATGTTCTATTTTGACCATTTTTCGATTATTTATATCATAAATAGAAGCAATTTAGCAGAATATTAAATTTATGATACCTATATTCCCAAAATAGCTAAAATTGAACATAAATATATGGTTCTGCCATTTATCTTCAGAACTATTCTATTCTAAAAGATGGCAGGTACACTTCTTTTGTTTTAAAATTTGGTTTCTCTCCTTTTCAATCTCATTCCGTTCACGAAACACAGTCATGGTTTCTTCATGGGCTTGCCGAAGAAAATTTAATCTCTTTTCTTGGTAGGCAAGTCTGTCTTCCCGAATCTGTTGTAATACTGTCTTACGACCTCTTACATTTTTTTTTCTTAGGACTTGTGCTCTTTTCCTTGATGACACTTGACTTTCAGAAGTATTTTCAATATTTTTTTCATCTTGTTCTGCAGTGGCCGTGATATCACTGGGGATATGTACTGTCTCAGATCCAAGCAAAATTTCTGGTCTGACATTTCTTTTATTTCCATAAGCCTCTTCCATCTCAGCTGCAAATTCAAAACACTTTCTGCCACGACCAGTTGCATTTTTGTTATCAACATATTTTTTATAGTTGCGTTCAAGAACTTTCCACCTATTTTCAACGTTTTTTTCGGAAATGTTAGTATTAAGGATCTCCGACATTTCTTTCCCTATTAGTTTCCATAACGCCTTTAAGTTTCTTACCTTCATTGAACCGACCATTTCCCTATATTTTTTGTACAAATCAATTAACATTTTTGTGTAATTTGCATTCCAAAAAAAAGGTTAAAGAAATAATAGGAACCAGCCACATGTCTCTAAACTCAATAACCAACATGATAAATTTCATCCAATCGCAAATGGATCCAAAGTTCCGGCATCTACCTATAGTCCAGGGGATGAATCCAAAAGAAGTACACTTAATCCATGCGATAGTACAACCTAATTACAGAATAATAGGACTAGGCGAGTACTTCTCACATACTACCACGCAGAACCAGCTTATTACTGAACTGTGCATGAACATCCTACACCACGCCGCACGAACAAAATCTGACACTTACAAAATAAAAAAATATATTGATTCTGCATTTCTTCACCACTACCCTGCTTCAAAGCTTTTGGAAGTCGCAATGGAAAATAAATTCACACGGTACTGCAAAGCAATCTGCAAGTTCCCAATAAATCCCTGTGTTGTGAAGGGAAATTATAAATTCTATCCGGTGTCATCCGCCAACATAACCACTAAGCTGACCGAAAATCGGGGAGGGCACTCATTCAGAGAATATATGGGAGTAGAGAGAATCTTCTTCGAGGGTACTTCCACAAATGGTTTCTTTGACCATAATGGAGATCTACTTGGGCATCTGACTATAATGAGAACTAACAAGAGGGAATTCATCGATAGTATTATAAGGATAGCAAATTTTTGCAAGATTGGCTTTAAGGATACGAGAGCCCCAATATATATATATATAGAAAGAAGGATAGTCGTTGATGACTAGTTAGAAACAAACTAGTAAATAGTGGGGAATGCAGCAAGTAAAAGAGAACTCTTTAAAGGTTTGTGATGAAATTATAAATAGCGATGAGGAGACTATAAAAGTTCTGCGGGAAAATTCAATATGCAACATACGACCAATCGAAAGAAACTCAAGATCAATAAAAGATCCCAATCCTTTGATGTCCGCCATGACAAACGTAAATATGAAATACCCGATTACTTATATTCCAGAGTTATTAAAACCAAATTATTTCCCTGACCCAACTCTATTCTCAAATATAAAGGATTCAAGACGGAAAGACAGAAACCTCTGCAAAATGGAGGCTATCAACCACTGGGTAAAACACTCCGAGACACCACCGAAGGAGACAAGGGCCTCAATAGAAGCTTTGCTTCAAAACAATCTAAAGAAATTAAGAACGATAAATGAAATAAACTGGGAAAACACAAAGTTCATCGTAGGAGAAACCTCATATTCAAGACAATTAGTCCCAACAAACCCTGACTGCGTGGAGGTCCCCAAGGAGTTAAGAAAATCCGCGATTGCTAAAAGCCTTGACCTGGAGAATTACATTGAGTATGAGGAAGTCCCAGACTACTATCTTTCTAAGGTTAAAGAAATAATAGGAACCAGCCACATGTCTCTAAACTCAATAACCAACATGATAAATTTCATCCAATCGCAAATGGATCCAAAGTTCCGGCATCTACCTATAGTCCAGGGGATGAATCCAAAAGAAGTACACTTAATCCATGCGATAGTACAACCTAATTACAGAATAATAGGACTAGGCGAGTACTTCTCACATACTACCACGCAGAACCAGCTTATTACTGAACTGTGCATGAACATCCTACACCACGACGCACGAACAAAATCTGAAACTTACAAAATCAAAAAATATATTGATTCTGCATTTCTTCACCACTACCCTGCTTCAAAGCTTTTGGAAGTCGCAATGGAAAATAAATTCACACGGTACTGCAAAGCAATCTGCAAGTTCCCAATAAATCCCTGTGTTGTGAAGGGAAATTATAAATTCTATCCGGTGTCATCCGCCAACATAACCACTAAGCTGACCCAAAATCGGGGAGGGCACTCATTCAGAGAATATATGGGAGTAGAGAGAATCTTCTTCGAGGGTACTTCCACAAATGGTTTCTTTGACCATAATGGAGATCTACTTGGGCATCTGACTATAATGAGAACTAACAAGAGGGAATTCATCGATAGTATTATAAGGATAGCAAATTTTTGCAAGATTGGCTTTAAGGATACGAGAGCCCCAATATATATATATATATATATATATAGATAGAAGGATAGTCGTTGCTGACTAGTTAGAAACAAACTAGTAAATAGTGGGGAATGCAGCAAGTAAAAGAGAACTCTTTAAAGGTTTGTGATGAAATTATAAATAGCGATGAGGAGACTATAAAAGTTCTGCGGGAAAATTCAATATGCAACATACGATCAATCGAAAGAAACTCAAGATCGATAAAAGATCCCAATCCTTTGATGTCCGCCATGACAAACGTAAATATGAAATACCCGATTACTTATATTCCAGAGTTATTAAAACCAAATTATTTCCCTGGCCCAACTCTATTCTCAAATATAAAGGATTCAAGACGAAAAGACAGAAACCTCTGCAAAATGGAGGCTATCAACCACTGGGTAAAACACTCCGAGACACCACCGAAGGAGACAAGGGCCTCAATAGAAGCTTTGCTTCAAAGCAATCTAAAGAAATTAAGAACGATAAATGAAATAAACTGGGAAAACACAAAGTTCATCGTAGGAGAAACCTCATATTCAAGACAACTAGTCCCAACAAACCCTGACTGACTGCGTGGAGGTCCCCAAGGAGTTAAGAAAATCCGCGATTGCTAAAAGCCTTGACCTGGAGAATTACATTGAGTATGAGGAAGTCCCAGACTACTATCTTTCTAAGGTTAAAGAAATAATAGGAACCAGCCACATGTCTCTAAACTCAATAACCAACATGATAAATTTCATCCAATCGCAAATGGATCCAAAGTTCCGGCATCTACCTATAGTCCAGGGGATGAATCCAAAAGAAGTACACTTAATCCATGCGATAGTACAACCTAATTACAGAATAATAGGACTAGGCGAGTACTTCTCACATACTACCACGCAGAACCAGCTTATTACTGAACTGTGCATGAACATCCTACACCACGCCGCACGAACAAAATCTGACACTTACAAAATCAAAAAATATATTGATTCTGCATTTCTTCACCACTACCCTGCTTCAAAGCTTTTGGAAGTCGCAATGGAAAATAAATTCACACGGTACTGCAAAGCAATCTGCAAGTTCCCAATAAATCCCTGTGTTGTGAAGGGAAATTATAAATTCTATCCGGTGTCATCCGCCAACATAACCACTAAGCTGACCGAAAATCGGGGAGGGCACTCATTCAGAGAATATATGGGAGTAGAGAGAATCTTCTTCGAGGGTACTTCCACAAATGGTTTCTTTGACCATAATGGAGATCTACTTGGGCATCTGACTATAATGAGAACTAACAAGAGGGAATTCATCGATAGTATTATAAGGATAGCAAATTTTTGCAAGATTGGCTTTAAGGATACGAGAGCCCCAATATATATATATATATATATATATATATATATATATATATATAGATAGAAGGATAGTCGTTGCTGACTAGTTAGAAACAAACTAGTAAATAGTGGGGAATGCAGCAAGTAAAAGAGAACTCTTTAAAGGTTTGTGATGAAATTATAAATAGCGATGAGGAGACTATAAAAGTTCTGCGGGAAAATTCAATATGCAACATACGATCAATCGAAAGAAACTCAAGATCAATAAAAGATCCCAATCCTTTGATGTCCGCCATGACAAACGTAAATATGAAATACCCGATTACTTATATTCCAGAGTTATTAAAACCAAATTATTTCCCTGACCCAACTCTATTCTCAAATATAAAGGATTCAAGAACGGAAAGACAGAAACCTCTGCAAAATGGAGGCTATCAACCACTGGGTAAAACACTCCGAGACACCACCGAAGGAGACAAGGGCCTCAATAGAAGCTTTGCTTCAAAGCAATCTAAAGAAATTAAGAACGATAAATGAAATAAACTGGGAAAACACAAAGTTCATCGTAGGAGAAACCTCATATTCAAGACAATTAGTCCCAACAAACCCTGACTGCGTGGAGGTCCCCAAGGAGTTAAGAAAATCCGCGATTGCTAAAAGCCTTGACCTGGAGAATTACATTGAGTATGAGGAAGTCCCAGACTACTATCTTTCTAAGGTTAAAGAAATAATAGGAACCAGCCACATGTCTCTAAACTCAATAACCAACATGATAAATTTCATCCAATCGCAAATGGATCCAAAGTTCCGGCATCTACCTATAGTCCAGGGGATGAATCCAAAAGAAGTACACTTAATCCATGCGATAGTACAACCTAATTACAGAATAATATGACTAGGCGAGTACTTCTCACATACTACCACGCAGAACCAGCTTATTACTGAACTGTGCATGAACATCCTACACCACGCCGCACGAACAAAATCTGACACTTACAAAATCAAAAAATATATTGATTCTGCATTTCTTCACCACTATCCTGCTTCAAAGCTTTTGGAAGTCGCAATGGAAAATAAATTCACACGGTACTGCAAAGCAATCTGCAAGTTCCCAATAAATCCCTGTGTTGTGAAGGGAAATTATAAATTCTATCCGGTGTCATCCGCCAACATAACCACTAAGCTGACCCAAAATCGGGGAGGGCACTCATTCAGAGAATATATGGGAGTAGAGAGAATCTTCTTCGAGGGTACTTCCACAAATGGTTTCTTTGACCATAATGGAGATCTACTTGGGCATCTGACTATAATGAGAACTAACAAGAGGGAATTCATCGATAGTATTATAAGGATAGCAAATTTTTGCAAGATTGGCTTTAAGGATACGAGAGCCCCAATATATATATATATATATAGATAGAAGGATAGTCGTTGCTGACTAGTTAGAAACAAACTAGTAAATAGTGGGGAATGCAGCAAGTAAAAGAGAACTCTTTAAAGGTTTGTGATGAAATTATAAATAGCGATGAGGAGACTATAAAAGTTCTGCGGGAAAATTCAATATGCAACATACGATCAATCGAAAGAAACTCAAGATCAATAAAAGATCCCAATCCTTTGATGTCCGCCATGACAAACGTAAATATGAAATACCCGATTACTTATATTCCAGAGTTATTAAAACCAAATTATTTCCCTGACCCAACTCTATTCTCAAATATAAAGGATTCAAGACGGAAAGACAGAAACCTCTGCAAAATGGAGGCTATCAACCACTGGGTAAAACACTCCGAGACACCACCGAAGGAGACAAGGGCCTCAATAGAAGCTTTGCTTCAAAGCAATCTAAAGAAATTAGGAACGATAAATGAAATAAACTGGGAAAACACAAAGTTCATCGTAGGAGAAACCTCATATTCAAGACAATTAGTCCCAACAAACCCTGACTGCGTGGAGGTCCCCAAGGAGTTAAGAAAATCCGCGATTGCTAAAAGCCTTGACCTGGAGAATTACATTGAGTATGAGGAAGTCCCAGACTACTATCTTTCTAAGGTTAAAGAAATAATAGGAACCAGCCGCATGTCTCTAAACTCAATAACCAACATGATAAATTTCATCCAATCGCAAATGGATCCAAAGTTCCGGCATCTACCTATAGTCCAGGGGATGAATCCAAAAGAAGTACACTTAATCCATGCGATAGTACAACCTAATTACAGAATAATAGGACTAGGCGAGTACTTCTCACATACTACCACGCAGAACCAGCTTATTACTGAACTGTGCATGAACATCCTACACCACGCCGCACGAACAAAATCTGACACTTACAAAATCAAAAAATATATTGATTCTGCATTTCTTCACCACTACCCTGCTTCAAAGCTTTTGGAAGTCGCAATGGAAAATAAATTCACACGGTACTGCAAAGCAATCTGCAAGTTCCCAATAAATCCCTGTGTTGTGAAGGGAAATTATAAATTCTATCCGGTGTCATCCGCCAACATAACCACTAAGCTGACCCAAAATCGGGGAGGGCACTCATTCAGAGAATATATGGGAGTAGAGAGAATCTTCTTCGAGGGTACTTCCACAAATGGTTTCTTTGACCATAATGGAGATCTACTTGGGCATCTGACTATAATGAGAACTAACAAGAGGGAATTCATCGATAGTATTATAAGGATAGCAAATTTTTGCAAGATTGGCTTTAAGGATACGAGAGCCCCAATATATAATATATAATATATATATATATATATATATATATATATATATATATATATATATATATATATATATATATATATATATAGATAGAAGGATAGTCGTTGCTGACTAGTTAGAAACAAACTAGTAAATAGTGGGGAATGCAGCAAGTAAAAGAGAACTCTTTAAAGGTTTGTGATGAAATTATAAATAGCGATGAGGAGACTATAAAAGTTCTGCGGGAAAATTCAATATGCAACATACGATCAATCGAAAGAAACTCAAAATCAATAAAAGATCCCAATCCTTTGATGTCCGCCATGACAAACGTAAATATGAAATACCCGATTACTTATATTCCAGAGTTATTAAAACCAAATTATTTCCCTGACCCAACTCTATTCTCAAATATAAAGGATTCAAGACGGAAAGACAGAAACCTCTGCAAAATGGAGGCTATCAACCACTGGGTAAAACACTCCGAGACACCACCGAAGGAGACAAGGGCCTCAATAGAAGCTTTGCTTCAAAGCAATCTAAAGAAATTAAGAACGATAAATGAAATAAACTGGGAAAACACAAAGTTCATCGTAGGAGAAACCTCATATTCAAGACAATTAGTCCCAACAAACCCTGACTGCGTGGAGGTCCCCAAGGAGTTAAGAAAATCCGCGATTGCTAAAAGCCTTGACCTGGAGAATTACATTGAGTATGAGGAAGTCCCAGACTACTATCATTCTAAGGTTAAAGAAATAATAGGAACCAGCCACATGTCTCTAAACTCAATAACCAACATGATAAATTTCATCCAATCGCAAATGGATCCAAAGTTCCGGCATCTACCTATAGTCCAGGGGATGAATCCAAAAGAAGTACACTTAATCCATGCGATAGTACAACCTAATTACAGAATAATAGGACTAGGCGAGTACTTCTCACATACTACCACGCAGAACCAGCTTATTACTGAACTGTGCATGAACATCCTACACCACGCCGCACGAACAAAATCTGACACTTACAAAATAAAAAAATATATTGATTCTGCATTTCTTCACCACTACCCTGCTTCAAAGCTTTTGGAAGTCGCAATGGAAAATAAATTCACACGGTACTGCAAAGCAATCTGCAAGTTCCCAATAAATCCCTGTGTTGTGAAGGGAAATTATAAATTCTATCCGGTGTCATCCGCCAACATAACCACTAAGCTGACCGAAAATCGGGGAGGGCACTCATTCAGAGAATATATGGGAGTAGAGAGAATCTTCTTCGAGGGTACTTCCACAAATGGTTTCTTTGACCATAAGGGAGATCTACTTGGGCATCTGACTATAATGAGAACTAACAAGAGGGAATTCATCGATAGTATTATAAGGATAGCAAATTTTTGCAAGATTGGCTTTAAGGATACGAGAGCCCCAATATATATATATATATAGATAGAAGGATAGTCGTTGATGACTAGTTAGAAACAAACTAGTAAATAGTGGGGAATGCAGCAAGTAAAAGAGAACTCTTTAAAGGTTTGTGATGAAATTATAAATAGCGATGAGGAGACTATAAAAGTTCTGCGGGAAAATTCAATATGCAACATACGATCAATCGAAAGAAACTCAAGATCAATAAAAGATCCCAATCCTTTGATGTCCGCCATGACAAACGTAAATATGAAATACCCGATTACTTATATTCCAGAGTTATTAAAACCAAATTATTTCCCTGACCCAACTCTATTCTCAAATATAAAGGATTCAAGACGGAAAGACAGAAACCTCTGCAAAATGGAGGCTATCAACCACTGGGTAAAACACTCCAAGACACCACCGAAGGAGACAAGGGCCTCAATAGAAGCTTTGCTTCAAAGCAATCTAAAGAAATTAAGAACGATAAATGAAATAAACTGGGAAAACACAAAGTTCATCGTAGGAGAAACCTCATATTCAAGACAATTAGTCCCAACAAACCCTGACTGCGTGGAGGTCCCCAAGGAGTTAAGAAAATCCGCGATTGCTAAAAGCCTTGACCTGGAGAATTACATTGAGTATGAGGAAGTCCCAGACTACTATCTTTCTAAGGTTAAAGAAATAATAGGAACCAGCCACATGTCTCTAAACTCAATAACCAACATGATAAATTTCATCCAATCGCAAATGGATCCAAAGTTCCAGCATCTACCTATAGTCCAGGGGATGAATCCAAAAGAAGTACACTTAATCCATGCGATAGTACAACCTAATTACAGAATAATAGGACTAGGCGAGGACTTCTCACATACTACCACGCAGAACCAGCTTATTACTGAACTGTGCATGAACATCCTACACCACGCCGCACGAACAAAATCTGACACTTACAAAATCAAAAAATATATTGATTCTGCATTTCTTCACCACTACCCTGCTTCAAAGCTTTTGGAAGTCGCAATGGAAAATAAATTCACACGGTA